>VZSE01012476.1:341500-631498 GCA_013398275.1 Promerops cafer | reverse complement strand
GGCCCGTGGGGGCTCCGCGGGGCCGTGCGGGGCGGGCGGTCGGTGCCTGGGAGGCGGCCGGTGCCGCGGGGACGGATGGGCAGCGCGGTGCGTCCGGTAGGCGAGCGGCGCCGGCGGGAGTCCGGGCGGCGCAGGATATTCGGCAGATTTCGCGGGTTTTGTTGGGGTTTTTTTTGTTAGGGTGGCTTTTTTTCTTTTTTTTTCTTTTTCATTTTTGTTGCTAAGCTGCGCTCTAAAAGTTTGAAGGCGGTCACCGAGTCTCAGCGCTGTGTCACTGGCAAAGCTGGTGTGAAGCCGGCCCAAAGGCGGCTGTGTGCAGGAGCCGCTGTCTCAGCCCCTTCCCTCGGCGAGGGGGACAGGCAGGGGCTGCTGTCGCTTCCTCACGGCTTCCTCCGACTCGCGCTTTTGGTGATTCGCTCTTCTTCTCGCTGTTGAGCGGGTTCCAAACCACATTATTAGAAAGTAAGCGACAGATGTCAGCGAGCGGATTAAACTCTCCCTGGTTGAGTTCTGAGTGTGCCGGCTGGGAGGGAAATCCCTCGTTTCCGTAAGACAATCAGTCCCACATGTCGAGGGAGCGGTTCTCCTCCCCGGGATGGGGCGCGGGGGCTGCGAGCTGCAGGGGAAGTGGCGAAGTTCAGCGCCGGGCTCACAGCGGTGGGTACCGAGGGCGTGTGGCTTCTTAATAAAGCTCTTGAAAATTCTCCCTTTGCGTTTCCCTGCGTTCGGAAGCAAATTTGCAGCCACCAATTGGCGTGTTAGATGAAACTGAAACGTGAGATTACGTAGAAAATCTCATTATTGGATAGTGGCATTAGCATTTCAAAGAGACCATTGCTAGGATCGTTTCCGCGTTAATTGTCAACAGGTAGTTTAGTGATAGCAGTTTTTAGGAGTTAAAATTCTATCATATAAACTAAAAATTATGTGTTCATTTTATGTTCTCGTATACATCCAGAAAAGAGATTCGGTAAGGCTACAGAGTATGGTCGGAGACTTGCTCTCTGTCTCTTTTTAAAGAGGGGAGGCAAAAATAAAAAGGGTCTTCTCACAAGGGAGAAATCCGGACACGATATGAGTGATGATACTGCAAGTAGTTTCTATCTGGTGATTTTTAGTGAAAGGGCTAAGAACGCATCTCGTGTATAGGATGATGACTTGTAGCTAAGGTATTTATGTTTGATTAGTTGGGATTTTTTTGAGAAGAAAACAGTGATAATCTTATACCTGAATGATTGAAGTCACGAGAGTGTGGGAATTTCTTTGAATTGTTGAAGAGATCGAAGACAATAACAACAGCAAAAGTCTTGAGATTAATGTCATTTTGTCGCGGACTAAAGTTAATCCTGCTGCTGACTTCAGCTATCAGAGCGGAGCCCCTATCAGAGCTAAGCACTTGATTACTGTAGAACTGCAGCAGGGATTCCGGCTGGTTTTCAGGCTGGATAGCGAGAGGAAGAGCCGCGAGCATCCCGGGCGCAGCGGTGCTTGGCTTGTGCCGTCGGAGCGGAAGGTGTTTCCCGGAGGATGTGGAGGACAATGCCCGGCGCTGCGCCGCTGTTCCGCCGCTGCCCGGCAGGGGGCGGAGCCGAGCGCTTCCGTCTGCCCGTGGCCGCGGGACGCGCACCGGCGGCGTGGCAGCTCCGCTTTGGCTTTCTGGCACTCGTGTTCGAAAGTCACACTCCTCTCTGTAGCTGACTGTCTCTTGGGAAATTTTCAGAAAAATAGGAAGTGGCAAGATTGCTTTGATGGGTTGAGGAAATATTCCTAATCAGATTGGCCTCGTAAAGCAATCCTGATTTTCTAGAATTTGTATATGGAGCTTGTAGGCTCCCTACAAAAAGTCCTGTGACTGGATCTGAAGGGAGATCACAGACTCACTGAGCTGTTGGGGTCGGAAGGGATCTCTGGATATCATCTACTGCAAACCCCCTGTCAAGGCAGGGTCACCTAGCATGGTTATACAGGAAAGTGTCCATGTGGGTTTTGAATGTTTCCAGAGAGGGAGACTCCATGACCTTTGAGGGCAACATGTTCCAATGCTCTGCCACCCTCAATGTAAAGAAGTTCTTCTTCACGTTGAGGTGGAGCATAACTGTGTTTCTGTTTATGGCCATTGATCCTCATCCTGTTGTTGGGCGCCACTGAAAATACGGTGAAGGTTAGAGGGACACTACTTTTTTCAACGGTTCCCAATAGTACATTTCTTTCAGCAGTTCCCATTCATGGGTATCTTGTAGTTTTCTCTCTTTTCTAGTGACAGGAGGCTTTAATCTTTCAATGGATTAACACAAAAATTATTTGAGGGCAAAAAGATAAGTAATTTTCCATATTGATTTTCTTTGCTTTATCATGCTGTGGAAATGGTCAGTTCTGTTCTTTGGGAGCTTGTTTCATAGCCAAGCTCCGACTGATCTCTGACACTCAGATATTCTGTGCTTGATCTGATAAGACGTTTCCTCTTGGTAGCACCTCTGCTGGCAAATCATGAATGGGGATGCTGATATACAGGTGTGCCTTAGAATGAATTGGATGAAATGTAGGATTGGTGCATTGAGGAATCAGTGCAAACAGTGCACACATGTTAGTATGCCTCTCTTAATGGGGAGGCAGATGCAGTAGGGAGGCTTCTGGCTGTGCAAAACATCTGTAGCCTAGAGATGTTTGAATGCCTTAATGTAGTGTACTGCTATGGCTGGCTTGTCCTTTATTTCCCAGAAGGTGCAGGTAAATGAAGATGTTTTCTTCTGCTTGTATAACTTGTTCTTTTGGGACTGATGGGCTGCATGGAATCAGCCATACTTAGCTAGGTGGGTAATTAAATCCTGGATCTCCTAAGTGCCTCCATGTTCTGAGGAGTGTTGTTCCTAGTCATGCTTGGATTTAGCTTGAGCCATCTGTCTCCTTTTTTGAGAATGTTGAAACAGTTAAGCTTTGTAGGAAGCTGTGTGTTTGCCTCACTCAGGTGAACTGACAATAGTGTGTCACTTCCTAAAGATGTCTCATTGAGATGCTGAAGTTGTGGAGCACCTATGTGAAATGTCCATGTGGGTGTCAGTGTTAAGAGGAGTTGTTCTGTGCTACCTCTTGTCCAGTTTCTTTTGTGGTTAGTTGAATTGAAAGAAGTTAACGCCTGGCAACTTCTGCTTGTGTTGCGAGGAAGTAATGTACAGTAGAAAGAAAAAAGTAGTACTTTTGTTAACGAATGTGCTGTTCAGATGTGTAGTTGAAATTGATATATTTTGGCTTCTCATAACTGAAGCCATTGTGCTTATGTCTTTTTTTTTCCTTAATTGAAAATTATTTTTACCGGAATCCCTTATACATAAACAAAACAATGTGTCATGTAAGACTAAACAAACACTTCCTATAAGATTGCCACTTTGAGGAAGTGTGCAGTGCTGATATTTCCATGAGTCAGTGCTTCAAAACCTGAAAGGAAACAACATAAGGCTCTATGGCTGATGATTGGCTGGAAAAACTACAAAGTGTGTCCTTCTGCTTGACAACATGACTTTTGTTGTACTGTTAATATTTAATAAATATGCTGTACTTAATTGCCACTTTCTTCTCCTTAAATGGCATAAACTATTAAACTGTCAGTTGAAAAAAATAAAAGCTCATGTTTAGTGTTTCTGCTGTTGAAAGCTGTATGCTGCCTAGCAGAGAACCTGCTGCCAGATTTTACTTTGTGAAATTGTTTATACTTGAAAAATCTAAAGAAACAGCTCATTTATATATTTTCACTTTAGCAAGCTTTTCATGTCCCTAAAATCTGTTATACTTAGGGGCATTTGACTCTGCTTTAAAACAGTATTTTTTCTAGCAGTAGTAGAGCTTGTTGTAGTTCTGTGTGATGGTTTGAAAGTAGTAATTGGGGCAGGAGGATATTGCACAGAGTTTACTGGGGCTGTAATGTAATGAGGAGGACCCTTTGCTCATCGTTCTTTTGAGCTGACAGATAATAACAATCCACTGGTGCACTCTGAGTGCTTGCTGCAATTTAAGACATTCATGAACTTCTAAAGCTTTCTTTTATCATCTTTCAAAAGGGCCGTTTTGTGGTTACTAGGTGTTGAGGTCTTAGTCTAAAATGTGGGAATTCCAGCAGCATAAGCTCTCCTTAGTACTACATGTGATCAGAATCATGAAGCAGTGAAATATTTGTTAGAAGTTTCCTCCTACCTGATATAGGTTGGTGCTTCACACACAGCTTACCCTGTTCTAAACTCACCCCATTTCCTAGGAACTGTAAGACCTTGTTTATGTCCAGTTGACAAAATGAGGATGGTTGGTCTGTAGATGTGCCATCTCTTTGCCTCTTTTTCCTAGTGTGCCTTCCTTACTAACTCATGGAGAGCTATGAAGTTTGAGAGACTGTGAAAGCAGTTAAACTTTGTGAAACTGAGAGTCTTGGGTGAAGTCAGGCAGTGTACTTAAGTGCTAGTTTACTGGTGTTTAAGCAGGTCAATTGCCAAGAGAAGGTATTTACAAGCTTCCACCATTAAACTTGGTACAGAGTAGATGTTTGAGAGATGTCTCTGTGTTTCCCAGGCTAAGAAGAAACTTATCTTGTCCCTGACAAACTTAAGGTCTCCCTTAAGTCTAATATTATTAAACGTTGTTCAGGGAAATCCATTTAGTCTTGAGAAGATGTCCCTTTTAATGTTGTCTGCTGGGATTTAGTGCCTTGTCGTAAGTGGTTACTTGTAGAAGTAATTACGACTAAATATGTTCATTGCATAATTCTGTAAAAGGATTTATTCCCATTTAATTGGGGCAAAAGGTTGTGGAATAGATATTTTTAGAATGAGAGACTTTTTCCCAGGTACCTTTCTCTCTCTCTCACTATATATACATATGTATTTATAAAAAAAATGAAAAATTATTATTTAGGAAGTGTGAAATGTTTCTTATAAAGATAACGGTTTTCTTGCTGTGTTTCTAAGTTAGAGGACCAAGAAGTAAAGAAGGGAAGAAAAGCTATTTGCATTTCACCCTGAAATATTTCAAGACTTCTCAAGATCTTTTCTTCACATTACAAAGTTAACAAGTACAGCTTAAATTGATGTTGCATAGGTAAAATAAAGTGGCAATTTAATGCTCTTATTGATTGACTGTAGCAATGCTAATTAAGGCTTGAGTCTCACAGGCTGTGGAAGGTGCATAATAAATTATGAAGATTTATCACTGCTGGTTCAGTATTTGAAATTGCTACATTTGGTGGTGGTTGTGTTCTGACCAGCTTGTGTTCAGTGTGCTGAATGGAAAAGGTCTGGGGCCAGTGCTGTTTCTAGAGGCAGAGTGCCATGGCTGTTTATGGACTGTCAAGAACAGCCATGGCTGGGGCAAAAATGGAGACCATATTATCTGCAAGTGAGAGGAGGAAACAGAGGTTGCAGCGGAAAATGCTGCAGTGAATGTAGTTTTGAAGACATAGAAGATGCTTGTGTTTGGGGCTGCCAGCCTGATACCAAATTCCTTAGCCTTCCATCCATAGCCTTACTTTCTTTTAAGTAGAGGAGCATTCCTGTATGAGTGGAAGCCCATGTGTTTTGGTTTTTAGAGTGTGTAGAGGTAATAGAGGTAAATTCACAGGAGTGAATCTGTTAAACAGACCTGCTCAGGGCCTCCGATGTCAATAAGCAAACTTGTTAGGTTTTTGGTCTTCTCTTGGAATTGGTACATTTGGTACATAAAAACTGTTATTTAATCTGTCTCATGAGAAGTAAGTATTTTCTTGTCCTGTCCTGGAAGTGATTGGTGGTCAGAGTACCAAATGCTCTTACATAAGGACATATAAGTGCTGAATATCTTTCTCAGTTTTCTAGAAAATGCTTTTGAAAATGTCATTGCCTTGAATTGCTCTTCAAACTGACAAATGTTTTTTGTATTTTTTTTTTTTTACTATTTCACTATCATTGGTTAAAACCAGATCTTTAGTTCTAAAATTGCTGGGTTAGTTATATGCCATTATTAGCTTCTCTTGCTCTGTTTTTATGTGTCTGTTCTGCCTGATGCTGTTCTTTGTTTTGCATTTTGCTTCAATTCTGTTTGATAGCTACAGTCCAAAGCATGAAATCATGATACGCTCACCCAAATTAGTACCTTGATGCTGCTGCGAAGGCAGGTCTTGTCTTTCCCCTTCCCTACTCATCTTGTTCCCAGCCATGAAGTGCTCTTTGCACACCTGCTGTTGACTGATGCTCCTCTGCTCGCAGAAAAGAAAATCCAGTTCAATTTGCAAAGCAGAACCAAAGAATGCAATTTAATTTTATTTTCAGGTTTAGTTTTCTTCCATTGTAGTGAGCTGTGCACTCCAGTGGTTGTCAGAGGTGTTTCTGGACAGGTATCCAAGAGCTTGGCTGGGAGTGTGTGTGTGTGGGAAATCAGAGGGGACAGCAGGTGCATCCCTTGCTTCATGTCTGGGTACTGGCAGTGTCGTGACACTGCCTGACTCTGTGTGCTCTTCAGTTCACTCCCTTTCCTTACTATAGGTTTTCTTGATGGTGTATTTGTTAGCTGCCAGTACACACCACTTTGGTCAGCTGCTCTGGGGAACAAATGTTAAAACTACAGTGAGAATGGCAAGAGGATTATCTGGCAAATTGATGTGTCTATATCTCTGACCTTCTGCTTGAGAACTACCTGAATCTCACACTCAGTTCAGAAGCCTTAGCTGTTTGTGAAAGTTTAGGTGTTTTGGTTGGTATTAATTAATAGTCACACATGCTGCCCCATTTCTCCATTACACACTTGTCTTTTAAAGCTGAGGTGCCTAATGTTGATTATCATATTTATGCTTAACAGAACTCCGTCCCCCCTTTCTCTGCATCAAAGCAGGATTTCTACTTAGGCAGTTATGTTGTCAGACACTGTTATCATATGCAGTCATTTGTTGCACTGATGCTCCCATTTAAGGAAGACCTCATGTAAACACTGGACAGTGTTGCCTACACCAAGATTAGAAAATACAATTGAAAAACCTCATCAAAATACCTTTGATAGTATTAATCAGGTTAAAATTCCCTCTATCCTTTCTCGCTGACTGATCTCAATTACAGGAGTGTAAATTAGGAATAATTCTGTTAAAGCCAGTAATTGCACTTCTGTGAGGGTCAAATTAAGTCTTTGAGTATCTCATATAGCAATTTCTTTTCTTGGAGGAGGCGGGGGGGGAAGGATGAGGTAAAATCCACTTTGGGTTGTTAAGGAGTACTTAATACCTCTCATGTTGTTCTAATGCACTTTGCAAACGGATGTGTTTGAAGAATAAATCTTACAGCTAGCTCTTGGGAGAGCAGGAAGCCTAGGATAAAATCAGAGGCTTGAAGACTTGGCTGCTTACTGTAAAAGATGTAAGTATCAGACAGTTGCATTGCTCATATTGATCTGACGAACAAACATCCAGCCAAATATGTCAAAGAAAAATTAATGTCTGTGTGCCAGGGGACTATTAATTCTTCTGGAGAGCAAGTCACCTAAGGCTTATATTCATAGTCAAAACATGCATTAGTAAGTCTTAATGCTGTGCTTTTAAACTTTCTAGTACTGGAGGTTTATGTATTTTGTGGTTACACCAAGGAAAAGCTCAAGCTTGGAATTAATAACAGGTTATATTTTATTAAACTGAAAAGCTGATCGTGGACTTGCCCATTCTAACCTTCTGATTTTACTGACGTTTGCTAAACCTTGTGAAATGTCTGTTCTTTAGCAGTGTCTGATTTCTTCAGCGTAGTGGACTGGTGACTGAATTTAGGATCCAAATAAAAGCTTTATTTTGGAGTAAAAACAAAACAAATCTAACTTCCTTCCTCTCCCATCCTAACCTCTACCAAGGGGAAAAGAACTTCCCTGAAACTTCACATGTTGTTTTCCTCCTATAGAAGATTTTCTGGGTGAAAGTTTTGCAAAGTGAGACATGAAGCTTCAAAATTATGGAGGACTGGAATATTTTCCCTGTTTTCCTTTCTCAAATTTTAACGGATCATTGCCAACTGTGAAACACTTCATATATTCAGTGGAAAGTTTGAGGTCTTTGAGGTTCCCCCCCCCCCCCTTCTGCCTGAAAGGTGAGAAAAATATAGTGTATCTGTGTTTTTGAAGTCTGTTGAGGAAAGAACACAAATGTTGAAGACTTTTGAGGCTTCTGAATAATGTTTGTGCTGGTCAGTTTTCATTCCAGACCTCTGAAGTATTATCTTTTTTTTCTACTTTGCTAGAGACTTGTGCATTTGCCTGTTATTACCTCTCAGGGAGCACTGGGGCAAAACGAAGCTCCCTTCATCAGGCCCACAGCTGAATCTTGCTGCTCCTTGTGGCTGGGGTGTGTGGCTGTGACTGCGTCGCCATTGACTGAAATGGATTAGTGTGATGTGGTGGCAAGAGGGTTTCACTTACTTAAGAATGACTGGTAGGTTTGAACAGGTAGCATTTGATGGAATGTTTAATTTGCATAAATATTAATGTACTTTTATATGTTGCTGATAGGTGGACGAACATGAGATGAAGTGATTCATTTCTTCCATGTGCAATAATTGAATGAAAAGTCTTGAAGGTGGGAAGAGCACTTAACTTCTGTGATGATGGGAGGAGGGGGACACAGATCTGTGTTCCGTAAGATGCATGCTTAAGCTTGGGAGGAAATATGCTTGTCTATTTGTCTCTAAACTTGTTACTAAGAGATTTCAAAATCCATTTAGAAGAAGTTAAAAAAAATTCAAAACTTAGGAGAAGTTTACATTGGAAGGCCTGACTTTGTGTTTCAAAAAAAGGAAGATGAAACATTGGAGATGTTGTGTTACACAGAGAGCAGAAAGGTGTTTGAACTTGTGAAGGAGTTTTATTTCCAGGATTTTTAATCTGGAGTGTTGTTTTTTTTTTAAAAAAAAAATGTATAGATGTAGGAATAAAAATTTTAAGTGACTGATAACTTGTTTTATAGCAATTTGCAAATTTAAATTCCATTCAGTTCCAGTTGCATGGAAGGCATGTAGTATAAATCAACTTTACTGTTTTTTAAATTTTCCTTGCTTTTGAGTTTCATTCAGCTTTAATATACCTCGTATTGGAAAATGGACAACTTGAAATAATTTATTTACAATTGTGCTTCTGTTATGACTGTTCATACAGATTTCTTATGTTTAAAAAAAGCAACTCAAAAAACCAGATGAACTGGTCGCTGAGTTTTAAACTCATTAAAAATAGGAGGGAGGGAAGAAGTTTATTACTGCTTCCAATTCCTTCTAAAAATATTTCTGTTTACAAATTGTTTACAGCTACTTACTTTTGTTTAAGAACTCTAGAAGAAAACAGTTAGTTAGTGGTAGCTTTTTACAAGGCTGTAGTTGATTCTTGCTTGTATTTCCCAGCTGGTGTTAGAGTACATCTGGAATCTATGAAATTCCTTTCTTTGTTCCTCATTTCCTGTTTCATTGAGTACTACAGTGCAGCATTCTGGAAGCTATTTCTCTAGCATCTTCTAAGATGTGCATTTTAAACCAATTAGTGAGTTCTTAAAGGTAGTTATATGTGCTTGTGTTTAACAGTGTAATTGAATAGTAAAATTGAATTGTATTATGAAACTTCTTAGATGCTTTGTTGTCATATTTCAGTGAAAAATAGTTGAGTTGATTTATCTGGCTGTTGTTCAGCTTGTAGAATTGTAGGAAGGAGGGTGGTAGAAATAGAAGAAAAATCTGGTAGATAGTACAAAAGCTGCCTTTCTTAGTCTCTCTCTCCCTCCCCCTGGCCAGGAACAATCACCAGTTTGTAATGGAAAATTAGATCTGTTTTGCAGGAGACACAGGGTGTGACATCCTACAGTTGCTTTTCGATTCTGGTTTGAAAGGCTGGTGACTGCTATAGAACACATGAACGCAACCTTGGAAAACTGAGTTCTGACACTGTAGCACAATGTGAGAGCTATGTGTGTCTAAAACAAAACCAATCCATCCTCTCCAAAACAGCCATGTTTAAGTTAGATTTACTGGCTGGGATTGCGTTTTCATAGTCAGTAAAAAAGAGAGGTGATGTGGTTGTCTAACAGAATTGCTCTCATTTTTTGCAAGTAGTTATGTTCTTCCTGAGAAAAATTGTGCTTTTATGAGTACTTTATGTATCTGAGTGGCTGCCCCAAGTTTTCCAGAACAAATGCAAGGTCTTCATAGTCCAGTGGTCTGCTCTTCTTTTGCTGCCATTTGCCAGCAGTGAGTGCTGTTTCTGAGATTGCAGCTTCCGTTCTTTGTGCTGTCCAACTAGTCATGAAAACTCTGTAGTGGCACGATATATGTTCAAAAACTTCTTCACAAAGCACCTGCTCTTAAGATGACACTTGCATTGGAAGCATTGTTTTTTTCTCTTTATGAATACACTTGCTGATTTGTTTTCCCTTCCATTTTTGATTTGTGGAATATCTCTGAAATGGCAACATTTGCTTTCATGGAGAACTTAATATTGGGGAAATATTGCTTATTTTTAGCTGCTTTTAATACATTTTAGCAGAGATAAGCAAGGAATGCTAGCACTGAGACCTGTCACTCCTTTACAGATATGATCAGTACAATTTCTTGTCTCCCTTTGATTTTTTTTTTCAAATGTCCCTGGCAGCAGATATATAATTGATTACATGCAATAGGTTGTACATGGAGGTAGTTGCACATTGTATCTTTTCTACATGTTATAAGGAGCTCTGAGGGAGAGCTACTTGTTTCCCACAAGGTATGCAAAATAGTGACAGAATTGTGAAACTCCAATAGTTGTGTGTCTTCCAGCGTGTTATATGAGTACAGAGCCATTTTTAAGGTTCTCACTTCTTCTGCATGTATATGAAAGTAACCGTCCTGCTTGGTGTGTCTGAGAATATGGTAAACCCAAAGACATTTTGCTCTGTAGTTGGTTATTGTTGCTATTGGACTGTATTATGCCCTGTTTCAGAGATGCAATAAAGTCCTGGGGGAACTTGCACCTGCTCTGCTCCTGTAAATTTTGTGCACTGTTGTAACTGTCAGTAAGGTCCTCATCTTGATCTGTGCAAAATCTCAGTAGCCTAGACCAAGTCTGGTCCTAAGAGACTTCCTTCAGAGTACTTATCCCTGCAGCACTGGTTCATTAACCTATTAGTTCAGTTCCTCAAATGATAAGTTGCCTTTTACCTCCTGGAACGTAATGTTCAAGTTCTGAGTTCTGTGTAAAGTATTCCCTGGTAGATAGCAGAAAGGACCCATCAGCTATTTCTGCAAATGTTCTATGGCCTGTTCCTCTTTATAAACTTGTAGTCACATTTACAGTGTAGATATTTCATGTTTAAGACTTTGGCTGGTATTGCATAATATTCAAATTTGAAATTGTTTAGATACCTGAAGAACCAGATTTGTGCTCTATTAGCATTTCTTGCCCTAAGTGTCAGGTAGGAGTTGACCAGCACTACTCTTACTTCTGTAAATATTTGTCTTACCCTGTGGTTGTAGATTGTTCCATATAATTAATTTTGTTGCATGCTGAGGCCCAGAAGCTCTTGGATGACTCTGCTTGACCACTGTGAACACCAGAGTTCCCACTACCAGGAGCTCCAGGTAGCTGCAGAATAGGCTTAGGTGCTTCAGAGATGATGATGGCTTAGAAAGGAGGTCGTGGTCAATGGTCCCAAATTCAGCCCTGTTTAAAGTCAGGGGAACTGTTAATGTCCCTTCCCTCTGCTACAATGCGTAGAGCCAACCTCTCTGCTCTGTGGGATGGTGCCTGCAATGGGCTTCAGGAAATTGGTGTTGTGTGTTAGAGCTGGAAGGAACTAGATTTCAAGATAGTGTGCCTCTCCCTGCTCCCCCGTGGCTTTTTATTTTTTAGGCCTACTAAGCAAAATTGCCTGAGAGGGAGGAAAAAAGCTAATTTTTATTCAGACCAGTACTCCTGCCTGTCTGTTTTTGAATGGTGATTCTGTGATTTTTGACAGGGAATAAAAAATGCCTAGGGGAATTTGGAATGTTGCAACAGAGCAGAATCACTTTAGTAAAAGTGAAAATCTAACAGGCTGATAATTAGTGTGTTTTGACACCTGATTCTGTGACAGTATTCCAGAAAGTTTTGAGTTTGAAAGTGGAAAAAAAATGAGCTGAATTACTTTTAAAGCCAGCTTCAGTGTTAAATATAGCCAGTCTCTGTAACAGTCTAGTGGAAAATGTTGTTGTTATTAAAGTTTCCTGATAACACCTGCAAATTATTTGTATGCTGGTGCCCTTTTTTTTTTTTAAAAAAAAAATGCTTGGTGCCTGTTTGAGCTATAACCAGAAGTACCAGATGCTTGTAAGGTGGGATCTTGACTTCAGCACTACCATGCACACTGCATTGGGAAACATATTGGAGCAAGTTCTGTGCTGAACAGACCATGCACAGTGGCAGAATGAAATGGGGTCAGGCATGAGTATCTTATCCAGGAAGGGCTTAGAACCAAATAAGAGCTTACACGTCTGTGAATTAGTGCCAGGCTGCAGATATGCCAAAACTCCTCTGGGCTTGCATGGGGTTAACTCAGTGCTACAGAATGTGATCTGAAAAACCCACTACTTGTGTGATGGGAAAACACTGGGTATGGGACTAGGTCACATTCCCTATTGCTCTCCCTAACTGCACAATGCGAGATGTGGACAGGAGCTTCTACCTACTTCCTTCAGAGTATGGAGTCAGTAGCAAGGCAGGAGCTTGTAGCTGCGCCTTAAAGACAGGAATTTGGTTCCCTTTGTACTTCTGAAGGAGGCAGTGATGGTGATTTATCAGTGCTTTTGTTGTATTGCAGGTATAGCATTTGGTGTCTTTAGTGTCGTGGTGAGATGCTAACATATTTTGCAGTGTATGTATCTTCTCGATACCAGCCTGCAAGAGATAGAATTGGGATATTTCTCTTGGGGTAGCTTGGAGTTTTGACAGAGGCAAAGCACACTGCACTTTGATCTAGTGCAGGTGTCATGTGGATTTATTTGATACTTTTTCTTGCTGTTTTGCCATTGTTCTGAACATGGATGCATGCCTTTTTTTTTCCCCTCCTGACAAAGTCTTTGTTGCTTCTCTGACCTCTGTGGTACACCTGAAACCAGCTGTGCTGGAGTACTGAGCCTTCACAGCTGCAGGGGGAACAGGGTGTGGGAAGGATGAGCCATAGCTCAGCCACTGTGTGCTACTTTTTTTTTTTTTTTTTTTTTTTTTTTTTTTTTTTTTTTTTTTTTGGGGAATTGGGTTTTTTTTTGCTTTGCATTGCTTTCTGTTTGTGGAATGATGGTTTTCTTTTGGGAACATGAGATTAGCACTGAAATAGGCCAGCATAGGATGAAGATGACGACAGTATAAAGCTTCTAAACGTGATTTTGAGCCAATGGGTTAGCTTTACTTTAATCAGGATTTTAAAATTTTTTTTCAACAATCATTCAAGTAAAATCTTTAGAACAAAATAGCATAATATCAAGAGTATGTTTAAGTATTTCCTTTGAGGAATGGAGCACTTAGTTGGATGTTGATTGGGACTAACCAATTCTGTTGTAGGGCTGTGATTGAGAGCTTTCGGGGGGAAGGGAAGGAGGTTGAGACTTTTTGAAATTAAAACTAACTCAAAAGGATGCTGCTGTACATCTTCTGTGGTATTAGTGATGCTTCTGAAAGGTCTTTAGTTATATCCAGGCTTCAGAATCATATCAGTAGTTACGGCTTAGCTGTAGACAGTGAATCTGATACAAAATTGGTTTGGACTCTTGTAATAATCTAGATTGGGTGGTTCAGCCCCATATCTTCAAGATATAAGACAGTAGGTTTGACCTGGCCCACCTAATTCATTTTACAGTCTCCTCAGGTGTAATTTTTTAAGTTCATTAATTGCCTAATTAGCCTTAATGATAAATGAGTTTTTATGCTAATCATTTGAAAGCCTGATTTAGGGAAGTCACTGAAACACATAGCTGCTGTTCTGCCTGTTAAACAGCCTGGATATTTGTCTCACTGTGACATTATGACATCAGACATATGTCTTCATTCATGTTCCTGGCAGCTGTAAGCAGTGTCTAAAAGGCTTGTATTGTTTACCTTGTCTGCTAAGCACCGGTGAGCTTCCAGAGTCAAACACTTGAAACTGAGAGTTACCATCATGAGGGTTGTTCCTTTTAATCTTGAGTCCCTTTGTGTACACAACCTTCTCACCTTTACAGGACTATATATTTACTTTTAAAAGAAAAATGCTATACTGCTTTCAGCCCATGAGATGAGTGGTACTTCTGTAATGAGTAATTATTTTATTATTATTATTAATTTTTTAATATTATCACTGCCATCATCTGTATTCTGTTCTTGTAGGGAATGCATCATTTTCTGCCCATATGTTTAGTTCAAAACCTGCTCTGGCATTGTTGTTGAGCTCTTTTGCTGCATTCCTTACCATACAGTGGAATCTTTAATAATCCAGCCTTTTTCAAGGTAGGGTTGACTCTCTTAAGTGGGGGACAGAAGGATAGAAAAATGGTATTTACCAGTCATGGTGCCAATTTCCATCTAATTCTACATTTTTCTGGAAGTGGCAAGGATCTTGGACCTTGAATATGTATTCAGCCATTGTTATTCCATTGTGGCAATCCTCTTTCTTCTTGCTTACTTCGTTTGTGATGTGCCTTCCCCCGCTGAGATATAGTGTGCAGATGCCTCACAAGCACCTCTCCCAGCTACATGTAGAGATGGAATCAACTGGCTTTGGCTAAGCAGTGCCCAAAGTGATGAGAGAGCCCTGCCAGGGGAAGGAACAGGTGAGGACAAGCAGGATTCTGTTTCTCTGCCTAGCCAAGTCTTGCTTCCTTCCTTTCAAGATCCTGTTCTTGTCAATCTGCACTTGGAGTCAAATGCCTTCTGTGTCTTCCTGACACGATAGGGCTTTTTCAGTGAAAGTCCTGCCTGGCATAACCAGTATTGGAGAAATGAAATGCAGTAGTAGAGCAAGTATCTCTCACAAGGATCAGAAAAGATGCTGATGTCTATTCTCTAGGATTTTGGGGGATTTTGATCAAATTAAGGTCAAAAGCCAAGGGCCGCCTAATACTTAATTTTGACACCTGGATATTTGCTGGACAAGCTGACTTGTCTTGAGCTGATGTTTCTTGTTTTAGCTGAAACAGTTGAGCGGTGTAGGAAGAGTTTAGCAGAAAATGGCTTTAGTACTATATTTGGTTCTGAAGAATAGAAGCTAAAGAGGAAGCTGTCATTAAGAAACTGGTATTAAATTGTTCCTTTCTCTTTCCCCTGTGTACCCATCCTCCCCTACTTGCTAGACTCTCCCTGCTGATCTGCAGGATTCAATAACAGTTTTTGCCTTTCTTTAAGCTAACACTAATGGAATTTTGAGTACTGCACTACCAAGGTCTCAGTCCTGGTGTAGAACACTTTTTTGTGCAAATAACTTCTGTTCTAGTTGCTTGGAGTCTAAACGATGTAGAGAAGTCTGTTATAGCCTTAGTAATAAATTTCATTTTGTATTCTAGCTGCTTACCTTTTCAAAAAGCTGCTGTTCACTTATGTTACAACATAACCTTTTGCTTAGCCTTGACAAGTGTTGCCCTCTTTTGAATAACAAAGGTTAAATACTTCACTGATCCTTGTGACCGTAGTAGCAGGACTCCAGTGCCCTGCTGGTATAAGGGTGGGTTTTATTAATATTTAGAGCAGAACTGAATGAACAAAAGATTAATTTAATTTGAGGCTATCCTCTTCCACTTGTCACGGAGCACAAAGTGGATTACTTGATTAAAAAAGGCTAGCTGGAAGCTGAGCATGACAACAAAGCAGGCAGGGCAATGATCTTGCCAGTGAGGTGGGGAATCATATGGTAACCAAACAAGGGTAGAGCAGGTTCATGATGTTAGCCAGGGTCCACCAAAAGCCTGGTGACCACCGGAGAACTCTGTAGCGATGAGTAGGTCCAAGGTAACACCAGAATTTAAGTTGTCAGGGTTGGTAAGGCAAATGGCTGGGTGCAGACAAACCTGCAGAGCTCTGACAAGGGCCATGGGTTTGAGCTGGAAGGCAGCCCAAAGTGGGGAAGGGTGGCCAGTGAGGCCTCCTCCAGTGCTTTCTCCCAGGGCTGCCTCCCCAGCAGCCTGCTCCGAGTTTGCACAGCTGTGCTGTGTCACAGCTGGCCAGGAGCCCAGGCCTCCAGACCCCCGGGGGCTGGGGGAGAGGCACTGCTCGTGTTTGGGTAAGATCTTGTCTGGGCTAGCCTTAAATCACACAAAGCCTTCTGCAGTTCCCGATCCTGGGATAACCATGGTGTGAATCGTAAAGGGTAAAAAGAGGAAATGGAGATGCAATAACAGAAAATAGGTCTGTGTGTTTTGTAACACTGACTGTGGCAATAGAACGCATCCTGTGTGTGAGGGGAGCCAGCCCCCGTTATGATTGTTGCAGCCACTGTGACTTGCATTGCATGGCGGGTATTTCCACAGCCCTTTGTGGATAAGGGCAAGTGTGGGGGGCACCTGGTATTAGGTAGCTATTGCTACAGGGTGTTACAATGACTGCTAATTAGACCATTGGTATGGACAGAAAGTAAATTGTCTTGAAGTCTTTTTTACCTTTTGCAGCTGTGTTTTTGTGCCTTTATTCATCTATGTACTTTGACTACTATCTTGCTCTCGTTCTATGACATTTTTTAGTGATTTATTCTTCCCTCTTTCTGTGGTTTGAAAACCGTGTCTGATTTTTGTGAAGTTTCTGGTGCGTGCTCTTACTTCTCCAGGCTGTGTCAAGTCTGCCCTTACATCATGTCAGTAGCATTTTGTTGATTAGAAGAAGAGACCTATTAGAGTTCAGTGTTCCTTTGTTTCCTGCCTCTTTTCTTTCCCCTTCCCCAGAAGGATTTTTTTAGAGACTTCTCTGTGTTATTTCTGTGGGAGCTATATTGAAGGAGTCTTTGCAGCAGACAAAGGGTTGTGTAGAAATTAGCTTATGAACTCAGCCGTGGTTCTCCCTGCAGACATGTATTTGAGATGAAGGGGTTGGTTCTGTTTGCATTCGAGTTTCCTGCTGCTTTGAAAGACAGTGGTATGTCTCAGGACAGCAATATGCTCCTTCCACAGAAGGGAGAGTAATGACCAGTGTTTTATAGATAGGCATGTGGTTCCTCGTCTTTCTCTTTAGTTCTGCCTGGTTAAAAGAGTTAGAAGTTATCACTGTTAATATTTTTTTTTCCATTCCTGAAAAGGCAATGATAACTCATGCAAAATATTTTGAATTGTAGTCTAAATGCGTATTATGGTAAATTCACATACTGGGGTACTATTAAAAGCATCTGAGGCTTGTTCTGCATAATCAAATTGCTTAGAGATTCTTATCTTCTCTTAAGATGCACATAAAGTCTGCACTTTGTGGATTTAGTAATTCCTTGCTGCATGACATCAAGCATTCCCATATGTTTAAGGGTATCTTGCTTGTGTAAGAGCAGGGATATGACAGACAATCAAGTTCAGCAAGGATTAAGGAGACAGCAGTTGCAAGGTTGGGGGGAGGAAATTCACAACTGTTACATAAAGAACGTGGTATAGGATCTCCCAAAACAAAGTAGCAGAGAGTACCCATGAGATACGTTCAGTAAGTTAGTGAATGATTCTTTATAGCTTGGCTTGACTGTTACTGCTGGAGTTTTCTGTGAGTTCTTTTACTTAAGTGCAGTGTTGATTCTGGCACTGTCTAAGATTAGGTGCTCCTTTGAGCTGAAGGGTACAGCAGGGAGGTGGAAGTGGAGAGAAGTTCAAAGGAGAGCTTATCTGGTTATGTGGCTTTTTCCTCCCTGCTGGGAAGACCACAGAGCTGTACTATCTATTCAGTAAACATCTTCCCCTGGGTGTGAGCTGTTGGTAATTTGCAGTTCTTAATGATAACAAGGGAGAGAACTTTATTTTGGATAATCCACGTGATATGGGTATTTGTTGTAAAGCGTTTTAAATGGGGGGGGAGGGGGCGCGCGAAAGGATGAGGAAGGAAGCTTGTTAAAGAGGACGGAAGCTTGTTAAATGGGTGTCCTTCTCATTCCTGCAAGTACCCTCTAAGTGGTTAAAGCGCAATGATGTAATTGGATTCCTTAGCAGATTTATTTTAGGTGGTTATTTTGCAGTTATCAACTGTAAATGTGCCCCATCTCCTTCCATTTAAATGTAAGCCTGATCAGCAGCATTTATGACTTCTGATTCCTGAAGAAAATGAGGCAGGATTTATGTTTGAGATTTGGAAATTCAGTTCCTAATCTACAAGACAAAGTTTCAGTGTGTGTGTTTATGTCTACTTTGCCTTTACAAAAGGGAGAGAACTAATGGAAGAGGTACCACTTGAACAGGTCTGGGTGTTGGTCTGATAATGGGAAATGGCAGTCTGGGTGTCATTCACTTGAGTTTTGTGTTTCACAAGACGGTAACAATTTGCTGGTTTGGTTTTTTTACCTCTGCAATATGAACTTGTGTCAACTTTGGTTAGCCATGCCAGCATGAGTTACTCAACTTACTTGGAATGGCAGACTGTGCCGGACAGAGGATATCCCGTGAATTTGAGAATGAAGCCTGTAGATGCTAAATGCCAAGGCAAGAGTTAATTCAGTACCCCCTTTCCATAAATAGAGGAAGTTGATTCATACAGCCACAGCTAGAGAGTACATGAGTATGTGAGAGACTTCACTGTCTTGCTTGAGATGACAAATTTGCTGAATAATGTGGCGGGCAAGTTGCAAAATGCAGTCTTCTACCCTTAGAATGGAAGTCAGATAAAATGGCATGTAAGAAAATACCTTTTTTTGCTGTAATTGTTCTCTTTCACTGATTGTCTCTTCAATACACCAAACACTTTCACTATTCTAGACACTTCAGATGTATTTAATAATAGTAAAAGATTAGCAACATGTGATATTTGAATATGCTTGTAGAAAGAGAATAGAGAATTCTTTAATCTCAGATAAAGCTGTAACAAAACCCAGCAGAACAAGTAGTCAGAAATGAAAGTAAGGTTTTTTTAAATGTCAGCTGAACAGAGATTTTTTCAAAGTTAAAGTTGCTTGCAAGCTGTGTAGGGTTTTCATATATATCTGTAACACGTGACTATACAGTATAAAAAAAATACAATGTAAAGCAGTTACATAATACAGTATATTTTATGCAGGCTATGATTGTGTGCAGTGTATTATATTAATCTATGCTATATATTATTTTGGAGAACTGTATTTCAGTTTGTATATACGCTTTACTAACCTCAAGTGTTGCTGTTTTGAGGCACATTGGCTTCAAATTACAGCAATAAACATGACGGGTGGAAGAATCACAGGGACTATGGCTTGTGTTGTGCTGTCAGTGATAGGGTTGAGTGTATCCAGAGCTGATTTAGGACCATCTCTGTTTCTAAATGTGCTAACCATCTGGCACAATTTATGTATGCGGTTTGTTTTGTGCTTGAGGTTTTTTTTTTGAAGGGGAATAAACAGATACACATACACATAAGTTTTCTTTTGGAGTAGTTTTGCTGCACTGTGAAGATGGTGTCTAACTGCTCTGGTTATTTACTTTCTAGTTTTTTAGAAGTGTTAATAGAATAGGTGGTGGAGGCTGGTACCAGGCATGTTAATGCAGTAGGAGAATAGAAGTGAGTGTATTTCTCGGCAGATCTGCAGTGGAGTTTGTGAAGTTGTCTGGATTGGCAGAGACTACTTTGTTAGCTTTTAAAATAAATAAATTCTTCTGCCAGAAAATAAAAGCTGCACCTTGTAAGTTCTTCAATGTATACCAGACTTAAGTAGTCACTTCCAGGAGTCTTCCCAGAAAAATGAAGTGTTGTAGCATTGTTTTCTTCAATAATCTAAATTTGAAACTCAGAGGCATTAGTAGATCCTGAAATGTGAGCTGGTAGCTGAGGGGTCTGTTGCATACTGCATTTCAGTGCTAAGCATATTAGAAAAAAAACCAAAAAACACTTACCCTGAACTGTTTCCATAAAGTAGGTGGTTAGAAGCATAGCTTTAATTTCTGTCCAAAATTTTTCCTTTGGCTCTCAATTGGTCCTGTAGATGCTTAACTGATTGAAGATTCATTGCTGTCTGTCCATAAATGCTGATGTTTTGGTAGGAATTTGTTTCAACATGCGGTAGCTCAATAATACACAGTCTCCCTCAATGTGTGTTTAAACTGCTGCAGTGGTGTATTTATAGTTTTTTAAATTCTACTCTTAGGCATATGGAATATGCATGAAAAGCAGTTGATGGGCTGCAGTTGGGCCAGACTGACACAAATAAAATCCCCTCATTATGTTCACAGAGACAATTAGTATGACTTTAAATACTTTCCTTGCAGTTTCCCACCCATGTGAATCTTGACTTAAGTTGCTAATGAGTATTAAAAAGTATACACCCTTGTTCTCCACACCTGTAATTGCACTGTCTTGATGCTTTGTAGGTGTCTTGATGCTGTCAGGCTTTGTAGGTGTTTGACAGAGGAGATAAACAATGTTCTCAGTGGTTTTGTAGGGAATCTACAACAACAGCTTTGTGTTCTACACAACATGCAGCTTTTCTGTGCAATTTGAAGTATTCTTTGTTCTGCCCATCTTCTTGATATGTTAATTATGCTGTATTGTACTAGCAAAATGACATTTGGCATCAATTTATTTTTACTATCCCATTTGGAGATGCATGAGTGGAAGACATCCTGTACAAGTGTCATGTTTTAGAGTTAATTTTTAAAATTATCTAGCTCTTGTTATGTTGCCATCTGTTTTCCACTAGCTTGAAGAGGAAACAGCTGTTGTGAATAATCTCAAGACAGTATTTTTAATAAAGTCTAATAGGTCTGCTTACCTTCAGTTTGCATGTGCATTGCAGGGAATGACTGTGCTGGCTATGAGGGGAATTGTGGTTTTGCAGCAGGAACTGGAATGAATTTGCTAAAGCAGTGATTCTGGTATGTCTCCTCCATAGCTGGATTTGAATACAGCTGGGGAGATCAGTGTTAATGGGATACACTTCACTGCTATAACTGTGCATTGTCTTGTAGAGGGGCTGTTATTGCAGCTTCTGCCCTCGAGTGCAGTGGTTGGCAGGCAGCTGTGGAGCTGGCTGAACCTGCTGATCCCATGTAAACACTAACTGGTGGCCACACCATAACCATCTTCAGTGTGCTGAGCCAGCGGAGGCAGTAGCTGTACTTGACCTCATGGAAAGCCCTGGAGATGGGAAGCCAGTGACCCAACCTCTTCAGCTGGCAGTATGCTGTTGTATGGAATTAGAGGTAACATGTGCATCAGCAGGTGACACCATTTTGGGGAAAATATTTAATTTTCCGATGGAGAATAAGCATTACTGATGGTAAGTAGGGTATGGATGCACTTGAATAGCTGATTATCTTGTGGGCTTCTTGATTGTATTTTAGACTTCATTTTGGTAAGGAGCGAGAAAGAGATGAAAGAGATGATGTACGGTATAAGCTTCAATCTCAGTGGTGATTCAACTGAATAAAGGGAAGGATAAATGAAAGTAGAGAAGTTGACTGTCAAAGAATGCCTTGGAAGAAAGTTCAGATAGGTTTATTTGAGCTCAAGCATTGCAGAGTGGCCAAGATTTAGTACTCTTTTACATAGATTGGCTTTCTTCCTTTATTTCCATTTGATTTTGATAGAAAGACTTTGTTAGGTCTGGGAAACTTTGCAAGATTAATAGTTTTTTTTTTTTCAAAGGGCTCAACAGTAGAAAAGAGTGGAGAGGCTAACCAGCAGAGATCATTAAGTGGTGGTCAGGGAATATAGAGTTGAATGGAGAATGATGATGAATTGAACTGGATCATCCTGTAAGTAGAGCAGATTCTTTTTGTCAGAGACTTTGTTGCTTTTGCTTGAGTCTTTAGATCAATGGCATAATAGAACAACGCCAGCAAGAATAGCCATGAAAAATGAGCCTGTAGTTCAAGTGCTTGAGATCGCAGCCTCAGATCATCCAGGAGCTTACATCCCATAAACCTGTGTGAAATACGTGTCCAGTGCCATGCAGTTGCACAAGCCCTTCCTGTTCACTCTCTTTGCTGCCCCATTTCTTGCAACAAGACAGAAGGCTGTGGTGTGGATCCATCAGGAGCCTGTACAGTGTCAGAGCTAATGGCTGCACAAGATCTATTCTGAGCTGATGTGGTCTGTTCTGCTTAATGGATTTGTGCAGCACATGAATGTGTGTTTTTGGTCCACACGGGGCAAGATGGGCAGTGAGCAGTCAGCTGGCCTTTAGTGGCTTCAAGTGGCTGTGAAGCTGCAGTGTTACTGAAACAGGTGAGGACATTGCTGCTCCCTGCTTAAAAACCCCCTCATAACTCTTGTCTTCTGACACAGAATGAGTGTGTTGGAGTACAGGAAAGGAAGACACTGACTTGCAGTTCAGTTGAAAATCAGTTTTACTTGCTTTTGAGCTTTCCTACTGAACTCATGCTATTCAACTGTGTTTGCCATTTCTCTGGAGGAGTATTTTATGTATGCTAAGAACATACTAGTACAGAAATCTGCCTTTCAAAGGAGAGATGCTTTGATTGATAACTATTAGAACTCCCAAGAAATAAGCAAATAGCAGTGTCCCAGAATATTGTTACCTATGTAGATGTTTCTTTTAAAGACTGATATTTTTGCTTAGCTGTATAGGCAGTTTCTTTGGTTGAATAGCAAACTTGTGTTTGTTTTTCTGCTTGCAGGTATACCCACTGCCTCACTTCTGAATTTTTAATGCAAGTATATTAATTTCAGTACAGGTTAGAGCTGGAAATAAGAAACAAGTAGTTTCTTTTGCAGAAACCCCCACGAGTCAAAAATCTTCAGTATAGGAAAGATCTGTTCTGACTGCACGTCTTTTGGAATAATTAACATTCCTATTCACAAATGGTTCATCTTGGGATGATGAGAAGAAAGTGTCTTTCTTCAGATCCCTTAACTCCACAACTGGCAGCAGCATGGTTATGCTGTGGTTATGGCATGGCTTTTTGAGATGTAATGGTGCTGGAGTATATAGAGGTGAACTTTGCCTTAGTGGGAACTGTTGTCGGGCTTATGTCTGTGTTACTCCATGCTTCTGTTGTGTGTACATACCCTCTATCCACTTGGGAGTTCCTCTGCCCTTCTGTTTCGGTATGGAATACCTCAGGCAGCTTCCCATGAAGAGTGTCTTTCCTATCAAAGTAATTTCTGTCACAGGACATTTTTCTGCCAGGTTGCTTTGCAACAGTTATAGTGCCTTTTTCATGCCTAAATTGGTGGCCCTTGGGGGCCATTTTTTTTTCTCTGTATGGATGTGACAGCACTGCTGGAATTATACACTGCTGAGATATCTCCTGTCACGCTTCCTGGGAGCTGTTTGTCATACCTGTTTGTTAAAAGGACCGGGTGCTTTGTCTGCTCCTGCTCTGTGTTGGTAAATTGTGCTTTGTGTTTGATTTCCCCCCTTGTGCTGTTATGACAGAAGGCAAGAGGCTTCCCAGACAAAGGTGTTGATCTTGACATGCTGCACAGGAGAGCCCTTTGGCGTAAGGCAGGTGGGTCAGGCTGGGATGGCTTTGCTGGCCCTCAGATGCAGCTTCTGCAATCTCTCATGCAGTTGCATTGGCAAATAATGTAATGCATTGCTCCCATGCAGCCTCATCTGAGGGATCTGAAGTTGCATTTTGATTATGAAGTACTAGAGAAGCATGGAGTTTGACCATGGAAGTTTGCTGTGTGACTTACTATGCACAATCACAGATGGAGTCTGCAGCAGAACTGGGATGGAATCCAGGTCTTCAACTAAAAGAGCCAGCTTCTTGTATGGGGATGGAACGTTCCTGCCCAGAACAGCTCTGCTGCGTGGTATTGCTTTGTAAAAATACATGGACCACTTTTGAAACCACATGAAATGAGAAAGGGGTTAACTGAGGCTGAATGAATGACTTTCCATTCTTGGGTGATCTCTGCAAAGAAGCATTAGTTTTTGGTAGCCAAATCTCTGGCGTATTCATCCCCATCCCACAGCATTAAAAGTTATGACTACAGAGTGCACATGGATTTGGGTCCATTTTTTCCATTATGGAACTTGTGTTCTACCCTAAAAGGTAAAAAAAGGGAATATTTTTATCCAACAAATAGTCTTTGGATGGGCATGTCTATTTATGTGCTTTAACTTTTGCGGCTGGTTATTGTAAATGTCTGTGAAGAACTTCCTTACAGTCTGTGAAAGTGTGTGATATAATCCAGAAAACAACTTTATTTTACACATGATTATCAGAAGCATTCCCTGACTCCAGTCTCCTGTTCTTTTGCAAGCCATGAATTTGCACAGGGGTTTGAGAAGATTATTTTAAGACAACTTGATATTGCACATGTATAGTTTGGCCTTTAGATACCTATTGACACTGGCTGCATGTGATTGCATAGCTTCATGTGACCCTCAATAAATATGAAAGGATTTATTGCTTTCTGTTTTTTGAGTTTGAGATAAAACTAGTACATGCTGTATCAGCAAGAAAAACACGATTTTCTCACTTCTGTTGGGCTCTGAAAAAGATGAACTGTAAGTTGATGCGTGTGGGTAAATTATCACTTTTTGCCTGCTTGATGTGTTCTGTAAAGTGCTGATGACAGAGTTAACCAAGGTTTTGTGTATTTTGGGCTTTTGATGACTGAGTAGTTGCACCACATAACTGTGATTCAAAACTGTGAGTTTAAGTTTGCTTAAGTGTGTGTTGTCCTTTTTGGTTGTTGGGCTGAGGAATAAGCCTCACTAAGCAGTGCCTTTTCCACCTGTGTGTCATGAAAGCAAATCACAGTCACCAAGTACCTGTGTTGGCTCAAAGACTGTGCAGTTGCATCTTGGTTTGATTTGGCAAAGTTTTCAGAATAAGACTTCTAAATTAAGATTAACACTACATTTCAGTATATTTTTTGTATTGCGTTATGTTTAGGAATGCTGTGCCTTTATATTTCCATCCTGTCAAATATCCTTTACCTGCCCTTCCCTTTTTAAAGCTTAATCCTCCCTTATCAAGTATGAATATTTGTGTAGGCTTAAGCATTTTAAGAAAGAGAATGTCTTCTTTGTTGGTACAGCTCTCATTACTGCTGGACCTTTGCTACTGAGGCAAAGTCAGAGTATGTTTGTGCTGTGTTAGACAGAATGATGAAACTGGAGATGCGTATAACAATAAAACCTTGTGAATGTATTTTGGAGTGGTTGCCAGATATTCCTCTTGTTCATGTTTTTGAATTCCTTCACTTCTGCGTAGACAAATTATTTCTGCTTTTTCACTAGTAGTGAGTATGCAAAATATTTAACACTTCATGAATACTTCACAATCAATGTGACTTTACCCCATTTTCTGCAGCTGATATGACTAACTTGTCAACTGAAACCAGAAGACTGAAAGAAAACCAGCATCAATTGAGTTTCATTCTATTAACACTTTGCATAATTTAGAAGAGGAAAGTAGGTCACTTTTCCTTTTTAATACCCACTTTATACTTTGCATAAAAACCCAACAGGATTGCAGACAGCTCATGAAAAGTTACACATTTCCCTGTAAATACAAATTTTAATCATATGAATGTTTGTGGAATTTGCAAGGGAATATTGTAATTTTGGCTCAGACATTTCTTCAGAATCTCAGCTCTTTTTATCAAGTGATATGTTTTTGGAGCACACAGCTACACAAATTTCTGAAGTCTGTAGTTTTGATCATTGCTTGTAAATATGTGACTATATTCAGCTTCTTGCTTGTTTTTCTGCAGTGTTGTGCCTGTGTTATCTATACTCTGTGCTGAGGAGTGAAGTAGTGTGTTTTCTCTTCCCATAGTTACTGAAGTTGGATGATCAGGCATTTGGTTCTCATCACATTGCCTGCACAATGAGTCATGCTTTCTTCATTAGGTTTGTTCCTCAGGCCAGGATTCATGTGATGTTCCCCTTCTCTGGGCAGTCAGATTAGTCACTGTTTGAAATCTTGTTTAAAAAATAAATCACACCACAGGTTGTTGCCTGCTCACACATTGCATGCTCCCCCACTGCTTGCAGTTTGGGTTCAGCAGCATCCTTACGTTGAAAAATATATTATAGTCATGGTAAGTGACATATTGTTGGAGTCCCACTGAAATTAGTGTATTAAATTTGAGACTCATAGCAACTAGCAAAGAATTGTCTATAAGGCAGGTGAATTTTAAGTAATTCAGTGTGCTGAAATACATCTTGCTAAAACATGGCTTCTTTCACTATACCGTTAAGAACAAAAGCTACGTTGCAAATGTAGTAATAGCTCGAACTTTGTGAAACCTATAGATTTATGAAAGCAATGGTAAAAACAAAAAATGTTAACATAGATGTCTTACTATCATGGTACCTGAATCCAACTTTAGTATTTGGGGCAGAGATAACTTCTTGCTGAGTTATCTGTACCTGGAAGTGTCTGATGGAGCTGAGATTTAATGGAAGTTTCAAATAGCTTTAGGACAGTAGCAATTTCTAGTCCCTACTATGTGATACACTGTTAGGAAGGCTCTTGCAGTTCTTTATCTTGGTACTAGAAGATTTTAGGGGTGATGGCTCATTGTGGGAAGTAGCAGTTTGAAAGACAAACTAATGCAGAAAATGTGTGGTGGCCAGATCAGAAGTAGGAAGAGAGAGGGGAAAATGTATACAGTGTGGTTGTAAACACATAACCCAGATGTTGCTGCTACCTGGCTAAACTCCATATCTAGTCAATGGACAACAGATTATGATTCAGAAAACGTGTTATGTTCATGGCCTGAATCCTCTTACACAGAAGTCTGTCAAGAATAGATGTTAATGCAGGCACCTAAATTGTGCCAAGTATTGCATCTTATGAACATCCCCAGGAGCAATGTCTGATTTGTGCCTTGAGAGCAAATTAGGGTCATGACACAGTAAAGGATTGGAAGTTGCTGAAATAAATGGTTATAAACTCTGTCATAGTTTACAGATGAAAACCTGAATAGAAGGAAAGATGAATTAATTTTCCACATTAGACTTTGATTCTGGTTCTTACAAACAGCTTCATTTTTCATGTTGTAAGTTGTTAACAGTGGTTTTTTTGACAGGAAAATGCTCACGAAGTAGGTGGAGATGCAGCCTAGTGTGGGAGAAAATGAGGTTATTTATAGAAGTCCAAATAGTGGTGTTTTGGGGTTTTATGTGAAGGTTTTTGTGGTGGTCTTGTTCTGTCTCCAATTTTCAGCTGATTGTCACAGGTATCAGACACTCACAATTGTTACAAATACTAGTTCACATTGTTAGTTTTCCTTTCATTCTGTGTGAGACAGCTTCATGTGGTGTCTAAAGAGATATTCTTAGCATGAATTCTGTGGGTGTGGATGGGCAGGTATTCATAGGGAATACCCAGCTTCAAAAAACATTGTCAGATTTGAAAAACACTCAGCCTCTAGGAGATTAACTACAACCAAAATTAAATTTTGAGTCTTGTTCTTATTTCTGTGAGAATATCCACTGGAGTAGAACAGACCAGTGTTGCTTTGAAGTTTGTTTAATCCTGCTGCATTGGCTTCCCCTGGAAGACAACATAACCATGCATTTTGACAGTTACTTTGTGCAGAGATGAATATGTTGGGTTTTATATACTGTGAGATGAGGACCTGATCCTGTGACTGCAGATGAAGCAAGAACAAGTAAGTGCTTAGGTATTTGTGCATGTGAACTTCATTTCCTTGAAAGGTTCTTCACCCCACCACCACCTAGGACACTGGGAAATTGGATGGGGGAATTCTTGTTTGGTTTTTTACAGTTCATTTTGCTCAGTGCTGGTCAGTCAAGTCCCTTATACTGCTCTAGATTTGCGGGTAGATCTTTATAGCTTGTTTTAAAAATAATCTCATATACTTTTGGCTTGCAATTTGAAAACTTTCCAGGGCTTAATGCAGTGGTAGCTACAGTTGTCAGTTCCTTCCTATACTTAGGTCAGTTTGTCTTCATCTGTATTTTCTAAGTGAAAATTTTGTTTCAATAAGGAGCCAGGAATCCTGTGCTGATGAGATTTCTGAAAAAACCAGATACTTGTTTAGCATGCCTGCTGACATGGTAAATGGAATGTTTAGGGTCTTGGATGGTGTTGATGGTCCAGTTCTGTCAGTGTATGGATGTTCTGGAAGTAGCCACTTGTAGAAATTATTCGGCCACAGTGTGGTGGCTGTAGTTAAGGCAGTCTGGCTTCAGAGTTAGAGGCATGTTGTCCTCTTACTTTCCGTGCATCTGCAGACTTAAGGGTTTAGCTGCACAGCACTGCAAGCTGGCAAGTGAGTGCTTTGGTAGTCAAGCTCAAACGCTTCTAGAGAAGCACCTTAAAATGTTGGAGAGGGAGATGCTATTAATGGAACTGCAAGCTAGCAACAAGAAATTAGCATAATTTATGTAATTTCTTGAGTATTGTTATCATGCATCCATGCAATACAGGCTATTCAAGAGTGAAATAAATTTTTTAAAGTCACCTATAATCATATAAGGCACTAACCTTAGTAATGTCCAAGTGGAATTTATTTTTGCTTCACTCTACTGGAAAAAGTGTTACATAGATAAAGACCCAGTAAGTAAAGTCAAATTAATACTGTGAATGAGTTTGATAATGTCCTAATCTGAGAGCTGAGTTTCTAACATAGAATTTGTCAGCCACCTAAGGCTACAGCTAGAAAGGTATGATTTCCCTATTTCATTCAAAACCCATTGATAAGCATGTAGACTGAGGACTGGTTGCGATCACACTTCTCTTAAAGGGTTTCCTTTTATCTTGTTCATTAGTGCAGAGGAAGCTTGTTCTGTGTGAAGAAATACATGAGGAATATTTAAATGGTAAAAAATAATTTGATCTCATTGTAGGAAAGTACTAATTTTTACTGTTCTTGAAGAAAGACTAAAGCAAGTTGAGAGAGATATCAATACCTTATTCTCTCCCTTATGATGATTAATTTTGTAATAGGAAGAGTGTTTTGAATGTGGAGGAAGACACTCTTTTCTCAATTAATTCCTAAATCTTAGATGATTTTCAAGATTGCCTTGAACTTCTATGCACAAAATCGCTCAGTTCCTCAGTAGCCAAGTTTTATTTTGGTTTGAACACTGTGGAGCCAGAGGACCAAACTGAACCTGATCTAAACTTGATCCTGTGGGACTCTGCTTGGTGAAGATGTTTCTAAATATATAATTCTAAAGCAAGAGCTGTTGTGGACAGCGGCATCATTAGAGGAAGCAGTTACGGTTTCTTAACAGCAATTATTCCTTTCAGTTAGTAGTTTTTAATCTAAGCAAAACATGGCCTTTGGCAGATTTGTACTTTTCATGTTACTCTACTCTAAAAATTTTTGGTGTCGCTTGTTGTAATAGAAGTGATTAGTGTCCTGGAAGAGAGAGGGCATCACTTCTTTTTCATTGCTTCTGTTTTGTTGTTTTCTCCACACAGCTGTTGCTTTTTGATCTACAATTAAAAAAAATGGGATGTACACAGATAAAAATTGTCCTTTTTTATTTTTTTGTGACGCAACTTTAGGTTTTATCTGTGAAGAATATAAATGAAAGTAAAAATACTGAGTTCCACAGACATTTCTTTTAGCTTATGCTGATGTTTTTGAGAGCAGTACTTTCGTTCCTTAGCAATGACTAGGTTCCTTACTACAGGGCAACAATCTTAATTTATGCTAAAATACAGAGGCTCTCAAAAGGGAACACTTGTTGGATTTCATTGTTTGATGTTTTAAGTGATTTGCTTTTGTTTCCTGTGTCATACTGTTTTTCTAAAAATAGCTGAAATTGCTCCCTGTTTGCCCAGTGCAGCTCCATGATGGAATAGCCTGTTTGAAGTTACTTCCTCTCAGTTACTCTGCCCCTCCTGCAGCCTGAATCTTTCCCTCATGGCCTCCCACAACAGATGTTCAGTGACTTAAACTTTGCTGAGAGAAGGTCTTTTATAACTTCAGGAAGCTGGCTTTCTTTTTTAAAAAACAACTACCACCAAACCAAGCAACTCCCCCTCACAAAAGCCTCACCTTGGAACAAAACCAAAAAACCTACTGAGAACTGCACCAGCCACAATCTAAACAAAGGTCACAATTCAGAGGCTACAGAGCAACCTGTAGCCAGTCCCTACAGTTCTGAAACTGTAGGAAAAACCTCACAAGTCTCTATCAAATGCAGCTGGGAAGTTGCGTGAGATGTCTTGATGCTAAGTACCATCCTCAAAACACAAGCTGGATTGAAAAATAATATATGTGGAACTGAGTCTAACTTTGTCAACACAGATAAAGAGAGAGTCTAGCTTAATTCATCTCTTTTTCTGCAGAAATATAAAAAAAAATCACATCAAAGCAACTTAGTGCTTACCCCAGAATGCTACAGGAAAACTGAATTTGAATGTAAACTCCTTGAGAACACCTTTTTCCTGGCAGTATTCTACTTTATAATTGTAGAATACCCTCAAAGTGTCCTTTTACACAGAATAGCTTCAGTCTTGTTAAAAAGCAGCTGGACTGTGTATTTTTTATTTTGTGGGATTAAGTTACTATTCTAAGGGGATCTTTAGAGAAACCTGATGCTGCTGTTGACCACAATATTGGCAAGTAGCATGCAACCAGTTATTAAAGAGTTGAGGAGTATTATGCCTCTCCTCTTGTAGAAACTAAAATCTTAATTTTGCAAGCAACTCTTGTGAAACTTGCTTTGTAGGCATCTTTCATCCCTGGGATTTGATTAACAGCCCTGGTGCTGTAAACACTTAAGTACTTAAGATCATGACAAGATCTTTTGAGCCTTCTCTCTGTTCATCCTTCTTACAAGAAAAGGAAAGACTGTCAGCCTGCAGCTTCTCATTGCTCTCCAGTGAACATATCCTCAGCTGCTTCTGTTACACCCAGAAAAATAAAGCAAGATATGTGGACAGTTTATTGGACTTTCAGGGCTGCAAAAGGAGAACTGGAATGTTTGATCACATGTGTATAGGAAAAAGGGAATTTGCTTACTTGCCATTCTGAGTGATAGGTCCGAGTCTGTTCACCATGCAGGCTGTGGCTGATTAGACTTAGCAATTGCTATAGTGGACAGAAAGGCTTGTTTGCTGTGCCAGAACAGGCTCCAGATCAGAGAAGGATCTGTATGAAGGTTCCTAACTGGTATAGAATAAGTTGAATCATGAGAGGGGGAAAGGAGGTAGTATAGTAGTATGGCATTGGGTGTACTGGTGAAGTGGGTTGAGCAGATGAGATTTTAACAGATGCCAAATGTTCCTGTCACTAGGCTGTGAATAGAGCTATCAGCTGGTACTGGTCTTCAGTTTCATGCCAGAAGATTTGGGGTTGATGCTCTTTCCCTGAAGCCAAGAGCGTTTCCACAAGATACTCTTGTCTAAAAAGTTGTAATTAATGTGGTGTGCTTTCCTTGATGGCTACTTGCTGAAGCAGCGCTGTGGTATCGAGCTGCTCAGGGGTTGTTACAATGCCCAGATCTTCAGAATAGTTTTGTTGAGGATGTGCCTTCCCTGATAACGTGATGACCATTTCACGTGGAAAGAGGCTGGCAGGCAAGGGCTTTCAGATTAAGAACAGGTCATCTAAAAATCTCATTTTCCAGATCATGAAAATCGCTTCACAGATGGCTATTTTTTGACCTGGTTTAGAAATCTAATGCAATCTGTCCCTCCATGAGAGCAAAGTTGTGTGTATGTGTGGGTGTACATAAATGCCAGTGGTCAAGGCAAAGAGAAATTGTTGGACAAGTAACGTTAGTAGCCACATCTGTTTTAAAAGAAATACTTTCTTTTAAAGATGTCAATTTCCTTTATTAGATATTTGATTTTCATCTGTTTTTCTTATTTTTAGGCTGTGAGAATTATACACAGAAGTGGAGGGAAAAGAACATTTTTGATGCTTGGCATGTATTGCTTAGAAAGTATTTATTGTTTTGATTTTACTACAGAAGTACAAAAGAGCACTAAGCTACTTATATAGCTCCATAGTTGCATGCTGGGTACACTGGTTCTTGGAACTTCACTTTTAAAATTTATTTTATTTTATTGCTATTTTCTATTTGGACTGGCAAAAATGAATTAAAACTCTTTTCTGAGATGTACACACAGTATATCTACATATAGGAATTACATACAAATGTAGCCATCTATTCTGCTTTCAAATATTACATTAATGTCACATAATTATCACATTAGCTGTTCAGTAACAAAATTGGTTTCTAATGTGAATGGAAGTTTTTCAGCTGTGACGTTTCGATATTACAAGGGATTTTTTTGTCAATATATTCTTCCTAAGGTATTGCAGTCATATCCATCCCCTAGTCCCCATCTCATCTGAAAAAAAGATGATCTTTTATTTGCAAGAAAATGAACTTCTTTCTCAGCATTCAACATAAATGCAACAGTTTCTGTTCAGTTTAAATTTAATGCATAGGCACGAAGTTCTAGGTATTTCTGTGTTTTAATCAACTTTGAGTGGTATTATATTCCTGTTTCAAGTAAAATTAAGTATTAATTAGAAACTTGCTGTCATCTTGATATTTTACATATTTGCTGAATTTTGTGCATGAGTAGCTTTTTAAGCATAAATCATGGTAATCAGAGGTCTGGTTGTACATACGTTTTCCTTTTTCTGTTTTTGCTTGATCTGTGGATCTTCGATCAATAATGCTTATTCAGAAGAAAGAAAACTTGAAAGGAGTGCTTGAGATAATTTTTCAAGATTTCCAGCATCTCTATTGAGATAGAGAGCTTAAAGGAGAACAGGAGAAGCTTTTCATTCTTGACATACATTGCTGCTCTGTTTTTGTTCTTGAAATGCTTCCTTGTAAGCTTCTTTGGAGAGTGTTTTCCTGACTGTAGCAGAAACAAAGTGGATTGTTGTGGGTTTGGGTACGATGCCCTTTTCAGACTTTAGGTATTTTGTTTATGTACTTAAGTCGTTCAGCATTCTCCCTGAAGTCAAATGCTCTGGCATTGAAAGCTCAGCTGCTTTTATTGGATTTATTTTTTGGAGGTAGGTTTCTGTTTGCTTGTTTGTTTTCTGAAACAGTTTGAGAAATGGTCCTCTCATGCCGTCATGGTCAAATATATTGCTGCTAGAAAACAGCAAGCTAAAGTTGTTAATGCATTACAAAGTCTTCCTGAATGCATTCAGATTGGCAGATGTATGCTGATGACCCAATATTTGGCAGCACAAGAGCAAGAAATTTGTTGCAAAAGGTAGATATAATATGTGGCTGTCATATAGTCTTTTCAGAAAGTTGCATCTGGGGAAATATATCAGAAGCAAAGATAACACAATGGCAAGTATCTAAATTTAATTAAAAATACTAGATACTTCAAAAAATTCAAGTGGCAAAATCTTAAGGAAATGTATGTATATATTTGTGTATTCCTAGAAGCATTTTCAAACTTTCTTTAGTTCTTACCAGTTATGCTCTCAGTGCCCTTCCTTGCCTTAGGTGTAGGAGAGCCCTTTTTACTGCTTTCCTTTTATTGCCAGTGTTTTAGCAGGGCAGGAATATGCAGCATTGGAAAGAACAAGGAAGATGAATACAGTTTTGAGTTTTTCCTTCATCTTTTTCCAGCTTGTTGCATTCCCCGTGCCTGGCTCAAGCTAAGCTTTCCATGCTGCTGTGGTAGTCTATTTTTGGACTGCAGCGACCCTGTAGTAATTCTATGAAGAGAATGGGGAGAAGATAGCAAGCCAGTGACATATTCAGAATAGTATAGTCTATTTTTTAAGACTTGTCAAAAATACCTAATGTTAACTTTTCTGTAGCTGGAATCAGCTTTGGTAGGTTTAAGTGCTTAGTGCTAAATTGAGTTCGGCGCACGGTTAAATTAGGACCCATGTACATTGGAAGTGCAGGGATAGAGGGAAAAGCTATTGCAAACTTGAACAGATTATTCTGCTGTGGCTCCAAATGGAAGCCTTATGCTCCAAAACAAAGTGCTTGTGTAGTCTAAATTGTCAGGGTCTTAGACATCTTAAGAAACATTCCATTTCTTCTTAGTGGAAGTGGTAAACTGAAGGTTTTAAAGGCGAGTGTATTGACCTTTCATCTGCAAACCCTCTCCGGGTTCTTTACTGTACAGGTACTTCACACATATGAAGAGGGGAGAGAAAAAAATGGGAGCTGGCTTTTGAAAATGCAGTTGATTAAGATGCCTCTTCTACACAGATAGGTTAAGTGATTAAATTCCTGTCCAAAATAAATGATCTCATCAGCTCTGAGAGAAAATCTTTTTGAGAAAATAGAAATGGTGCATGACTGTATCATGTATTCAGGGCTTTCTTTTTTTCATTTTGCTGCTAGCAAATCTAAAAAAATACTGATCAGATTGTTCAGCTTCATTGTAAATGGCAAAACAGGCCACAGAGGGAACTTTTTTGTCTTGGAGGAATCTAAAGAGCAACTGAAGCTCTAACAGAGTGCATTTGTTGACTTAAAATGCCTGGCTAGAGAGCTGAGTCTTTAGCTATGCTTGAAAGCTTGATAAATTTTTCTTTCTCAACTGCTCAGTGCTGGAGGAATCTAAACAGCCATTGGCTGCTGCTGGTGTTGGGAAGAAACAGTATTTTTTTTTTGTAAGCTACTCAAGTCAGCAACATGATTAATATGTTGGGTTGGTCAATTAATCCCTTGTTCTAGTCTAAGTGGTTTTTCAGGGTCTTTTTCATTTTGAAGAAAGAAATTACTGTAAAATGTCTTCTCTCCCTTCCCTCTGTGCACTTTCTAACACTGGGATGGTGGTGACCTTTAATTTGCTGTACAGACTGTGTAGGCAGCCATTTTCTAGTGATGCTAAATTCTGTCTTCCTTCACACTGCATTTAGGTTTCAATATTGTGGGCTTTCCTATTGCAAGTCTTTTAAGGAAGAAGAGTTTTCAAAATGTGAAAACTTTTTACAGAGTACTTGATGTTACTATTACCTTTAAGTGCTTAAGTGAATATTGTGCACATCAAAAAAAAAAGAAAATCAAGATGAGAAATAGAGATTTGGTTTCATGCGATGCATTAATCTTGAAGTAGGAAGTAGAAGACTGAAGAAAAAGGGAAGCTGTTTTGGTTTGATTTTGAGCTTGAAAAGTTGTGTCTTTCTCTTGGAAGAACCGTGAGAACAGTGTGCCAGCCCTGGAGGAAGACTGCCTTATCAGTCTGCTGTTGAAACGCTTCCTGTTGACACTGTCTCTTTGGGGAGCTGTACCCAGTTATCCAGGAAGGAGGCTGGTCTCATGTGACTTTAATGGAGGCAAATTAATAGGAATTTGATTGCTTGGGCAGAGGAGACAGACTTGGAGGCCTCTGTGTGAGTAGCGCATTGGATTGTAACTTGCTTGAGCTCAGACTAACACGAATAGAATTTGGAGGTTTAGTATGCCAGGACAGACTTCAGTGCAGACTGAGCAAGCCATCAATAATCCTCAGTGTATTTTTGTCTAGAGATGCTGCAGTTAAACTATTGCTAGCACTTCAGCTTAGTTTAACACCACATAGAGCGTGCCAACAGATGTTCCAGTCACACCTTCAAATTACAGTGGAGACAGCTTTTTTAATCCAGTGTCTCACAACTCTGAAGGAAGTGGGAAGAATGCTATCAAGTTGTATCAGCTGAGCTGAGAGAACAAACTTATTTAGAAGAACTCTGAAGTGAGGCAGTGAACTGTCTGAAGCAACAGTTTCAAGTCCCTTTTTAGTGCCATTATATATGCTCCATGGTTAGCTTTAGAAAACACGCACATACAGTCACCCATATACAAGCCATTTTTTGAGAAATATGGTTGTTTGGTGTTTCCAAGGGCATGCTATGGGTCAGTTAGCAAAAGTGTGTGAACAGTGTGCCAGAAGGAAATCATAGGCAGGAAGACATGGAGTCCTGTGTCATTTTATGCCTTTCCTTTATAGCTGAGGGTGCAGGTTGGCTCAGCATTTCCTTGCTATGCATCTTCAGTATTTACAGGCACATGCATCAGATTGCTGTAGAACAAATCTGCCAGAAGGAAAAAAAGTATGTCTTTACTGAAGATGAGGTTGAAAAAAGCAAGGTGATTCTGTTAATAGTATAAAGCTCTTTGGGAGCCGGAGACTGGGAAACAATGTGTGTAGGAAAGTGCATTTAAGCTGAGCTGCAGAGGTTGGATAGAAAGGTCTATTTGTTACCATCATTTAGAGTTTCCTTCTATACTGGCAAACAAGCCTGTGTTCCCTCGGCCTGTGCAATTTTAGTTTTATTCCTTGTATTTTTACCAGGAGAGAATGATCTAGTACCCATGCTATGTGCTAATAATCTCTGGCTACTGGAAGAGTGCCAGTAAATAAGACCGTGAGCATTGCAGACTTAGATTTAGGTCTAAGTTTTGTCTTCAGAATTAAATCACCCATCCACGTAGTGATACGTACTTTAGCAAAACGATGAGAGGCATTGTCCAGTTTCCTGTTGGAGAGTTTTGATTTTTATCAGTCAGCCTAGGAAATGTAGCGCTCGGCTTTGGTTGTTAAGGGATATGTAGAAGGGAAAACTGTGGTTTTGTTCTTGTTTCATATGCTTGGGTTTGATAGTCTCTTGGTTACCTTGAGTTCCTCAGTCCTGTCCTTTTTGTTGTTGTTGTTAATTATACATACATACTTCTTGCTGTAGTTTTGAAACAAATGTTTATTGTGAAGAACATTCATGACTTGCATGGTACCTTTGTGCAAGGACTTTAGGCAGCCTCACAAGTGCTAATTATCCCATCAGAGTGCTTTGAAGTCCAGCTTGTGATCTAAGGCTGTTGGCTGTAACTGAAGTGACTGTTTTCCATCTCCACATCCGTGATGAGTGGTGGAGCTGTGATCTGCACAGCTCATTTGCTGTCTTCTGGTAATGGCTTCAGGATAAAATCAGTGGGCTGTATTGAAAAGCTTGATTGCTATGTTGTGTGGTGTTCTTGGTATCTTAGGGGAACATTGATCAAAACCTAAACATTGTATGGAAGGGGATAGTCTGCATCCAAATACATATGAATAAATTGGATGCAACAGACAGTTGAGTTCTTAGCTGAGCTCTAAACCTGGTGACTGTCAGCACCTGCTGCATTGAAAACAGGAGACTGCTGCAAAGTTTAATAGAGACTTCACATTTGAGAAGGAAAATATAATACTTTGCTTTAGCCATGTTGCTGACACTGCTGAATCTGATTAGTTGACAGATGACTAATTTATGGATAATGTTTTAAGACGTAATCTTTCTGGTTTCTTTCTTGTCTTTAGGTGAAGCCAAAAATCTTCCTACATATCCGGGGCCAAACAAGATGAGGGATTGCTACTGTACTGTAAACCTGGACCAGGAGGAGGTTTTCAGGACCAAAATAGTGGAGAAGTCATTATGGTAACATATACATATATAAATATTCTGTTAGCTCTTCTCTTTCTCTGCTAACTAGATTTGTTTAATATTGCAAAGATACTTTCTTGAGGGGAGAAGAGAGGATGAATAGGTTTCTTCTTCCAGTTTTAAAAGCACTAGTAATAAAAAACAGTAATGTCATGATACCTATCTGTATTTATGGGAAAATGCCTTCACCAAGGCAACCCATATCAATTTTTTTCCTGACAATGTACCACCAGTGCTCCTTTCTTTCTGCAGTATTTGTTTTGTACTTCCCTTAGCTTCTAAAATCTCAGTTTAGAAAAGGTTCACTGAACTCGATTTTGCATCTATCTAGGCTTAGAATTTTGCATTGGTCTGGCTGCTCGAGGGAGTTCAGTTAAGAATTTTATTTTTTTTCCTGTCATGAGGCTGTAATTGAAAGGAGAGGTTTGAACATAAGATGCCTGTCTGATTGTCTTGGACACTTCCTAAGAGATTGCAGAGGTCAAATGTAAAATGAAACAGGACTAGAAGCATGTAGCAAAAGTTAAAATGCTTTCTTCTAGAAATCCTTAGACATCAAAAAAATCAAGGGAACTAGTCTGGGCATATATGTATATTCTTGTAAGCAAGGTTTTTTTTTGAGTGGAGAGGAAAGAAGCAGCAAGGAACAAACAAGGTTATAACTTTTATCTTAAGAGATAACTCTCACCCTTTTCCCAATTTGAGTAATATGTTAGGAATTTGCTCTTTGTCTTGTTATTGCAAATAATGTACTTCAGGAAGTATCTCTACACCTCACTCCCAACCACTCAGAAGTACCTGACACATTCAGGAATGTGAGTGGGATTTATTCCTGTAAGTCTCTTTAATTGTTCTTTCACGTAGATTTTTATCTTTAAGCCTTGGTGTTTTTGAATGATGATGATAATGCTCTTTTATTTGTAGTATACAAACAAAAAGCAAAAATTGGTCTATATGCCTTCTTCCTCACCCCTCTAGCTGACATGTAGTGTCCTTAAACCTAATATCCCTGAACCAGTTGTTTTCTTAAAAGTGATTTTGGAAGTCATGTACATTTTTTTTCTTGTCTTTTTTTGGGGATTTTTAAATTTTTTTTTTCTGGATAATCATTAGTGCTTCACAGGGTAATGGTAGATGGGAAGTGAGGATGTGTGAGAATAGTTGATGTCATTTCCTTGAATTAATCCAAGCATTTTTCTATTGAAAAAATAAACGCTTGGTAATAAAAATAAGCAACAAGTACAATTCCCTCAGTGGGAAAAATTCCATCTGTCTTTAGATTTTCTTATAAAGATGGAGAGGTACATGGGGGCTGTGCAATACTGGAAGGTTTCTAGTTTCCTGACAGGACTACGTTCATTTAATTAATTGAGGTGAATTCAGGGGAGAACTGAGCAAAGATCAGAGGTCTGGAAAATGTAACTGGTGAGGAAAGGTTAAAATATTGGAATTATTTAGCATAGAGAAGAGGGATGAGAGTAGACATAAATATGAAAATAAAAAACAAAACCAAAAAAACCACCAAACAACCTCCTCACCAAAACAAAAATTTGAGAGGGACGGAACTGGTCTGTCTGTCCAGTACGGATATTGCAAGTAATAATGAACTCAAATTGCAGTAAGGAAGGAAGTTGAGGTTAAGTTAAACTGTGAAGAAGAATTTTTTAAAGGTTCTGAAGCACTGGAGTATATATTGTTGGTTTTTGTGTTTATTGCTGATGGCTTTTGATAGGTTCTATATGATCAGTCTCAACTAAATAATAGGGGTCTTCCAGCTTTGAAACGGTGGTGGGACCAGATAACCTCTCAAAATCCCATTATGGACTTTTCTTTGATCTAAGGCTTGACTAAAGATGGTCTCCTTCGTCATTCTTTCTTCTCCTAATAAATTCCTGTCTTCAGTGGGAGCCTGCCTTCTCCAAGTGTGAGCTTCTGTTTTCAAATACTGTTTTTGAAAAACTTGCTGCTTTACAGTCTCTGAATATCCACTTACATTCATTGGTACCAACTCAATCAGTTTTGCATTTAGCCCTGTAGGTGTTTCCATGTCTGTTTTTCTGGGACATAAAAGAAAAGCAGACAAAAATCCCAAATACATGAGTGGTAATCCTGGGATGTCTTCCCAATCTGTGGGTAGGAATTGCTCTTACTTGAAGTAAGAGTGCAGCACACTCAAACAGCTACTTTATCTTTCATGACTGTGTTTACATCTTTTAAAGCAAATGCATACAGTGACTTCCAGAAGATGTTTTTCAAATGATACCAGACCCTACAGCAGTTGCCTGTTGTTCTTTTGTAGGATTCTGGGATGAGGAGTCAGTCATGCTATTCCATTCTTTTAATGCTTGTTTGCAGGTGGATTTAGCCCAATGAGTGAGTTATTGGAAAGGTGAGGCTTATGTGCCCTATGGGCCATGTAATTCTGTGCAGCAGAGAAATGCCTGCTCTCATGTACAGTGCTCCTTTGGCAGGCACTTGCCAACTTAATAATGAATTTTGTTGGTCCCTTCTTCTGAGGTATTGGTGCAGTGATACAGTGTTTGGGAACAGGGATGTGAAGCTGGGCCAGTGCTTGACTAAATTGAGTCCTCCCTGAAACACTGCATGGGTGGCATTGGAGTGGGTTGACACAGCTCAACACAGTTCTCCTCTACAGTTTGAAGGGGAGATCACTAGCTTTGATCTGTTGTTCATACCTGGTTTTTACTTCCTATCACTTCATGTCTGGCACAGGACTGGCTTGCTATAAAGTTTTAAGAATTGCTTGTATCTTTACTAATGCTTATAACTCCCCCATCTTCCAATAGGCTCAAAAAATTATTTTTATGTAGTCTACAGAAAACAAGATCCTTTATGTGAAAATCTGAATTACGAGGTCTTTCATATGCAGCCCTAGCACTACTGATTCTGGAATGATGTCTTCTTGTTCAGATTTATCCTGGAGAATCCCATCTTTTGCAGCATTTCTGAATGGTGTTTTTCTTCACCTGCATGAAAAGGCCTGTAATTGATACAATGTCTTGTGTAGTTGGGAATTACTTTTTCCCCCCCTCTTTTTTCTCAGTTGGGCTTCTTTAGGCTTCTACTAGGCATTGCATAAATGTACATTTTTCCATGCAGGCCCTCTCCTGGTGTTAAGCTTAAATAGAACTGGCAGATGGAAAAAAAGAAGCAGTTCTCTCTCCTTCCCAGAGAGACTTGGATGAATGTCCAATTCTGGCTTGCTTGGAATATTTCTTATGGAACCTTCAGACCCTGACTCATCATCTCCTGTTTTATGCTGGGACAGTGTAAGAAGTTGCCTCCCTGAGCTTTGTCCTAACCTTCTGCAAAATATTTTCTTTTTTTATTAGTCTGTGGCAGAGGCATGAGAAGACAGCTGAGAGCAGTACCCTTTTAAATCAACAGTGCATGAATCATTCAGAACTCAAAAGAATTGAACCAGCACTTCCTGTTGTCCAGTCAAGTGCCCTTACCAGAGCTCTGAAGAGAATCTCTATGAGCTTGACGCCCTTTATCTAAATTTGTGTCTCAAAAACTGAGAAGAGCCAGCATGGTGAATCTTACTTCCTCTGTTCAGCAGTCAGGTGGGGCTCATAAATTACAATATGGAACGTAAATAATTCCTGCCATCCAGCCTCTTGGCTGCTGTTAAACTGGGTGGTAGGCACTGCTGCCTTGTGCTGGAAGATTTTGAGGGCTGCTGCGATAAACTTAGTAGTGTCTGACTGAAACAAGTCAAGGGTTGGTTACCAGCAGGGCAGGCCTTCCTACAAAACCACAGAGCAACATGAAGGTGCTGTTTATATGGGTAGTTCAGAATTATCCCACTTTTCTGGGGATCTTTGGGCAAAAATAGTGAATGTATAAATTGGTCAGACCAAGAAATCCAGGTTCTCAGGAAGAGAATCTTGAACTCTTCAAGTAGCACTGTTTTTGTAAACTTGGCACAAGGTTTTACTAAATTCTAAGAAGGTCACATGCAAGTCATAAGATATGAGGGAGAGGTCAGTTAGAGCCAGGATTTAATATGCTTCTCTGTTTTCTATTTGTCATTCAATATTTATATTACCGTCATCTACGAAGACACTGAATAGATTTGGATCCATTCCATATAACCTAGCAAAGATGTACGTGAAGGGACTCGTGTATTTTATGTCCTAAGGAGCATGTTAGAATGACTGTTTTTCTTTTTTTAAAGGCAGAAATCTACAAATTTTCTTCAGTTCTGAGCTGCAAGTAAACAGACTGACAAGAATTTTGCCTATTAATTCCCTTTGCTCAATAAACCACTTATCTTCCCCCATTAGTAGCTTTCCCTACTTGTGGCTTCACCATTCAGGAGTGTTTGCTAGCTACAGATATTTCCTGAGGATGAACTTTCTTGGATTGTTGGTGTTAAGACTGACTTTGCCTTTGCAGTTTGCATCAAATGTGCCCATTCACTTAAAGGGCAGTGTCAGCTGCAACAGGAAATCAAGGCAGCTTCTCAAATCATAGGTGAAGAATGGAAGGAATGTGACATCTCTAAATTTGTTTCAAGGATATGAATAAAGGCAAAATCTGTCGTACGCTAAGAATCAAATGTCTGACAGTGTGTGCTTTAGAGAGGTGAGCCAAGCTTCTTGAGTCTGTGATTATTTAGTTCACCACTATTTCACTGAGGAATTTTTCACGTGCTAAACATAGTGATCAAAGCCTGAATGAAACAGCAAATGAAGCCATAGGCACTTTCTCTACTTTGCCACGCCGAGTCTTCCTATTTTTTTTTTTGTTGTTAGTCTCTGGAGAACATAACAATGAGAACTTAAAAGTGTGCAGTGTGTTTGTGACTGTATATTGAAATGTGCTGTAAATTCATAGTTAAGTCTATGTTCTCTTTAAGAAGTGGTTGCTCTGACTTTGTTTTAGAATTAGATCAGGTAACAAATTCAGCCAGTAGCTCTCAGAACTTTAAGTTATTCTACTGCCATATTTAATGTTATTTTCTAATTTTGGGTTTGCTTAAATCCTTTTTCCCCATGTGTTTGGAGTTCATGGCTGCGTAGCTAAACTTCTCATGTTCTGATAACATCTTGGACGCAGGCCGCTTCTCAAATTTTAAACACAAAGTTGTTTCCCTTAGTTGGAGTGTTGCCAAAATTAGCTGTTGTATCTGAGTTAGCTCCATTAGCTGTTTCTACATTCTTATATTGCCAGCTCACCTCCTTGAAATAGCAGCTTTCCCCAGCCCAGAGGCCTTAAGCAGAGGGGCCTTGAGGTGGATGTTGTAGTGTCTTAGGCAGCTTCACTCCTGCATGTTCCCAGGGTCAGCTGTCTTCTGCATGTGGCTTGAATTCCTAATGACAATAATCTTCAGTTCTGGAATACCCCAAGCCTCTAAGGGAAAGGTTTAAGATTGGTAGGGGTACAGCTTCAGCCTGGTCAGGGATATTACAGAAGCCAAGGACTGCATGGCTGTGCAGGGAAGTAATATAGCTGGGAAGAGTGCCAGTAAGGGAAGCAAGACTTAATGGAAGAAGGAGAATGAAGTGAACCTTGAGAGCCAAGGCAGGGTTTATGAATGAGAGCATTTATCTATATGAAAAGCCACCCATGTGAGTAACAATTGTTGGTGTTGTAGGCTGCTTTGAGTGATTAATAAAAAAAAGTAAATGCAGCTGTAATGTGACTTCTGCTGTTTGTGTGTGTCGTCTTACAGAATATTTTGGGAGGTGACCAGGGGCCTAACGGCTGCTGCTTCAATTTATCATAATCCTTGTAAGCCTCATTGAGCCAAACCAGCAACTGTCAAGTGAGGTTGATAACTATAGCTCATGTGTCTGTCTGTCTCTTCCGAGCACAGGATTGAGAAAATGCACACTGCTTTATTTTTTCCTCTGTGTCGTAGGGCTGGTTATGGGTGTAACAAAGCTGTAAAAAAGTATAAAAACACTGTTTATGTTAGTGCCTCTGCACAGTGACGTGAGAAAAAATTCACTTAGGCTCCATGGGTGTCTGGTATACTGCAGCCAGCACTCTCAACAGTGGGCATAAGTGATATGTTTGGATTTAGATGTTGCCTCCTGTGCCATATACTTCCTGTTGCATGTCCTCTGCCAAATCTGTGCTTCAAATATAATATCAGTGATTTTTAATCAATTGTAGAAAGCTGCCATGACATCTACCAACTCAGGCTTTTACAAAGCCTGTCTGACTTGCCTATTGTCTTCTAGTTTTGTGTCTAGGAGGAGACTGAAGTACATTCAGATTTTATTTGGCTTGCTGTATCTGCTTTGAATAAACCTTCTCTCTTCTACCCCACTCCCTTTACATATGCTGCAAAGCATAGCATAAAAAGTATTAGCCAAGTAGTAGAAAAAGCTTAGTAGTAGAAACAAACAAGTGTGCTCCTTTGTACAGACTGATTTTGCTTCCTGCTCACATGGTGATGTGAACTCTGGTGTTCAGTTCATGCAGCAGGATGAATTCAGTATTTCTAAACCTTTTAAAATAGTCAGAGGATGTGGAGTTGTCAGTGGCATGTTAATAGTCCTTACTTTTAATCACAAAAGCAGTTAAAAAAAAATCTATACACAAAGAATTCTGGTTTGAGGGGTTTCATTATTATTCATCATGCAACTCTTTCCCTTCATCCACTGAAGTACTGGTGCCAACACAAAACCAAAACTGCTTTAGTGAATCCTAAGTATTGAGAAACAAGCACGAGGTTTTGTAACACAACCTGAAACTAAAGAAATGTTTTTACACTAACATTTGTTTTATGAAATCTCTTCCTCTCCATTAATATTATTTGTGATGATATCAGTAGATATATGAAGCTATGAAATAAAGTTGCAAGTATGCTGGAATTTAGTATGTAAATGTGAACAATTTTTGAACCCTTTTTATTGTGTTTGAAGTAAAGATTCTCTTCATTATTTGCTTTCATTCCACTTGATGTGCACAGTAATTTTTGTTTCTCTTCTCCTTCCCTGTCTCCTCCTGAAAATATCCACTGTCAAAACATGCATTAGAAGACACTCAAAAATAGATACCTTGAAGTGGGGAGGGCTTGACAGCTGTAAGTGAAACAATACCTAAAGGGATCTTTTTTAGTTCTGTTTTCTTGGTATTCCTGCTCCCATGCCATGAGCAAGTTTTTCGTGAGGGGAGAGTGAGTATGCCTGAAGATTCAAATCTGTTGCACTGTTTATGCATCTATCTGACTTTATTTTTTGTGTTTATCTCTTCTGTGATGAGAGCTGTGGAAGCATACTAGGGAAAGTGTCTTGAGGAGAGATTGATCAGTGTTTGTGTTGGTGGTAGAGGTTGTACAAAAGCTGTGCAGTAAGAGAGCCCTGTGCTTCCTAAGGAAAAAGGACTGCTGAGGTCAGGCTTCCCTTATTAAGGTGATCTGCGTGTACTGAAAAAGAAACGAGAACGGGGTGTGAAGTGAGAGTACAGAGAATAGAAGGCTCATCAGACCCTTGTGTGCCTGAAAGCTTGGAGCAAGGATTTAAAAATTGCTAAGGATCTTTCTCCATTTCTAACCCCATCAGGAAGACAAGAGACAGCAACTTAAGAACAAGTTTCTTAACTAAAGACTAGCTGATATCTCCACTGATACTCCTGTTGTTGCTATGATGGTAAAATTCAAACGAAATCAGCAGTAGTCCTTACTGAAGAAGCTGGGTTTGAAAATGCAGTTATGTTCAGCTTGGAAGGAGATCAATTGCATTTTCAGGGGAGATCCTCTGTTTCTGGCCCTGCTCTCAGCAGTTAGGTCCCATCACTTGTTTGAAGTCCAGAAGAAACTGAAATAATGACAGCACTGGTCTTGGCCATGCCCTTCCCTTGTGATCACATTCATGTGCAGTCTACGCTGCCAGGGCTGGGGAGGAGGCCCTCATTGTTACTCCTCCACTTTGAATGATTAAAGTTTCTCCTGAGTGTAGGGCTGATTCATCTACTAGGGAGAGTTCAACTCAAAACCTGTGAGTTGAATCTGAACTCACTTGGTTCTTGAAAGATTTGAGTTTTTGGCCGGGCTAGTTCCAGTATTTTTTTTGGAGGATGTTGTCAGACTCCTGAGGGCTGGGTAGGCAGATGTTGCTGCTTTTTATTAATTGCTCTGTCAAAATAAAAGTACTCACTGAATCCCCATCAGACAAATTCTGGCTTTTCAGAGAGAGGAGACACTGGGGGAGGGATTTAACTGTTCTTTTGGAAAAACCCTTCTGGAGCCCTGGGGTTCTTGCTCAAGATAAGTTAGCTTGGGAAATAAATCATGGGATTTGACTGCTGTAACCTCTTGCTCTTCAGGTCTTGGTGGGAGACAAAGTGAGTACTGTTCTGAAGAGATACATGGAGAAAAAGCACACATTTAAGTGGAAGCTGGAAGTATTTGTGTGGTTGCATTTGATTCCTTCAGAAAGAAGTTACTGTTTCTGCAGAGCTACACAAGATTGAGTTGGGAACATAGCGGATTTATCTTGACGTGTATTCTTACAGTTTAAACTTTGCTGGCTAATTACCCAGTGCAGAGTGAGTATGCTTGTGTTGGAAATCTGCTTGCTTAAATTAATTAAGAACCAGTGCACCTCAGGGGTGTTACCTGAGTTGATGAGAGGTTGTGAATCTACAAGGGGTTCAAGATCTCAGAGGAGAGAAGCCAAGAGCAGAACAAAGCTTCTCTTCTGTTGATGGTGGCTCAGACTGCACTGTTCAGACTAATAAACCTTGTGCCAGTAGTAGTGACCTGATATGGTCCCTGCATGGCTAAGTCAGCCTTCACAGCATTTCTTCTGTTAATTAGTCTCTTTCTGATCCTGTGCATTGGGCTAGGTACCTCCTGTTGTCCATGTTCTTACTCTTGTTTGTTTTGCTGTGGTGTGATCTTAGTTGACTTCTGCCTCTGTTCAACACCCATGGCAAACATTAATAGGGAGACTTGCCAAAGGTTCCAGGTGATGTCTCTTCCCTGCTCTTCCCCCCAGAGTCATTAAATTATGCTCAGTATAAGTCACTTGTATTTATATTGCATTTAGACTTGCAGTACGCAGTACCTCATATTGTTGATAGGGGACTGGATATGTGATCCACAGTTCATTAAGTATCGTTTCATTCTAAGGTCACTAGTGAATAAATTAATCTGTCATGTTCTTCCAGCAGAAAGGACAATTTTATGGCTGAACAGAGTATTAAGGCTCAGAATGATGAAAGAGTTTTGCATGTATAATGCACTAGATACTTGGGCAATATTAATGCATTTGTTTGGCCCCCTAGGGTTAAGCCTGTGCGTGAAAACTTGCACCAAGTGATGTGCGCAGAATGAGGCCCTCGGGGCTGCCAGTAGAAGCATTGCTGCTGGGACAGTCATGTAGCTCCCACTTTGGTAGAAGCTGCTTGTAACAAAGAATTGAGGTGTTTTGTGCCTGAAGTAGTGGCTGTGAAATTCTTGCTTCCAAATAAAACCTCTCAGAGCAGAATGGGTAAAGAGGATGTAACAAAGAGTGCTGAATTGGATGGGGCAGTTGGGACAAACAGTCAAACCAGCTGCCATTTCCAGCTGTCAGGTTTTCCTCCCCTGCCTTCACAGTAGGGATGACTGAGTGGGCCTCACATTGGTTTTTCATAACTTACGGATGGATGCATTTATTTCAAGGAATGGGAAACCATTTCAGTGGTGGAAGTTTAACCTGTGGGTACGCCTTGGGCTTTGTTGTTCATCCAACATGTGTTTTTGCGTGTGGCTAGTGGAGTAGTGACTTAAATAATGTTCTTGGTGAATACTGAGTGATGTCTCTGGATTTCATGATATTAATGTGGCGTTTCCCCTTCAAACATAGACTGATTAGTTAATTTGCAGTGTCTTTGTGTTTTAAGGGAGATTTGTCAGCTGGCTTTTGAGGGAACGTGGTAATTCTGAGGGAGTGTATTTTTCCTATAGGTAGAAATACAAGCAAAAATGTATGGTGGCGTAAAACATCCCTGAAAGAAGCCAAGGCAATGACCTTTCCTGACGGAATTCTGAAAAATTTACAACTTAATCCAAGGAATTGTAAATAACTTTTGCATATCTAATTTTCTAACATAAATTTATATAGTGATTTAAACTACAGCACAATTCTGTGTCATTTTTGAGCTCAACCAAGACAATAAGGAGGTCTGTGTTTAAGAGGGGAAAAAAAACTTGCTGGCTTTTGGCCTGTTGGAATTAGGTTTATTTTTAAGTCTACATCTGCAGTGCTTGCTGTATTTGTCCATGTGACTTGAATTGCATCCACTCATTTAGATCTACTGAAGCATGAGTGACTTGGAATGAAAGGTTTGTGTAAAATGGTAGACCTGTCAATGAATAAATAATGTTGATATATGCTTATAGTTCCTAGGAGTAAATCCTTAACCATGTAATTCGGTAGAGAAAAACTGAAAGGGTTGCTGGCAGGTGTCTGAGAATTTTTTTTTCCCATTTAAATTGGTCGGAGCCAAAGAAAGCCCCTTACATCCCTAAAGAGCTTTTCATGCTGAGATAGTACTTTTTTTTTTTAATGTCTTTAAAAAAAAGGCCTTACTGTAAAAAAAAAAAAAAAAAATTATTCTATATAATTCCATTATGCAGAAATATTCAGTGCTCTGAGGTAACAAGCATGGTGCCAGCTCCAAGGCTTAGTTACCATCAGTTGACTGAATCTGACTTTAAGAAACATTGCAGGGGATGAGAAAAGATGCAATGGCTGTAGGCATTTTATTTTAAGTATACTAAATGCTTAAAAAAAAAAAGCCATGAACCATACTGTGTTTTTCTCATCCTGTTCATGTATGCTTTTGTGATCTCTATCCTAATAGCCTCCTGTAATCATTCTGTGGCAGCATACGCTTCAAGGCACTGTATGTTAACAAATAATGTGGTCTCTGCCCCCTTTTAAAGGGATACTGGTTTTCCAGATAGAAAGAAGTATCTGTTCTTTTTTGCTCATTAATAAATGTTGTTCTGCGGGCATTTAAGATATATAGGAAGAATCAAAATGGAATAGTGCTTGAAAGTGCACATTCATTGGTTGGAAAGACCGTCCCAGTCCAGAGTGATGTTCTGGGTGTGAAATGTAAACACACCGGCTTGTCCAGGATACCAACACTAATCTATTTTCCTCTTTTTGTGTGTGTGTGTGTATGTGTTTGTGTATGTTGTTTTTTTTTGTTCACTCAGCCCCTTCTATGGAGAAGACTTTTACTGTGAAATTCCTCGGACCTTTCGCCATCTGTCATTTTATATTTTTGACAGAGATGTTTTTCGAAGGGATTCCATCATAGGTAGGTGTTCATAAATTACTACTTTCCTTACAGTTTATTTCACTTGGATTTTAACTTTTACATCACTTTTAGTCTTACAAGTTGAGGGGTCTTGATAGGATTGATGATGGTAGTGGTAAGTGCTGCTCAGTATTGTCCTTCTTTTGTCAGTTGTCAAAAATGCCTTCAATATTACATATTACATATAAAAAATTGAGGAGATAAGCTCTGTCTGTTGTGATAGTGAATGCAGATTGCAGTTTAACTCAAACAGGCTTCAAAACCTCGTTTAAATGTTGACAACCTCATTTGTTACTGCAAATGTTACTTTTTATTTTTTTTCCCTAAATGCAGGGCCATTAGCGTTGCAGTTTTCCAGGGCCCTCACTGTTGCATGCATGCAGTGTTGTTAAACTATGGCTACCTTAACAACAGACAGAGGAATAGCTACTGGCTATAGGTACCCCAAATACAATGATGACAGAATTTTTTTGAGTGTATCAGAGCGAGCTGTCACCTACAGAATAGCTCTAAAAGACTTCCAGTGCCTGTTTGTGATTGACAAGATTCCTGCTTTTCCAGATATTATTTGCTGTGCATTTCATCTGCAGCAAATTGCATGACATTCCCTTTATCTCTTCAGGGCTAAAATCCTTGTAAAAGCTCAGTTGTTATTGAGGGGAACAGTTTCTATTTTAAGTCACTAGAACACTTTGGACTTTCTCTTTTTTTCAGTTATTCATCTCTTTTGAAATAAGTCATGTGTGACCATGGCTTTAGCTATCTTGGCAGAGGTTGTAGAGAGGAAGTTGAGATGTTGAGCAACAGTTTGTATAATGGCATAAAATTTCTTATCTTAAACGATGCAGTGGTGGTGCAGATGTTTTACGTGTATCTTTACATTACAGTAATTTGTCATGCAGTCACAAGCTTTTTCTTTAATTATTGTTTTTTACATACAAGCTGCGAAAGCAGGTCATTCATTCTCTTTGTCCATAAGTGAGCTCATGTGTGTATAGCATCCTGGGGAGGAGGGAGCCAATTTCTGGTTGTTGAGTGAGCTTTTGGAAAGCTTTTTGTTCTCTCTAATGTCTGGTTTCCCTTGTACTTTGAATGTAACACCTTCCTTCTTTCAACTGATGATTTTTTCATTGTTGAAATTATCTGATCTCCTGTGTCACCAGTTTTCCAGCAGCTGCAGTGACCCATCAGTGGGCCAGGGACTTTTCTTGCTCAGGGCTTTACTCCTTCTCTTGGAAAAACAGTCCCTTGCACCACTTAATACATGTCAGACATGTGAAATTGCAGGTAGAGAAGTGAAGATATTTTCTTATTTTCTCCATGTTTCCTAAGTTCATGTTTTAATTATCAAGCTCTGATGTTGGAGGGGAGCTCTGATTCAGGAGCTGCTAGAGTAATCTTAAAGGTACTGGGAGCAGTTTGCGAAGAGGACATGCAGAAAATACGAAGACTTTTGTTTGCATGCTTGAATGATTGATCAAGTTTTCATTTTTCACTCTCTTCAGGAAATGGCATTGTTAACTTTTGCATGTGTTGCAGAATCCACAGATAGGCAAACTGGTGTGTTACTATGCTGGTCTTAGGATCATAGAAAGGCCTGGGTTGGAAGGGACCTCAAAGGCCATTTAGTTTTAACACCCCAATTGAAACATGGTGAAGTGGACACCTTCCACTAGACGAGGTTGCTCATAGCTCCATCCAGCTTGGCCTTGAACACTACCAGGGATGGGGCACCCACAGCTTCTCTGGGCAACCTGTTCCAGTGCCTCATCACCCTCACAGAAAAGAATTAGTTCGTAATGTCTACTCTGAAACTGCTCTTAATTTAAGGCCATTCCCCCTTGTCCTATCACTACATGCCCTGTAAAAAGTCCCTCTGCAGCCCTTCTTGTTGGCCTGCTTCAGGCACTGGGAGGCAGCTGTAAAATCTTCTTGGAGCCAAGTCTTCTTCAGGCTGAACAGCCTGTCTTCACAGGAGAGGTGCTTCAGCCCTTTGATCAACTTAGTGACCCTCCTCTGGACTCATTCCAGCAGGTCCACATCCTTCTTTTGTTGGGGGCCCCAGACCTGGACAAAGTACACCACCTGGGGTCTCACAAGAGCAGAGTTAGAGGGTCAGAATCACCTCCCGAGACCTGCTGGTCACGCTGCTTTTGTTGCAGCCCCAGGATACACTTGACTTGGAAATTTGGGGTGCACATTGCCGGATCATGTTGAGCTTCTTGTCCACCAACACTGCCAAGTCCTTCTCTTCAGGACTGCTCTGAATCCATTCTCTACCCAGCCTGTGTTTGAGCTTCTGATTGCCCTGACCCATATGCAGGACCTTGTACTTGGCCTCATTAAACTTCACAAAGCTCCCATGGTTGCACCTTTTCAACCTGTCCGAGTGCCCCTGGATGCCATTCCTTCTCTCCAGAGTGTCAACCAAACCACATAGCTTGGTGTCAGTGTTGATGTAGCACTAGAAGTCAAAACTCTGGTGTTTCCTGTCTACATTGAGATTTTGCAGTGCATATTATATATTGTAGTATTTTTTCCTCTCTTCCTCCCTTTGTTCCCCTTCCTCCTTATTGCAGACATATTTTGAAAAACATTTCAAAGATATGGAAGTGTGATAAATAGCAGTGGAGAGAAGAAAAAAAAATCCAGAATTACAGGCAGTGTGATACTGCTCTCTAAGTTCTGCTTGTAGTAGGAAATTTTTCTGGAAAGAGAACAGTGCTCTGGAGTAACTGCTTGTGGCTGTGTTCAGTATGGGAGTCAGCAGCCACAAAACTCAACAGTAGAGTTTTTTTGAACAAGGGAAACTCTTTATTTGTAAAAGTCTGTAACATTTAAAAGCAATAATTTCTCTATGTGTATCTTCAGCTCAGTTTTAAGACTTAAACCTTTTCTTAAAGAGGCTTGAACAGGGAAGGTTTGGAAGATGTCCCTACTGAAAAGGGTGGTCAGAGTAGAGCTAGAATCAGCTCTTTTCCACTGAACCACCCAATTCTGCAGTCAGGGGCCCTTTGTTTGCATTCCAAAGATCACTTGTAACATTCTGTTATCATGAGAGACTTCTCTTGAAGAAATGGTAGTTACTTATGGTCATCCAGCAATGAACTTTCTCAGAGGAGGGAGTTTGGGGGTTGTCTTCCATCCAGGAGAGACTAATTTTAAGTCCTTATGTTACTGAGCTTGTGAATTTACCTGTGTGCGATTTGTAATGTTTGACATCTCTTTGCATTCTTTTTTAGCTGGTTTTGAGGGGATATTGAGATAGAGAATGGAGTGCCTATGGGTCAAAATGGTGAGAATTTGGCAAGTAGCTATTTTTTGAAGATGGTTCGTTAGCAGAATTCCTTTTGGTTCATTGTTAAATGTTTCCAGGAGTTTCTCTTGGTGTTAAAATACTGACTTCCAGGGTTACTGGAGCTCAGGCATACTTTTAGTTATTCGAATATGAAGTATAAGTTTTTGATGGTAAATTCTCTAACTGCAGAAATGCAACTCAGTGTGTGACAGATGAGAATGGTTGAGCTACCAAAAACGGAAGATGTGGGAGAGAGAATATGAAAAACAAGAACCCCCCTGAAACCTCTGATACAAACTTCTGAGAAGAGCCAAACAAACTCAAACTGAAACGTGTAGCAGATATGTTTTGGAACATGCTGTAGTATTTTGGCATACAGGATGGGAGGATTGTGCAGATAAAGATATCTTTTGAGTTTGCATGTTTGCTTATTACATGTGCATTTTCTTAATCATAATTGCTAAGTCATCTGGGATTTTGTTAGTTTAACAGACACAACTTTTGAACCATTGTGTCTTGAAGAATCTTGGATGCTGGTTGAAATGCAAATACAATGAAGAAAATGCAGAGTTCAGTGGATCTGAAATACTATTTTTTTCTATTTTTTTAGATAAAATATAGCAAATAGTTACTGTGAAAGTAAGCTAGTTTTAAGTTGTTTAATTGATACTGACTCTTACTGGATAGAGTTTATGTACTGATTTATATAGTATGTTGAGATGCTTTGAGTAGGGAATATTCTACTGGAAGCAATGGTAAATGCAATTTAAAATTGCATGTTTGTTTCTGAATGATCAAATAGCAGTAGTAGGCCAATTTGCTGGAATATGTGTCTATAATATGTAGGATAGCTATTTCCATCTAGTTGTTAGAACGAGGAAAACAGAGATGGGGCCAACTTGAAAAACTGTCAGTTGGTGCCCCTTCAAGCAATAATGGGGAAAAACCACGTCTCTGGCTAGATGCAGCAGAAGGAGTATTAGGATAGTAGTGCTGCTATATCAGGCAAATGTTCTTTAATGACTGTTTTGATATTTTTCAGCTTTTTAGAGATGTTGAATGAGACATGCTGTGTCTGCAATGACAAACTGGGCTTCTCACACCTCAATAACTGAGCTAGATATAGTCAGGAAAACCATGTGTGTGATATGCCCTGAGCTGGTATTCTTCTAGGTGTGTAATGAATAGCTCAGGCTGCCAGGCTGTGACCTTAAACATACAGATCAGTTCAAAAACAGGAAATATGCCACACCAAATCACTTAACGCTTTGGTGAGAGATTAGTTGATATCATCTGTCCTTCAGGTGACAAGTACACAATTATTTATCCTCTGCTTAAGTCAGTTTGGTTTTTTTCACCTCAGTATTTCTTTTGTTTTGGTAAGAGATACATGAAACTGACTTGCCAACATCTATGCTAAGCAGGAACTGAATAGAACAAAATGCTGCTGTGCTGATGTGGATGGAATGGTGCTGAATAAAGCACAGATGTGAAATGTTAAAGCTTTTCAGTGAAGGAGCAGAAGGCCAGTGGGAGAAGACTAGTGTGTGGTTCTGTTAATTACATTTACAGTAACTTAACTCCTCTAAGTCACCTTCATACAGATTGTTAGGTGTGTTGTATGACAAATTGAGACTCGTGTGGCCATTGTACCCTGGCAGGTTGTAACTCTCTTCCTGCTTAATGCTGGATGAGGTGAAGCAAAGTAAAACATTAAAACAAATTTGCCTTCAGAAGTAGTTAAACTTAGCTGATCTGGACAAAAGTAGATGAAACCAAATCATAGCTCTTGGAGACACAAGGTGCAAACACAGTGGAATTGAAAGTTGTTTGAGGCTTGCATGTTTGAGTTAGCTGTGCCTTTGCTAATGGCTACTTCCAAAGCTGAAGAGGTATGTTTATAGAGTTGCCACAATTTATTACCAAATATCCAAGCAAACTATCTACTTTTATTAGGTAACTGTTACCAAATGTAGCTGAAGCATCAACTTTTTTTATTTCATTATTTTACTGGTTTAAAAGAAAAAAAATTAAAAGAATCATCCCTGATTGAACTGTACTTCTTGCTAGTTAAGTGCAGGAAAGATCCTCCAGTATAGTATGAAGCAGAGATCAAAATTGCAGTAGAAAATAGTTCCTTGGTTTCTTCTAGCCTGACCATGGCTTAGGCAATGGTTTACTGTTTCCGTAATGGACTGGTTGATGACGTGGCAGTAATGTATCTACTCAGCATGATATTAATAAAACTACTAATGAAACAAAGGAAACCGCTGACTCTTCCACAATGAGAAGTCTCAAAAAGATACAGACTAGAATTATCTTGGAGAGGTTCTCTGCAGCTACATAGCAAGGCTGAAGTAAATACTCGCTGTATAGAATCAGTGTTGGGATGCACTCACAATATCTTTTAACCTGATGGATGGTCCCAAGAGCAGGAAAAGAAAGTTGAGCTTTTAGGAAGTGGTACTTCTTCATCCTAGAAGTACAGCTAGAAACAAAACTACTGAGCATAATGTGCTGGAACCTTGACTGTCTTTTCATGCAGCCCTGCTCCTGACATGAAGACAAGTTTTCGTATTGTCTGTATGTAGAATGAGGGAAGGAATGAGGTGGTTGTTCAGTGCAGGGGGCATGCTCAGGGTTTTGGTGCCTGCTGTAAGGCAGACAGTGGCTGCTGCAAGTCTGGAGTTCAGGGCTGCTCTCCCTCTGCAACCAACCACAGGCTATACCCAGTCTCACATGTAGGGCCATTTTAAGGGCCCAGGGAGCAGCTGGCAGAGAGTTGATACCAGAGGTGTGGTTGAGGAGGGTTCTTTTAGTTTGTTTGGGGGTTTTGCTGTTTTTAGCAGGGAGGGAGAGCAGAAATTCAGATGTGAGCCAGGTGAGATCTCTTGCACTGTGACCAGCAAAACAACCCTGATAGAAGATAGTTCATGCAATGCTTCAGCTTGCAACTTTTAAGGATAGAAGCTATGTTTTGTCCACAGCCTACTTTTCTCTGCCTTATTATCTAAGATAAATGCCACAAAGGGGAAAAATTGATTTAATAACTGATATTCTTAGTATATTTGGACTGTTTTTAAAAAACCCAAACAAATTAAATTGGGGCCATGAATATCACATACCTCAGTACTCTCTGTGGATGCACTAATGCTGTGCTGGAAGTGTTCTGCTATTATTGCCACTAAATTCTTACCCATTGTAGCAGATGGTCTAATAGTGCTTGTGCTTCATGGTGCACTGCACAGGAGCCATGAGGGAACAATTCTGCTGCTTCTAAGGTTCTGAAGCCTTCTGTTGCCCCTAATTCTCATCCTTATCTTTGTAATTCTGAAATGTTTCGTTCTTTTTCTGTGTTACGGGAGTGGAGAGTGAATTTGTGCTGTTCTTGAAAAAGGCAGGAAAAGTTTCTGTACTTTTATTTAAAGACGACCTTTCATACAGATAATTATAAACTTCTAGGTAGGCTGGAATAGCAGTGATGCTTTTTGTTTCAAGATAATTAGGGCTCTCACAGCCTAAAGTGTTGATCAAAATTGATTTTGATTTGTCCTTAGTCTTTCCAACTATTGAAAGCGACTTTCTTTGTGCACCTTCGTATCAGTTATATTAAATCAATATAGTGATACAGTGTGTCTGTGCACTTAACATTCTAACATGAAGCAACTTTTGAAGTAGGTTTGAGGTTCACTTATTGCCTATTACTGCATTATATGGGAAAGAGACAAAGTCTTTGTTCAGAGCTGAGAGAAGACTCAGTTAATTAGGCTTTTGGGGTCTTTTGATGTGTGGGGCCTCAGACCTAACCCTTTCCTGTAAATTAACTGTACTGCAGTCACTCTTAATGAAGGATATTATATTAAAAATACTATATTATATTGTTTCAGCTCACTTGGCAGCAGTGTGTAAAATTCTGTTGCTTTCACTGTGTAGGTATTCCAAGATAAAGATAATCTAAGGAGAAGATACAAGAGCTCCTGAAATGCTCTGATTTTAGGCTTCTGTAAAATAACTGTTGGATCATGTTTCAGGTGGGGCCTTGTGCCCTTTTAAAATGACAAGCTCAGTTCCTATTGCTGCTGTGCTGCTTTTTCAGTAAAGAAATCTTCTACTAGTCCAGTATTTGTCATAAATATTCACGTATCCTATCTGCAAACTAGAAGATTACTCTTAAAAGGTGGGATGTAATCCTTCAACCAGTGTCTAACCCTTTTGTCACTAACAGGTAATGCAGACAGAAGGTGGCTGTGTACAGATGGAAAATGCCTGAGTCAAATTATCGATTTTGTTAGTCTTTGTATGGAGATGTTGATCCTGACTTAACAAGCCTAGGCATGTTCAGGGACAAGTTAATGGGCTGCAGTGACTTGCTTTGGAAAAATGTAACCAGTGAGGGATGGACACTGAGGGTGCGGTGCTTCCACAAGCACTTTCCCCCTTGGTATAGCCAGAAATTCCTACCCTTCTCTGTTCAAAATCTCTGCCTCTGTGCCCAAATTACTGATGTCCTACTGTCTTCTGTCTTCTAGCTATGCTAATGTGACTCTTAAGTGGGGAAGCTGTAAAACAGGTCAGTTGAAATGACCTTTGTGTTAAAAATACCAACACCACCCACATGTGACCCATGAAACTTATTTATTTTTCTCTTCTCCTTGCACAGAATGTTTATTTTCATTGTTTGGGTTCTTTAGATCTGCTTGATTTCCTCAACAGTTTCAGTATGCCCTGCCGAGAGGACAGGGGTGCATGGGTGGAGAACATAGGAGGCTCTTAAATCAGTTTGTACCAGGGATTATAAAGTGGAATTTGCAGCTTTAAAACCATCCAAGGTCTAGGTAGTAACTTTATTAATCTGTAAGCTGTCTCCCCAATAATAGGTATATTGTTTTTTCCCTAAAGAGGTTCACAGAAGGAAGAGCTCAGTTGTGGCACGTTGCACCTTTGTTTTGAACACAGAGCTTAGGATTTAAATGTTCCAGTGAAGATCTGTTCAGTGGGAAGGGGGGGAGGGCAGGGGGCGGGTCACAGGGAAAATGCTGCCATGTGGATGGAAAACACACAGGAGTGTGTGAGGTTTTCCTACCCTCCCCCAGTCTGAGGTCCTGGTGAGCATCAGGCTTCAGAAAGAAATTAATTCAGATCAGAAGAATGTTTTTACTTCATCTTTGCTGGTTATTGCTGAGAATCTAACTTCTAAAAATATAACTTATACTAAGTTTTGAAATTACACCTTATATTGTTCAACAAGCTTGGCTATTTCCTGCCTCTTCCCATACAGTGTCTAAAAGCTTAAACAGATGCAGACTTTGCAGCCTGGGGCCACTCCGAGGAAACCAGCAGGAGTGGCTGAGTGCCTCAGGTGCAAGATTTAGAGTTTCTTGATGCTGTCTGGAAGCCACCCAAGTCTTGAGAAAGAGTGCAAGACAATGGGCTCGAGTTTGGGAGCCTGCTGAAGAACCACAAAGAGGAAAACATGCTTTAAATGAGTGGTAGCAAATCTTTCTGACCTCTCATGTTGCATTTATCTTCAGGGAGAATTACAGGTTCTTATCGTGTAGTGTCAGGTCAAATGACAGGTGCCAACAGCTTGTGATTATTGGCCTAGATTTAACCTAGTTCTGGTGCTGCTGGAAGTTGTTTGAGCCAGGTCAGACATAGGTTAGCCAGTGGAAGAACAGTGGCTGTGTAGACCAGGGCAGAAACATGGCCATGCTCAGCACCTGCACTGTTTGATGTGGGTCTGGTGATGAGGAGGAGGAATGTGAGCTGGATGAGCATATGTACATGGCTGGTGCAGGTGAAGAGTTACTAACGAATTGTGAGTCAAGCTCCTCTGTGTGTATGCAGAGAACAGTTTAATAGGGCAGATCAAACGTTCTGTTTATCAGTAATATATCTTTGTATATGTTTAGACTGGCCAAACTGTAGGCCCTCTTTTTACTGCTACAGTCTTTTTTTTCCCTAGTAGGTTTTTCTTTGTGGATCATTTGGTATGCAATGAAAACCCCTGGATAATAGCCAGCCCAGTCAATAAGTTTCAGTCATTAATAAAACTTGCTTGTGTGCAGAGCAAACAGTGCTGTTCAAACAGTTTCCTAATCAAAACAGCTGTATCACCACATTAACTCCCTCGGAGCTGGAGGCACGTGCCATTGCCTGTGAGCACTTTGTGCTCCGTCATGTAGTGACTTTGTGGCCAGACCTATCTGGGTTACCCTGCCATCCTTGATGCAGAGAGCAGTGGAACTCCCTGCTGAAAGAGCGAGCAGTTACAGCATTCATGCTATGTACAGATGTAGATATTGGGAAACCATCCTTGAGTTTTCTTCAAGGCACTCCTTACATGGGAGGTGACTGTGAGTGAGACTGATTGTGGCTGACGGTGTTTGGAAAGTGGAAAGTGTGTGCAGCTCTGCAGTTGAGTGGAGGATTTCTGCAAGAGATTAAAGGGTAGAGTGAGGATACAAGCAGTGAAAGTAAACAATTTCAAGTGAGGTCCAAAGCAATTAGTGGAAGGTCAGGCATTTCAGTGTATTCCTCTCAAAGTGTTTTAGAGAAATGAGCTTCCCCACAAACCGCTGTGGCTGGAGAATAAAAGTAGAAGCGTTGAAAAAACAGTCATCATCATGGATTCTCAGCAGCATAACTTGGTGTCTTCTGTTCAGCACAGTTCAGATGTCCTATTGACCCTTCCTGCCATATTATTTTGTAGGTTTGTGTCATTTAATTACTGCTTTTCTAAGAAGTTTCAAGTGGCTCGTTCTGCATATCCAGTAAAGAGTCTCCCTTGTTAATCTTTAGTTAGATGTTTGACAGGAGATGGATCTGATAATCTCTACAGGCCAAGCAGTGAGGGGACGGTGCTGAGAACAGAATGAACAAGACTTAGAAATAATGGGTCAGAAGTTCTGAAAGGGAAGCTAGAGCAGAAACCCTGGCAGATACTGTGGAGGGCAGTTGTGGAAGAATGGCAGGGTAGTTTAGGAACTGGGACTGGAAATCTGGAAGCTGTCATCAGAAACAGCCTGAGGTGACAGAAGAATGCAGCTGCAGCATGGTATGGGGTGTAGCCCAGCAAACAGGAGGTCTGGGTGAAGCCATCCAGCTAAAGGAAAAGGCCATAAATTGAGGGAATACTCGTGTGTAACTTGCTGCTAGGACTTCTGTAAGCTTTTAGATTTCAGAAGGGAGAGTACTTTGTGTTTGCCCCTTTTGTAGTCTTTGATCATGTGTTCTTCCTTTTTTTTTTCTTTGTAAATGTGTTCTGTTAACATTTGCTGGGGTAGTGTAGTACTGACATCTGGTCAAACTGCATGAATTTAGGTAGCCTTGGTACTCTTTTTCCCACAAAACTATATCCATTGGTGAATTTTATCTAACAACATTTGGTTAAAGAAAATCTGTGTTTTTATGACAAAGCAGTGGTTGCAAACAGTATGTGAGCAACTCAGTTTAGCAGCAAAAGTCTACCCAACCACATTGCCACACCCCAGCTTCCTCGAGCCTTGTCAATGTCTCCGACTGCCCTGGATTCTTTCACTTCAAACATTTTGCTCACTGCCTGGGGAGCCACCCAAGCCAAAGCAGCTTTCTGAGGATCACATGCTCCTCAGGCATGCCGCGCTCAGCTTTGTGTATACAAAGAAAGACGCTTGGAAAAAGTTTCACTGCTCCTCAGAGAGTGCTTTACATAGACTGGGCAGGACAGCAATTTCTGCATTGACCCTTTGTATTCATGTGGGCTCTTAGTTCATAGCTGTTACTGTACCTACCAAAACTGCTAATTTGATAGTGGTAAGAGGGGTATAAAAATGTGAGAGTTACAACTCTTCAGTGTTTTGGGGTGGATTTTCCCCCTGTGGCTTTTCTCTACAGTCACCCTTGGGTGGCTCTGGCTTGCGTAATGCAAAGTCTGAAAGATTTGAGTGAGAGAGAGGTTGACAGGGCCCCAAAATGCAGATGTGGGAATCTGCTGCGACTTGACATCTCTAGTTGTTTCCCTTCTCCTACAGAACTACACAGGGAAATGCCTCATCCTGAAATCTTGTTGGCAATAACATACGCATGGAACAGTTAATTTGGGATTGTTACAGACATCAGCCACAAAAAAAATCCCTGCAACAGTTTCCAAGCTTTTCTTCCCACAAGTTTAATTGCATGTCAGAGAATAATGACATTTTTGTTATAGGCATATTTACAAACTTGTCCATAGCATCCAATGCTTCGCTCTGTTAGGTGAGTAGGACTTCAGGAATTTTCAAGTCATTCACAAAATGCAGTGGAAAAAGATGCTTGTCAGATCCATCAGTACTGTGCTCGTCATTATGAATTGTGTAAAGAAGTATTCCCAAAAAAAATCTTTCCTTGCTCTAAAGCCTTTCTTGAATATGACAGGCTCTAAATCATTGTTTTAAAACTTGGTTTTGATGGAAATATATCTTGATAGAGCTACAGCATGTCTTTAAACTGTGCTTCTGGTTTGTTTTATTTCAGGAAAGGTAGCTATACAGAAAGAAGATCTGCAGAAGTATCATAACAGAGACACCTGGTTTCAACTCCAGCATGTTGATGCTGATTCAGAAGTACAGGTGAGATGGTTAAAAAAATATCTTGGCAAAGGAGTATTTGTAACAAGGTCATGGCAGTTTCATGGGTTTCATAGCTCTAGGACAGATTTGTTGCTTCCCTACAAAAAGGAAGCGTTTCCCATTAGTATGGTTTGGGTTTTGATGGTAAGTGTAGGGTGGATTACAAGTGTGCATAAATCACTGGGGGTCAGGATTCTGCCTACAGAAATAATTAAAACAATGTGAACTATCAGGCCACTGGTACAAGGAGGGGTGTGTTTATCTCAAGTATCGAATAACTTCGGGCCCTATAAATAACAGTTGATTCGTCAGGGAGTGGAGCAATCTTGAAAATACTATCTGCAGGTACTGCTTAAAATAATTACGTTGTCAGGTTGCCACAGGAATGGCAACAAGTACATCTTAAATGTGAAAAACATTCCTTGCCAGATCTCTAGGCCCTCTTCCATACAGTGGGAATGCTGATAATCATAATACTTCAGCCCTAAATTACATTTAGGGTTTGGTACTTTGCAAATTTTTGTACACAGTGAGACTCCTCTTTCTGTACTTTTCTTATTTTGAAGCAGATTCTGTTTTCTATTACAACATTAGGTCTTGTGAAAACAGTCATTATAACAAAGCAAAAAATCAAAATGATATAGCAGGATACTGTGCCAGTAACTTTTTTCTTTCCTCCTGTGAGTATATATTACAGATCACTTTTGAACCACAGTATTTGTTTAGGAGGAGACATGAATATCTGACCTGTGCAAGTGTCTCAGATAAATAAATGCAGGGGGAAATGCTTCTTAGATACTTGTGTGGTAGGGTTGGACACAGTGTCTTGGCTTTTCAGTCTGTGTGTAAGTCTGCACATACCAGGTTGGAAAATGACGCTTAAAATGCACGCACATTCCAACATACAGTGTGGTCATGTATGGTGAAGCATATGTGAAAATACATGCTAAATTAGGTTTTCTTTTTATCTGGAGAGACAAATAATACACTGCTGTGCATGTGATACAAAGAAAGCCCCAGGACAGCCTGTTCAGCCTGTGGCATTCTCTTGCAAAATATTGATCCTCTTTAATGCCACATTTCTGTGTCACTGGTGATGGAAAGGCTTTTAACAGGCTTTTAACTATGAGATCTATTCTGTTTACCATGGTATCCCTGTCTTCTTACCCCAAAGCCTCTTATGACAGTGCCTTTAGAACAACAGATTGTTTATTTCCTGTAGGATATGAAAACTTTGCCTTTGTAATTTATCAGTTGAAGAAAGCCAATATTTAGATAAGCTTCTGCATTGTTTGTTTTGTTGCTATATTTATACAGAGTGAGTTTGTGGAAGCTTTTTAGACCAGGGTGCTTTCTAGGGCAGCAGTGGTAACGTAAGGTGCAGGCAGCTCTAGCTTTTGGAGTGATGAGGAGCACATGATTTGCTGGAAGCATGTTCTCTGTTTGTAATTGTACAGTTTCACTTCTGCTGTTTGCATCCTTACCAGAGCCCAGCTGTTAAAAGCTGTTTCTGGGCTCCATGATAAGCATTTATTACAAGTAGTGTAAATATGATTTACGTGATACTCTGATTTTATCCATTTATTTAAATGTTCCTTGGTCTTTATGTTGAGACTGCAAGAGGGCTTGGTTTTCCATAATAGAGGGAACAGATTTGTAAATGTTTTGAATGAATTCTTATGCAAGTGAAGATAGCCAAATGAAATTTTTTTTTGTTTGTATTTTTTACATTTGCGGTATCTCAGTTGTTCTAAGCACTTTTTTATTTGTAAGGGGAAATAGAATACATGTTAATGACAAATATTTCTACAATGTTACTCAGTTTTCCTCCAATTTAAAAGAAAATAGTTTAAGAAATTCTTAATAGTTAACATTTGCAGTGAATCATGCAAATACTAGTACAAAGGCAGTCTTAATGTGCCAACTATTCAGTTTTATCATTCTAGCAGTTTTTCCAATGTAATCTAATGGATTAAACATTGAGCTGTATGCCAGGAAACTCCTGCATCCTCTGCTTCTGTCAGCTGGTGGCTGTTGTACTATTTTCAATGTTGTAGATCACTTCATGGCTATTTAGTTATGCATCACAGCACTCTATTGAGGTAAGCTATTGACGCTCCCACACTTTGAATACAGTGAGAGTAAATGGCAGAAAGAATGTGACTTGCTTGGGGTTATGCAGTCAGACTGAGAAATTAAGAAAGAAAAAAAAAGCCAGGTTTCTAATACATTAGGCCGTGATACGAAGGAAACTGAGAAAGAATAATAAAACTATGAGGGACTTGCCTTTACCCTCTGTGAAGTCTGAAAATACCCAGGTTTTAAGCAGAGCAGCCAGCACAGTCAGAAACTGAAAACCACCTTAAAAACAATGGATTGTTCAAATCCTAGTCATGTTGAATGCTGTGTTTCTTGTGGCCTACTTCTGGGACATGATACCTCATTTTTCAGAACAGAAAGACTTATTTGAAATGACAGATAATAACATTTGTGATGTAATAACTGATATTTTGAGCTATCTGAAGTTTAATGAGAAGAATTTAAATTTTTGTTTGGCATGGTTTGTACCTCATTTATATCAGTTTCTGTATACTTTAAAAACTCAGTATGTGTTAGTGTTGTATAACTTCATCACAGATTGTTTCCAAGGTGTTTAGCTTGAGACTTTGAATCTAGTTTTATGGTTTTACAACATTGCCAATTATTACTATCTTATAAAGGTCCTTTGTATTGTCAGGAGTGAGATTATGGCTTCATAAATTTTATTGCCAATAAGGATGTTACTGACAGCAGGACTACATTAATTGTCAGACTACACAGATATGAGTATTACTGTCAGATGCTTTAATGCCACCTCCATTTTATTGCTTGACAGCAAGTAAAGGAGTCTGGCATGATTGCTCACGTTGAAGAAAAAATGAGGGCATTGTATGTCTGGGCTGAGTGCTGCTAAGAGGCCTGTGATCTCGCCAGCACGTTGTGTTCAGTCTCACATGGAGCAGTACAGGTGGGACTGTGCAGCTGCTCAGCCCACAGATGCAGTGCAGGCATTTCAACCCACATGCCTTTTGTGGGTTTGGTTCACCATTTGGTCTAGCAAACCTACCTAGTGAGATAATCAGCATCATCAGGTGCATCTGAATTTCCCTTCGCCTGAGTCTGTGGGAAACAGTAGCTAGCAGAGCCCAGTGCTGTGTCGTTCAGCAGTGGGCTGTAGCTGCCCCTTGAAGTTGACAGGCTTTTACTCTTTGGTACATTAATGCCCTCACATCTCACTGGCTGGTTTTGCTCTCACTAGTTTGGAAATAACACCTTGCATAGTCTGCTCTAGTCCTGTCAGTGGATACCCTGGATGTTGTTGAGATATAGCTGGGTGATGAAACAGCAGTTGTGCTCTAGGTGGTTAAGTTTGAGCTGCTCTGTGGAGAACAAATGATGAAACTCCAGGTTGTATTTGTGTTTGGCATACAAATATGATATGACATGATGTCTGAATATTTCCTTTTTAAACATAGAATAAAATGTTAAATGTGATCGGGAAGTTTTCTTATACAGAGTACAGAATGGAAGTTGACAGCAGCCATTAATGTGTAATTTATGGCTTAACTTTCCAGACTGAGAAACTTGTTCTGAAAGTATAAGGCTATAACCAGGTGGGTTTGTATGCATTTAGCTGAAGGAATTTTAAGTTCCCATCTTCTGAGGGAGCCTGCCTCCTCCTCAGTACTGTGCCCAGAATTAAATGCCCAGTGTCTGACAGTAGTGAGAAGTGGAACAGGAATTGAGCCATTACTGAAAATGGTTTAACTTTTGCATTGAAATAGATTATGAACAATCAGGCAGCTTCAGCTGGAGGGGAGGGGCTAGCAGCAGAAGAGACAACATTGTAAGCTGCTTGAGGCCAGTAGGAGCATGATGTTGCACACTTTGTATGGGATATGTTTCTTTTCTACTAGTCATTTGTCTTTCAGGACCTGTTGTTGTATTATCATTGTCATACTTTTGGAGGTCTGGAAGCAAAAATTGCCATGCTATTGTGCATACCTCTGGTTTGATCCCTCAATGTTTTCCTTTTCTTCACAGAAGGAAGTTTACTCAACAGTAACTGATTCAGGTATTTGCCTAGGGCTGTAGATGACAGATGCTCTCAGTGGTCCATGTGTTCTCAGTGGGATTTAAGCCCAAGTGCACATGCAGTCTTTAAAAGGTCTTTCCTGGTTTTGAGTAGTTCTCCCCTTATTTTTTTTCACATTAAGTTCATAGTTCAAGTCTGTTTTGTCAAGTTTGAGCTTTACCACCTAAATACTCTTTGTGTACATGTGATCAGTGAAGTGGTTAAAGATCCAGGGATATTCTGATTAATATCTATATACACCAGCATACTCCAAACCATGTTGTCTCTATATGCCAAAGTGGGAGAGACTTAGAGGAGACTCTAAGGAGATTATTCTGACATGTTTTCCTGTGCAGGCTCTTGTTTTAAAAGTTCCCCTTTTCAAGTGTGCTTTGAGTTACTTCCTCTGTCTCATTGACAGATATGAAATAGTCATGTCCTCTTACTGCTGAGTTTTAAATGACAGAATGCTTTTCCAAAGCCAGTTATGCTCAAGGTCTTCTGTAAAGTCATTGTCGGGGCAAAAAAAGTCTGACAAAAACTTGATAATTGCTCATTTCCCCTTCCTTCTCATAAGAACTTTGATGTGTCTGAGATATCTATTTGGCTATCAACTTAATAAAAATAAAAGGCATGTAAAGGGCAGATAACCAACACTGAGGAAGCAAATTGTCTCACATTTTAACCTTCTGTACTCAAAGCTTTGTGCCAAAGATTTACTGATGTTAAGTACTTTCTTCAGACACCAAAAGGTTTTCCTCTTCCTTTCACCACATTAGCATTTTGTGTATGCAGGCCTTTGACTATTGTTGATTAAACATGCCTGTTCTTGAGTATGGACTGGTATGTGTCATGTGGTGTACTATACTTCATTAGTGAAAAACATTTATTGGTATGTTTGGAGAGTAGACCTAAAATCCTGTTGTCTTGCTGGACATAACTACTGGCTCTGAAATGCTGCCTGTATATTAGCTAGAAGAATCTAGCTAAGGCATGGTGTAGTCCTCAAAAAAAAATTTCCTTTTTGTCAGCACCTTCCCATTGAATGCAGAATCTGTATCCCAAGTGTCAGGCTTCGTGAATGAAATCTTGGCCTTCCTCGGGTGGGAGTTTTGCCATGAGTTCATCAGAGCCAAGGTATCACCACAAGCTTTTTAATTAGCCTTTCTTCATTCAGGCTTGTGTGATGGAGAAGTTTATCCCAGGTCTGTGGAGGAAGCTGGAAGTGTTAGTTTGTTATTTTTACTCACTTTGTTGTAATTTCCAAGGTCTCTCCCACGTCTGCTTGCTTCCTGTTCTATATAAATCAGTGCTCTTTGTATATGTAGAGCAAGTCATGTTGAACTGTGATGGCTTTATTGCTAATTGTTAATTAATAATACAGTTGAAGATTGACGATACAAGATATAATTGTCTTTAGGAGCAGCTGTATAGTAGCTGACAGAATTACATTATCCATTGAATAACTAAGAGCATTGCATGCCCACTGTCCAACACTGATGTTTACTATCTTTGTGTAGGTACTTAAACACTTCTAGCATAAAAATGAGTCACTGATGCATTTTGTACAACCTACTGTAAGCATGGGTAAATGCAAATTGTAAAAAGAAGCTGCTTCCAGGTTTGGTATCAGCTTTCTACCACACAGGAAATAAATGGGTGCTACCCTCTATATTTTGAACAGTGGCACTTAAGCTTCTATCTTCTAGTTGTTTTGAAGAGAGATGACATGTCTGTTTTGATAGGGTGGGGAGATTCTCAAGGCTAAATGCCTACTGACAAAATTATCTGAGACAACTGAACCATGCATCAGCAATGGTAAATAATGTTTGTGGTAAAGGGAAAGAGCAGCTATTGACCAAATCCTGCTTTGTGGCAAGACTTCCTCCCTATGTGGATGTAAGAGCACAGTATTCAGACTTAACAGCACAAAGGGCTAAGACAGCCTATCAAGTTTTGGTCTATTACTCTTCAATAGCTAGTCTGTAACATGATGTGGTGAGGAGCACCTGCTGCTGAACAATGAGTGTACATGGTTTTAAAGTAACATATGTGAGGTTTGTATCTGCAGAACATAATTTGTCTGGGGAAATGAGACCTTTTCACTTACAACATCTACCTATTATATCCCATCAAACTATTTGAGAAGAAAACATGAATAATTTTAAGGATTTTGATCTTCCTTCAGAGAAACAGGAAGGTTAACATTATGCCATGTGAACTTGTTTGCCAGTTACTGAGTGATTCTGACATGCTTGCACATATGGAGAGCACGCAGATATCAGTTCCACTTTGCTTAGCATTTATGAATCCATGCAGTGCTGAATAGAGCTGCTGCACTTTCCTCAGCAATCAGCTGGGCTTTGTTCCAGTTTCTTGTGAGCTGCACTGTGGTCCAGCAGGCAGGCTGTGATCTCTAGCATGATCCTTAGACCTTTCCCAGCCGCCCGCTGCCCTCTGCTAAAGGAAGGAGCAGCTGTTAGAAGCAGCAAATGTAGACAGCAAACAAACTCCTTCCTCCTCCTGCTCTCAAATGTGCTGTTAGGCCTGACCCTATGTGAGGCTGCTGATAATACTGCAGGGCTGGATTTACCTAAAGCAGTAGCTGTACCCTTGGTCTTTCCTCTCCCACTCCCTCAAGGGCAGCATTTAGTGAGCCCTTAGGGTTTGGCTCAGTTTTCTTGTTGGCTTTTAAGTTTAACTGATGGCAGAAAGTGACTTCTGGGGAAGTTGGCTAAAAAGGTTTCAGAGTAGACAGAATCTGCCCAATAACATTTGCTATATCCTGAAATAAAATTTGGAAAGACTGAGAAAGCAATGGCACGGGTTATTCCCTAGTTTGGTCCCTGTGCAGCGCTGAGTTCTTCCAATGCTCATTTCTCCAGACAATTTGGAGCAAGGGAAAATGAACCCACACACCAGTATTACCAGAGTCCTGAATTTGAGATTCAAAAAAAATGCAGTGCTGGCATGAGTCAGTCTTGAGCTGTGGTTGGTGTCACCTGCTTAGCCTAGTCCTCTCCTGCAGCTCCTGTTACATCTTATCCTTCCTCCATCTGCAGGAGCTGGGGTGAGTCTGCTTGCAGTCACACTCTACCAGCAGGATGAAGAATAAGGAGCCAAAAAGTGGGTCCCAGTCCCTCTTTCCACACTACTGAGCAAAGAGCAGAGTTGAGTTGTGTCGGAAAAAGTGTCCCCATATGGAATAAGTATTTGGAAAAACTTTCATCCAGGTGCACTCCCACCTTGGAGGGGAAAGTTCCCAGCAAAATTGAGTAGGCTAGTGAGAAGTAGAAAGGTGGGTGACCACTAACCTCTTGTCCAGCAGGTTTATTAGTAAACAAATACCTTATTTAGGAGTTTTTGTGATATCAACTGTTGTTCTTTTGTAGAAGTGAATGATCATGCTGTGTGAGCCCTGGATATTAAGACTATTGACCTGATACTTAATATTCCAGCAAACTGTATATTTTCTGGTTTTGTTTAAAATCAGCAGGGAAGACTTGTTCTTTGATGTTTTTAAAAAGTGAAAGATTTGTAAAAATTTGATAGTAACAAAAAGGATGGAGGCCTGGTTGATACTTGCTTTAAAATGATTTAGGAAATTTGAGTAGATTTAGCTCCTGTCTTGAATTTAGGCAGGTCGTCAGTCTTCTGTGCATCTTTTAGAGCCTCAGATAGGCACGGAAGTTCCTGGTATTTGTCAGTGCTTTTTCATAAATATTTCTCTGAAAAACCAGATTGCATCTGTTTTGAGCTAGGTTGGATGTTGCTTCGTGTGGGGTGTGTCAGATTCCAGGGCAAAATGTGTGTATTTAACTGCACTCTGACATGGCTCCCAGTGGTGTCCTGGTGACCTTGCAAACACTGCCTCTGAGGCCTTGTTCAGGATGCTAAAACTGCTTTATGCAGGTTGGCAGAACTTCGTCATAAGAGTAACTTTAGGATAATCTGTGGCCATGCATTTTCTTTTCCTTCAAAGTACTGTGGTTAAATTAAGCTACAAATTTGCAACTGCTGGAAACATGATACAGTTAGGTAGGATTTGTGTACTTTTATTTGCTTTATAACTGTTTTCTGGTGTTTCAATCCACAGTGACTCACAGCTGCGTTCCAGGCAGAAAGGAGGTGGTTGGAGACAGGCTTTTCCTGTATCTATAAAACCAGGACTTTGAGTCTGCTTTTTCTTTTGTTTGCCAACTTGCAATCAGTTTCAGTTTAGTTTACAGATAACGGAGCGTGCAGTAAAGGTTATATTTAACAAGCATAGTATAATCTGTGTTCTCCTCAGTGAAGCCTTTCAGAAGTTTTTTTGTTACTGATTTCCTTTGGGGTACTGTCTGCTTCCCTACAAGAAGTTCAGTCATCCAATGGCTTCTTTAATCAATAACTGGAAAACTGGAGGCTGGCCTGGCCCCACTATGTGGTGTTAGATGTGGTTAGGAAGGAGGTGCGACCTGTGAACCCACCCTCCATATCAGCCAGAGCTGATGGAAAAGGAAGTGTTCAAGCAGTTGAATTGGCACTCCTTCAGCTTGTTCCTTGAAAAGGGGTTCTACCCTTCCAGAGGAGAAGGTTATGCTAATAAGCATAGCTGCTTCTAGGAACACCCTGAAATATCTTTGTAAATGGAAATGTTTTGAGTGATTAATATGTGCTACTTCAGTATTGTCAAACCTCCAGATTTTTTCCTCAGAAAAAAGAAAGCATGATAGCCTCATAATGCAGGACTGAGGCTAGACTCAGTCCCTGGCTCCAAAGGAGGGATTCTCTCTGAGCAGGATGAAGCCACTGCTTCAGCTTTTGGTAAAATGTGCTTTCTTTTTTGTTCTGTTGCATTGTGTAATCTTTCGTGTTTGTAAACTCTGCAGACCTACTACAATAGAAGACTCTTGTTATTATTACAGTAATTCTTTTAATAATAAAAATATAAATTTCTTTCTTACAAACTGTCAGTGAAAGATCATGGCAATTCTCTGTTTCTGTGGTACATTTAATGCATTACAGGTTGACCTTCTTGTTGATTAGATTAACTTTTGATCTTATGATACTGATTTACTGCAGTTTTCTGTCTTCTCTTTGCAAAATGAATTATCTGGTATTTTGTAAACCCAACTAATGCCATTCCTCAGGAGTGAATTTATTCAGATGAATCCTTATGTTTTGCATAATGGTATAATTGATTTGGGAAAAAGCATTCTGTTGGTGTTAGGGTAACATTTTCTGTAAGTTAAACCTGGAAGTGCATTACTGTAGCTTTATTTCAAGGTATTTCAGTTTTTAACTGGAAGTAAAACACTGGAAGGTGTTCTGGGAATACTTGTGGGCTGCTGGTCACAGTGATCTCATGACCTCTGTTTTGCTGTAGGAAGCTTGAAGTCACTTTTGGAGCAGCTGACCATTTTCATAGCTTTCACAAGAGAAAGATGAAAGCTACAAGAAAAAATGGCTTTTAGCTCAGAAGAGGCAGCACTATAATTTTATGCTTAATGTAGCTAGGAAAATGAGTGAAATACTGCTGATTTTTAAAAATATTTTTTCAACCTAATTTCTGAAATGAGGAGCTTCCATTTTATTCAGTCTGTGTGAGGCTGAGCAAATGGCCACTTCAAGTTTGCTCCTAGGCTCATCTAAGTGCATTGGAGCATTCTTTCCCGAGAAGGGTTGCTCTCATGTTTGTTTAAAACCAGCAGAAATATTTCTAGAAAAACATTTTTTTACCTTGGTGTTTTTCTACAAAGGGATATTTTCTCTGAAGTTGCTAAATCTCTGTTCTTGTCTCTTAATTTCTTCAAAACTTGTATTAGTGTTGATTTCTCTGGTAGTTAGCAGGATATCAACAAAGGTAGCAGTAGTGGGTTTTACAGGTTCATAATACAAATTTATTCTCTAGAGACTAATAGTTTAGATCCTGTAATAGAATATGCAGCCAGTGGGAGAGAAAACATTGAAGAATAAGGAAAATACAGTAAAACAAAAGCAAGAAAGCTGGTCTGCTTGAGCAGAGTTCTTAACTGTGCCCAGCCCTTGTCATGTACAGTTACAGTGGGCATTTGCAGTACTGAGTCCTTAAGAGCCGGGTCTAGAAGTGGCTTTATGCATTTGTGCAGAGAAGTCCTGCTCTTATGCATGAAGACAGGCTTCAGTTTGGAAGCCAGTGACAGATGCTGACTTTGGCACGCACTGACAGGGAGAAGGAGGATACCTGTATCACTGAAACACAAATCAGGAGTGACAGCTGAATGCAACGTTTGGTTTTTGCATTGAGGGGGGTGGTGTTTTAATTATTTTGTTTAAAATGTTGCAAAAGACGCATGGCAGAAGCCCTGTTTGAAACTCACACACTGATCCAAGTTCTTCCTTGTTAAAATGGAAGCTGCCAGCGAGCTGCTGTGGTGCCTCTGCAACTTTATACAGATTGAAGAGCTTGTCTTCAGTTGGAGAGGTTGTCTTCCTTGTTCTCTGGATGAGCACCAGCATCGTCTGGCACATGCACTTGAAGGGTCTGTGTTCCAGCCCTCAGATAGGAAAAAGTGTTACTGAGTCAGAATACTGAAGGTAAAAGTAGATGATAAAGGTTTGGGGAGTGAAAGCATGAAGTGTGCATTCAAGGTAGTGCAGAAAGGATGGTACTGAATAAGGGATATACACTAGGAGGGGGAGAGAATGACTGTAGCAGTAAGAACAGAATGCCTCATAGGTGCCTTCAGGACAAGTATTCAGGCATTGAGTCCAGTGTTTGTGCTTCTTAACATGAGAGGACCAGGGAATGACCTTGGACTGAACTTCTGTGTGTCCATGCTCCTTAATTATTGCTGCACTCCTTGCTGTGCTTTGGACAACCTTCACCAGCTTTTGTCCAGACAAATCTGCTGTAGGGAAAGGGAATCTTAGCAGCACAGGTGCAACTTGAGGCCAGGGTTTCATCTTCACTCTCTGCTGCCCAGGAACACATCCCCATAGAGCTGGAGGTTGTAGTAACTAGTCACAAGAGATAGGGAAGTCACTAAAAAAAAACCAAGAGTTTTGGTCCTGTGCAAAAAGAGCAAAGGTTGAATCTGGAAGATCTTATAAAAAGGGGTGGCAAAAGAATTTTGTGTGATTTGAGGTAAAGATGATACCCACGTTAGAGCTGTGACTAATTAGCAGGGTGGATTTTAGCATCCTTTAGTACAAAGGGTGGAGGGGAGAGTAACGAAAATGAAAGGCTCAGTTTTGGCTATGATAATTTGCAGAAGATGACTGGGCACTGCTGGCATGTCAGATGTGGTCAGTAACAAAATGTGTTTTGCATTTACTGTGTACACACTGTAAAAGTGATGCTGAGTTTTTGTCAGTGGGAGTGGCTACTCACATTTTGAAATATATGGAATTAATAAGAGGAATGCAGTTGGTATTCATGTTTGCCTTTATTTTCTTAGTGTATTGAAGGATATCTTGGCCCAAGTCATAATAAAGGATGTGATGGTAAGGAGTTAAAGACTGTGTAACAGTAGATGCTGTGAATGCTAGCCACATGTTTGAACATTTTTAATGTATTTTTTAAATGGTTGTTTGATATAGTTTTATTGATACTTGTCTTACAGTTTATACTGCTTAATAGATTTTATTTTTGTAGCGTGTGAAACATGTAGGTGTTAATTTATAACACATTTCTGTGATATAATTTTTAATGATTGCAGATAATTGCTTAATATTTAAAATGCTAATTACAACTTCAACACAACATTTGTGTCAGACAGTGGACACTCCATATCCTTCAATCAGTATAACTTATAGAGATAATATAATGGTGGGAATTATGCACCCAAATTTAGTTGAATGCCTACGAGTCTGGATTCTCTGGCAGTTGAAAGACCTTAGCTGTACAGCTCTTATTTAATCTTTAGACTTCTGCTGGAATTACTTGCACAAACTGGCTTGTTTTGGTTGAAGTTGGAATGGTGTGACTGCCTATGCATAAAACTAACTTTTCCTATGGTGTTTTTGGTGTGTTTCAGGGGAAGGTTCACCTGGAGCTGAGACTGAGTGAAGTCATAACAGACACTGGTGTTGTCTGCCATAAGCTCGCAACACGGTAGGACTTGAAATGTAGCTGTGAAGTTATGAGAAGCACACAGATTGCAAATAGTGTGCAGTGCTTCATTTAAAAATAGTTGGAGGAATAAACTCATTTATTTGGACATTGAATCTTTTTAATCAGAAATATCTTTATGAATTTATAGGGTGTGAGATTTTTTTATTTTCCCTTCTCCTTCTCTCTATATAATCTATGTAATTTTCTTCCTTATAGTCTTAAATATTAATAAATCCCTTATCCAATTTAGTCACGGCATAAAATACTAAAAAGACATCAAAGGGTAATATTAATGTCCTTCTAATTTGCATTAAGGACCTTACTAGCTAAGTAAATTTGTAGCACAACTTGTGTGGTGAGGGGGTTACAGAGCTGACTTAAAACAAAAGTGTGCTATCACTTCCTAAGGCAGCCTCAGAATCAGACATCCAGTCTCATTCAAAACATCCAGTCTCATTGAAACAGAGATGCCACAGGACTCAAATGGCAGTAAAGATTTCTCTGTCCTCTGAGGGGGAGTCTGGAAGACCACTGCATACCAAAGCCTTTCAGGTTACCTCAGAAGTAGTGGCAAAGCTGGTTGGCTTCTGCGAGGAATGCTTTGTGTTCTCAGACACAAGAGCTGTCAAAATCAGACAAGATGATACACTTGTAGCTGTTTGGCAGCCGTGTCAATATGATAAATGCTCTGCTAGGAAAGTTCTGACCAGCCCAATTTTCAGGCCAGTGTTTAATATCATTTTGTTACTGCCTTTGCTAAGGCTCTGTTCAGGTAGTCTTTACATTTAGGACCTGTTAACAAATGCAGGTGACCATATGGTGACCTCCATCACTGTAGGCCCACTCGGGATGTGCTGGGGTCCTGCCTGCCTGTGCATATACCCTCTGGCCATGCAGGTCCTACCAGAGCTCAGCAGCAGGTGCATTCAAACTCTTCCTCTCTGCAGACTGCTGTCATGAGGCAGAGCAAATACCAGGGGATAGTCAGCTGCAAGCTGCTGTGTAGGCTCTGAGCTCCAGTGGACTTGTTAACCAGGGCACAATGCTGCTGGAACACAGCTATACCTCTTTGAGAACAAAAATTGCCATGTCAGTATAGCTGTGCACCACCTGGAGGGCCCAGCCTTCCTCTAGTTGGTAACTGAGGACTCATTGTATCATTTTCCATTTCACAATTTGAATATGACCAAATGATGGTGGTCACATACATTCTGAGAAACCAGAGCTCAAACCTGTATTTACCAAGTCCTAGGCTGTCATCTTTTGTTTAAGTGTTGTTTGTATTGCTATTGGTCCTAAGGCTTTGTGGGACAGGGGGAAATAGAAGGTGGGAGAAGGCAATATCTTTGTCAGAGATGGTGTATGTGTGTGGGACATACAGGACAGTGGGTTTATCACTGAGCTTGAACTCTTCTTGAAGCAAGCCTGGAGGATAGTGTGATTAGACAGGGAAAAGGAGCACAGTTGTCCTGACTACCACACTGAGGTTTTTTTTTGCTTTGGCCTTTCTGAAAGTGTGTACTGCACTCCTTAGATGTGATACAGCCACAGAGCCTTCTGTCTATATCCTTTGAACCCTAATTGTGGGTTGAGATCCTGTGATGCCTGTGACTCTGCAAGCATAGATTAACTGCTCTCATCTGTTTTGAATAGTTAGGTGGTGTACTGAAGGACCTTCAGAAGTGTTTGCCTCTGTTTTATTCTGAGACAGTATGTCATACCACAGCCAGATGTCTTTTAAAGTTTTTTCTTCAGTTAAGTGGGACCTGGTAACATTACAGTGCCAATGGATTTTTCAGTGAACTTCCTGAAATGCTAGAAATAGGTGTCTGAAAATGCCCTTCTTAATATGTAATACATGCAGCTTCTTGCTTCATGAATAGCAGTAAGGCAATGACTACTTTAACGGTGCAATTTTCCAGCTTTCTATTTATTTGGCCAGACAGCTTTTAAATACTTACTCAAAATTTTACTTATATATTCTTGATTTGAAGACTGTTTCATTAACTTTCTACAATGCAGAGAAAAAAACCTTAGATTGGTTTGTGAAGCATTCTGTAACCATGATTTTGTATTGTTCAGTGTATTAGCTGCAATGTGTAGAAAAATCATGAGGTTTTAACCACAGAATCATAATGTCTTAGAAACCAAATTTGGGAATGAGAGCTCAAGCAAGCTTTTGTCTGCTGAAACTGCCTTTTCCTATTGCCGCCCTCTCTTAGGTATCTGACCTGGACGCTCTGGCTTTGTCTAGTTTTGACATTTATTTGTTATTTGGGTGATAAGTGACAGTAGAGCTTAGCAGTTGAAATAAGAAAATTGGGACAGAAGAGTGCTTCTAGAGTATGTAGTTCCATTGATGCAGGTTTTCATGGCAATCTCTCTTAGCTGTGAGAAAGAAGGGAATGATGANGCATAAAATACTAAAAAGACATCAAAGGGTAATATTAATGTCCTTCTAATTTGCATTAAGGACCTTACTAGCTAAGTAAATTTGTAGCACAACTTGTGTGGTGAGAGTGTTACAGAGCTGACTTAAAACAAAAGTGTGCTATCACTTCCTAAGGCAGCCTCAGAATCAGACATCCAGTCTCATTCAAAACATCCAGTCTCATTGAAACAGAGATGCCACAGGACTCAAATGGCAGTAAAGATTTCTCTGTCCTCTGAGGAAGAGTCTGGAAGACCACTGCATACCAAAGCCTTTCAGGTTACCTCAGAAGTAGTGGCAAAGCTGGTTGGCTTCTGCGAGGAATGCTTTGTGTTCTCAGACACAAGAGCTGTCAAAATCAGACAAGATGATACACTTGACAGTGTATCATCAGACAAGATGATAAACTATAGCTGTTTGGCAGTCGTGTCAATATGATAAATGCTCTGCTAGGAAAGTTCTGACCAGCCCAATTTTCAGGCCAGTGTTTAATATCATTTTGTTACTGCCTTTGCTAAGGCTCTGTTCAGGTAGTCTTTACATTTAGGACCTGTTAACAAATGCAGGTGACCATATGGTGACCTCCATCACTTTAGGCCCACTCGTGATACGAGGATGTGCTGGGGTCCTGCCTGCCTGTGCATATACCCTCTGGCCATGCAGGTCCTACCAGAGCTCAGCAGCAGGTGCATTCAAACTCTTCCTCTCTGCAGACTGCTGTCATGAGGCAGAGCAAATACCAGGAGATAGTCAGCTGCAAGCTGCTGTGTAGGCTCTGAGCTCCAGTGGACTTGTTAACCAGGGCACAATGCTGCTGGAACACAGCTATACCTCTTTGAGAACAAAAATTGCCATGTCAGTATAGCTGTGCACCACCTGGAGGGCCCAGCCTTCCTCTAGTTGGTAACTGAGGACTCATTGTATCATTTTCCATTTCACAATTTGAATATGACCAAATGATGGTGGTCACATACATTCTGAGAAACCAGAGCTCAAACCTGTATTTACCAAGTCCTAGGCTGTCATCTTTTGTTTAAGTGTTGTTTGTATTGCTATTGGTCCTAAGGCTTTGTGGGACAGGGGGAAATAGAAGGTGGGAGAAGGCAATATCTTTGTCAGAGATGGTGTATGTGTGTGGGACATACAGGACAGTGGGTTTATCACTGAGCTTGGACTCTTCTTGAAGCAAGCCTGGAGGATAGTGTGATTAGACAGGGAAAAGGAGCACAGTTGTCCTGACTACCACACTGAGGTTTTTTTTTGCTTTGGCCTTTCTGAAAGTGTGTACTGCACTCCTTAGATGTGATACAGCCACAGAGCCTTCTGTCTATATCCTTTGAACCCTAATTGTGGGTTGAGATCCTGTGATGCCTGTGACTCTGCAAGCATAGATTAACTGCTCTCATCTGTTTTGAATAGTTAGGTGGTGTACTGAAGGACCTTCAGAAGTGTTTGCCTCTTTTTTATTCTGAGACAGTATGTCATACCACAGCCAGATGTCTTTTAAAGTTTTTTCTTCAGTTAAGTGGGACCTGGTAATATTACAGTGCCAATGGATTTTTCAGTGAACTTCCTGAAATGCTAGAAATAGGTGTCTGAAAATGCCCTTCTTAATATGTAATACATGCAGCTTCTTGCTTCATGAATAGCAGTAAGGCAATGACTACTTTAACGGTGCAATTTTCCAGCTTTCTATTTATTTGGCCAGACAGCTTTTAAATACTTACTCAAAATTTTACTTATATATTCTTGATTTGAAGACTGTTTCATTAACTTTCTACAATGCAGAGAAAAAAACCTTAGATTGGTTTGTGAAGCATTCTGTAACCATGATTTTGTATTGTTCAGTGTATTAGCTGCAATGTGTAGAAAAATCATGAGGTTTTAACCACTGAATCATAATGTCTTAGAAACCAAATTTGGGAATGAGAGCTCAAGCAAGCTTTTGTCTGCTGAAACTGCCTTTTCCTATTGCCGCCCTCTCTTAGGTATCTGACCTGGACGCTCTGGCTTTGTCTAGTTTTGACATTGTATTTGTTATTTGGGTGATAAGTAACAGTAGAGCTTAGCAGTTCAAATAAGAAAATTGGGACAGAAGAGTGCTTCTAGAGTATGTAGTTCCATTGATGCAGGTTTTCATGGCAATCTCTCTTAGCTGTGAGAAAGAAGGGAATGATGAAGGGGAATGATTACATCGGGGGAAAAAAGGCACTTCAGAATGTAGTTCAGCATTTTCTTCATGCCACACTTCTTGCTTCGGGAAGGTCTACAGCAAACTGCAGCTCTTTGCATTTTTCCACATGATCTGAAATCTTTCAGGTTTGTTCACAGACATCTTGGTTCTAGCACTTCAGCATGTAAGAAAAGACTGTGGTAATTAAGCAACTCTCAGCTAAATGTCTGTGTAGCTGGAATTTGCAAGTGAGGAGAACAGCAAAGGCAGGAGAGGCAGAACCTTTGTTTAGAGGTAGGTCATGAGTGAAAAGCAGAGACTAGATGTTCTAGGGAAGTGCAGCTTCCAGTTGAGTATTGTGAAAATAACTGATTTTCTTGTGAATATCTCATGGATGTTTACAGTGAGCAAATAAGACAAGGCTGTAAAAATATGAGCAAGAATCAAAATCACTTAATCTTAAAAACTGACTTGTTCTGATGAATCTAATGCTTGTCTTGTGAACTTCCTTGCCTTTGTTTTAAAAAATATATATGTATTTAGTTTTTTTAATGAAGCATTTAGCTCCAGAGATGAGCATTACCCTGCAAATGACCTCATACATATAACTGGTTGAACAGTTCAGGTTTGCAGGGAGAACAAAAGCTGCATCCAGTGGGCAGCTGTTTAAAAATACCTTAGACACACTTGCTTTTTTAAGCCCCAGAGTAGTGCTTGTTTTCAAAGACCGTGTATGTAGGCTAAATGAAGACTTAGCCCAATGAGGCAACTTTTTTACCTCTCCAGAAGACATGAGCTTACCCATAGGTCTTTATCATTGTGCCCTCTGAGCCTGTTCACATTGCTGCCACCTCTGCATTCCAGGAAGCCTGGAAAGCAGCTGGGGCTGAGCCAGCCTGCAGTCCCGTAGAGCATGCTGTGAACAGTCAGCTGGATGAATGGATGGAAAAATTCATCTGAATGGAAGGGCAAATTAAAATATTTAAGTGCTGAGCTCTTGAACATTAAGTAGTAGATTATTAAAAAATGCAAAAGGCAAGTGTGCTTCCTTAGCCCCTGCAGAGGAAGCAAAAAATTCAGTTCAAAAGCTGTTACCTAATAGCTTCTCCTTAGGAAGCATTCAGTACTTTCATTTAGTCTTAAACCACTAAGCTGTTGTGCTTCATCAGAGGCTGTAGTCTCAGCCAGCTGCTACAGCACAATCTCCTGGACTGAATCCCTGCAAAAGAGATTAAACGGAGGAGCGTTAGTGTATTTAAAAGTTACATTGACAGTACAGATGTAGGCACCACACTCACACTGCTTGTGTCCCCCAGCAGCCTCTTCTGCCATATTCTGTAATAACCACAACTCTCACTTGGGATGCTCCTTCTGGGAAGAGTTTGCTACTTGTGGGCTCCCCCTGTGGGACCTGGTACATAAGCTGGTGGTCCTTGTGACTGGCTCCCATAAGTCTCCTGTATCCCAGTTACAGGACTTGGGATGCAGGCTCTTGATGTGTATGTTCACACCATACAGAGAGAGCAGATGTACAGTCTGCTGACCACACATCCTTGCCCAAGTGTGTCAGATAAAAAACAACATTCATGGACTCTGGGGTTTGGTACCTTCCTGTAACTGCATTTATACTAAATACTGTTGTGCCATGTAGTGAGCCACCTTGAATGCTGGGAAAAAGAAAGCCTTGCTCAGTAGGTCCAGCTTCTCCCCCTTCTGTCTTTCACTCACAGATCTTGCGCTGTGTTCCTCCACACTTTCTACAGCGACAGCCTTCCTGGCCCTCTCCACAGTCAGCCACTGCTTGTTGAGACTATGAACACCTGGCCTCACCTTCCACTGGCTGAGAAGTGAAGGCTGTCTCCTGTTTGTCACCTGCCAGAAATCTATCAGTAATTATTTTATGAACATTTTTAAGATAGGCCATGGAAAGAAGTGGTCAAGACTTTCCCATGCTTCCGGCTGCTTGTGTCCATACACACCCCTTTGTGCTGACACACAGCTTCTGGCAGCTGCTTGAGCAATGCTGTGTTTTATTTTTTTTTTCCCCTCATGCTTTTTAAGCTGAAACAGGTCTTAATCCTGTTTTTCCTAGAAGCTGCACTTTTCTTTTTCTGTAATGCAGAGGAAGGAAAGTGACCAGGGAAAGATTCTTTTTCTGCAGCCATGCTGGGTGGAAGTGTTTGAACTAAGTAATGAATAGTGTGTGTCTAGCCATAATACATGAATACATCTGAAAATCCATGGTATGTAATTATCCCTAAATTTTTTCTTTTTATGAGCCACCACTTCCCATACTTTTCCTGCTTTAGAACCAAAGTACTCGGAAAGCATCCCTAGACTTTGCTCTAGCAATGGTGGAGAAAGGTTTACAGTTTTTTGGGCAACATATTTGTGTTTAGCACAGAAAGGTGGTTCCCCAGAGGCTTTAAGGCCTCAGGGCTGTCCAGACAACTTTGTCTGATCTGTGAGAACCACACAGGCAAGGAACAGCAGATACATGCATTTGTATTTATGTAATAAAGAGGAGGGCTCCTGTAGATAGCTTTGTAGCAATCTGTAGGCTTTGCTGTGGTTAAGCTACTAGAGGCAACATTTAGAGGCAGTGTTCTGTATTTAGCAAGATGACATCTTGCAGCATGCCTGAAGGAAAGGCCACTGAACTCCTGTTGAAAGTCAGAGTGAGCTGGGAGCTTGGCTCCCTGATCATCCTTTGAGAATTCCAGCATGTGTATGTAATTAGTCACATTTAAATGTCTGTATTTATTCAGTGTCCCCAGCTGCTCCTTCAAGTGTTGTCTTATTTCTTGTCTCTTAGTTTTAAAAAAGCTTGGGAACATCTGCTTTGGAGAGCTCACCCCTCCTCCCTGCTGCTTCTTTTATTCTCCCACCCAGTAAATCTATATAGCTAAATAACAACGTATGTGCTTCAGAGGCCGCTGCTGTCTTTCACATGTAGTAACACAGTTTTCCAGTAAACAATTAATAAGTCTACAAATACATTATCAATGCTGAAATTTTATTTGGTAAGTGAAGCTTTTGTAGCTCTGGTATAGAAGAGGTGGCTGCTCTGCATTAATTTATTAATTAAATGCTGTGCAACTCTCTTGAGGGCTCTACAAGATGTATTCCGACCATGTGGAACAAAGTTGAATGGGCAGTTTACAAGAGCAAGCAGGAAAGGAGACAATAAGTAGGTATGACATCCTGAAGATAGATAAACTCTTCAGGGATTATTAAAAGAACAGTGACTGATTTGTGGGCTTTAAAAGCCTTCTGAAGGAAGAGGGAGGTAAGGAGGAAGGTTTCGTTTGTCAGGTGTGGTTAAAGCAGAAGGTCTCTGCCTAGGCGTGGGAGTCCTGAGACTTGGGGATGGTTCCCTAGCCTTCCCTGCCATGTGAATAGAGCACAGAGCATGCAGTGAGCAGCATCTGACCTTCCTCTCTGATTGCTCACATTATAGATCTGAATTTCCTTGTCCATGAGCATTGCTGCTCACTGGTTGACAATCACTGCCCTAAATCAGACTGACTTTATGGAACTATTTAAAAGTCTCTTATGCAATATGATGTTTCTAACGTTAAGGTAAATGATGCTTCATTTTGAAAATTTCAGAGGCTCAGCCTTTTTGTTTTGTTGGTCACAACTCATGAAGGGCAAAGTTACATATATCAAGTCTGGTTGGAAGGGCTGAGATAATGGCCATTCCTGCTTTTGGATCAGCAGTCTGGATCCTAATCTAAAGCAAAAGAGGAAAACATGATCCCATCTTGTCTGGTGCAGGTTTGCTGTTTCCTCCTGTGATTGCATTTGGAGACACCTTGAAAAACTACAGGAGTGTAGCTAGTCGACTACTTCAATCATGCAACATGCTTAAATGCATTTGTGTAAAATTAAAACATAGGCATCATCTTTGAGTCATCTGAGAATTTCCCTTTACTAACTAGCTTGTTTACTGCTTTTCTCATTTACATTGGAGCTAGTTTACTTTCTAGTACATAACTATCTTAATCAAATAGGTTAAGAATTTGTCTAAAGGGTTGGATTAGAGAGGAAGCTTGGAAACGCATGGCTGTATCAAATGCTATTGATGCTGAAGACCAAATTTTGTTGGCTTTCTGTTGTGGTCCTTTCTCTAATGTTGTTAAGAGCAGAAAGCAGGAGTGCAGGCAGAGTGACCAGTGAAGATTTACATAATACTTTTCTCTGCTGTTTTGTTGGGAGGGTTTTGTTTGTGTGCTTTTTCTGAATTCAGTTTTAATGCACTTGGACTCATTAGCATGATGAAATTGCTTTAATCTCTCTGAGTAACCTGGTTTTCTTTAATAGGTGGTGGTAAAGTCTAGTTACTTGTCAGTGGTGTAGAGCAGGTTTTGCTCCTCTCTTTTGAGTGTGGTGTGCCATATACAGTATTTTCCTTTTCCAGATTGGAGCTGGTGTTCTGCCAAAGTGTCAGCAGGAACCAGGGGGTGTTTCTTCATGGAGGCAATGTTTTGTTGCTTTGTGAGGTAGTAGTGCTCAGTCTCAGGCTCTTGATAGTTATGTTGGTGTGGTGCAGGGTTGCAGCTCCTGTTCAGTGTGGATGTAGCCTGAGGCCAGAGCTGGCAGTGGCTGCTTTTCCTGTGATGTTACAGCTCTCGGTGCTGTTTGCCTGCATCCAGAATGGGTCCATGAGCTGCCCAGCCCTCTTGGGTTTGCTGCTTCCAGTTTAGAGAACATACATTTGTGTTGCTTTAGAGAAGTTTCCATTCCACTGCAGAGACACACAGTCAGCTTTGAACTCACTTCAGGGTCAAATTAAGCTTATTTTCTTGCCTAAAATATGACCTGCATCAATTAGGGGGAAAAAAGGTATTGCTAACTACAAGAAGGCCAGTTCAATGTGTGCATCAATCAGGTGAACACACAGTGTTCTGAAAAATTTCAACTTCTTTTTGGTCCTGGGAAGCAATGCTAATGAAGGCATAAAGTGGTTTCATGGCTTCATTTTGAATAAACTCATGCATCCATTAAATGTGTTACAATCTCCTTTCTCTGGAGAGCAAGCCCTGCGTCAAGCTGCACCTTTTCCTGTAGGATTGCATCTTGAGCATGCTTTTAATCTTGTATGGGTTTCATAACAAACTGATGGGAGGAAAGTGCTCAGAGGTTAAATCACATAGTATCTGGTACTTTTATCATGAAGTGCTGGAGTGCTGTGGGTTTTGGGAGTACAGAGGGGAAGAGATATGTATCTTTATAAGGCTTTAACATAGTGCATCAATTTTTTCTTCTTTCCTTCCAGCTCCCATAACAGTGAGTTTACCCTGTCTCTGCTGTGCCTCTCCGTCCCCACCATAGCTATCTCTGTTGACTATTTTGTAGCCTAAATCAAGTTTGAATTGTTCTCCATTAAACCTCTGATATATAGAAATACTGTCTTCTGCTACTGCTGTTTCCCACTAAATGAAGTTTGTTTCACACTTCTTTGTTTTTGTATTCAGTGTTTCTTCAGTGCTTCTCCTCTGTTCATGAAATTCTTTATGCAAATCACATACAAGTGTCATTTTATCTGTAATCCCAATCAACAGCAACTTCAGTTAGACTCTCCTTCAGCAGAACATGTTTTAAAGTGCTCACCATTTTGAGATTGGATAGTCATCACGTGACTCTCTGGAATAGTTATAAAACTCAGTTTGTAATTAAAGACTCAGGTGTAAGACTTAAGCCATTCTGTTTCAGCAGTAAATGCTGCTGTGTAAATAACGTGGCAGTACTTCCTGTTTTACACAGAGTAGACACAGACTGAAATTATAAATGGAGGAAAATTATTCAAGCATAAATCCTTATGGTAAATGATTTCATTTCTAAATGTTCTTGAGGTCACAGTGTTAGGGTGCTTCGGGGGCATTAGACAGCATTCCTGTAGTATCCATGTTTGTAAAAGGTGCATGGATTTTGAGAACTGTGAATTGTTAGCACCTTCAGAAGGCTGTCAGTGCCCCAAATGTCTGCAGATTTTACTTCACTGATTTCCTTTAATGATGATCAGCTGGAAGAGTTTAATTACATTTGAGGTAGGGCCCTAGGAAAAACCAGCTAGATGTCTTGCAACCCAACCTATATCAAAAGTTTATTTGGAGTACATGCTATTTAGCATAATACAAGAGTGAACTTTTACCCTGTTTCATTCTGAATGACTCTTGGGATTGCTACAGTTTGTGGTAGGCACCATCCAAAACCAGTGCTGGAGAAGTTTCTAAAGGAGCAATGTGATGAGGCACAAATTACAAATCACAGTTGTCTCTGCAAATTTTTTATCTGTTGCTTCAAGAGCAACACTTGCCAACATGATATTTAGGTAGCAGAATGGAACTAGGGACAGACATCAAGGTAGGGTAGAAATAGGGGAAGCTGGAGGGTAAAGAGGAAGTTGCAGGGCCCCAAGTGTTGAGGTTGGACGATTTCTTTTTTTGTTGGGTTTCTTTGGTTTTTTTCAGATATGAGGGAAGTAGAGACATGGTACACAATACCTAGGAAACACTTGTCATTAACTTCATTGTTCACAGAAGGACTTGTTGAGAGGAAGTTATTGCAAAAAGTCATACAGTGGATGAGGCAATAATGGGAAAGTATCTCTTGCCCTGCTCCATCTGGAATCACGTTCATGCTTCTGGGTACATTATTGTACTGAGAATGCAACTGGTTATGTGCTATGACTGAGTACTTTCCAGAATCCACAGTGCTAAAATCACCTGGTATCAACTGTATGTCCCCCTACTTGTCTGTCTTGGTGTAAACCTTTGACTTGGAAGCCATTTTTTGGAAATCTCAGTAAGAGTTGATTGTGGAAAAATTCATCTATTTTGCCAATTATATATTTGTAACATAAAAAGCACTTGTGAGTCAGATTAAAAATCTTTCAATACACATTTTTAATTTAATAGCACTTTGAGACCTGTTATTTTCACTGTCCCACTCCTTTCTGCCCTAAAAGGTAGGTTGCTAGTTCTGTAATCATTTTGTTCTCATAAATACTAGGAGAAAAGGGAGATACTCTGAAAGAAACTGCAGTGAGCACAGAAATTGTCAAGGAGGCTGTGCTTTTGGAGGCAGTAATGTCTGCAATTAATTTTAACTTATTCTGCTGTTGACTTGCTTCCAAGCTGACAGTTTTGTAGTAATTTCATACAAGCCTCAAACAGAGGCAACAGTTCAGCTAGACTGTATACAGCTGCAGATGTACTTGCTGTGTATGGTTTTACCCTTTTAGCTGTTTGACAGTCACTGCTGTATTGTCAAGTTTTGTGCCCCACCAGACCAAACATCACGTTTATAAAAGGTGGCACAGAGTGACAGCAGACTCACTATTTATGAGCTCTTCAGTCAGAAGCTGCCGAGAACTGCTGTGTGCAGCCCTTTCCTCCCTAGGGACATCCAGGGGTGCTTTCTTCCCTGCATAGACATTGAGTTTAATAAAATTAGTAGAACTGGAGTACCTTTTGAAGTCTCTACCACTTATTCAAATTTTGTGGAAAATGCCAACTGATTAAAAAAACATCATCAGCAGGAGATTGATTGACAAGTATAGACAGAAAGCATTTTCTCTTAAGCTTCTATCTTTAGGAGATTGGACTAAAAAGCATGCTGTTAAACTCAGAAGTGTTCATGGAAGAGCTACAGGAAAAACAGAAGAGCTGGTAAATATGTCTCACAGTGAGTGACTGCTGGATTTATGCAAGAAAAACTTTGATGACACCAAGATGGGGAGGAGTGTTGATCTGCTGGAGGGTAGGAGGGCTCTGCAGGCTGCACCTTGAGTACTGGGTCCAGTTCTGGGCTCCTCAGCTTAGGAAGGAATTTGGGGTGCTGGAGTGTGTCTAGAGGAGGGCAACGAAGCTGATGAAGGGCCTGGAGTGCATGTCCTGTGAGGAGTGGCTGAGGGAGCTGGGGTTGTTCAGCCTGGAGAGGAGGAGGCTCAGAGGAGACCTTCTCACTCTCTACAACCACCTCAAAGGAGGCTGTAGCCAGGTGGGGGTTGGCCTCTCCTCCCAGGCAACCAGTGACAGGTCGAGAGGACAGTCTTAATCTGTGCCAGGGGAGGATTAGGTGGGGCATTAGGAAGAAACCCTTCAAAGAAAGGGTGATTGGGCATTGGGAAATGCTGCCCAGGGAGGTGGTGGAGTCACCATCCCTGGAGGTGCTTAAGAAAAGGCAGGATGTGGCACTGAGTGCCATGGTCTAATTGACAAGGTGGTGTTAGGTGGTAAGTTGGACTTGATGATGTCAGAGGTCTTTTTAAACCTAGCTGATTCTGTGAAATCTCAGTATGCACATTATGTAGAAGAGTCTTTCTGAATGTGTTGTTACTTGTTCCTACCGTAAGTGATAACCAATGTTTGGAAGCTCAAGACTAGTGGGAAACAAGTAGTAAAACCATTGGGGATGGGGAGTTTTTTTGTTAGTTTTTTGTCATGATCATTAATCAGCAGACAATTTCATGTGGAACATTGTGAGGATATTTTAATAGTTGTGATTCCTTTGAGTTAAGCCTTGATTGCTCTTCAGAAATGTGCTCTCAAGATGAAGTAAGCATCGTGAACTTGTTGAACAAATTTAGTAGGTGTGAGGTTTCATCACTTTCTCTAAAGAGGCCAGACTATATGATCCTGAAGATCCCTTTCTGTCCTAAACTATGAGGATAAACATAACACCGGTATGAACTCTTTCTGCAATAACTGGAATTAAAAAGCTGATGTGGGCTACTAATTACAGCTGGTTATACCAGTATGCCTATCTGACTTTGCCCTAATTTGCATCCTGTTTTTCCATAAGGTGAAGTGACAAGCCACTAAAAACTTTAATAAAGAGCACTTTACGTTGCTTTTCATCTCTAGAGGCTTAGTGCTGTACAAGCAATGGTATAACCACCACTTGGTGAAGCACATTCTTCTTTGGATGGGATATCATAGGTTTTAGCTAAATGTATGACATGGCTGACCTTTCAGAGTGGAAAGTCAAATGGGACAGTGTGCCAGGGGAAATTGTTTACAATTTGTGTAATGCTTTGTTCGTGGTAGGGGCTACCAGGTTTACCGTTGGGATGTACTTTTGTTGTGCAGATAACTGCAGCTGGTACTTTTTCCCATCAAACAGGTCAAAGGGATTTGTCTTCCATTAGAAGTCTGTGGCTTCCTCTCCAGGCACCTTATGGGTTTTGCTCCATGATGACTCAGTAGTAGGCTGTCCTACTGCTGCATAGTAGATGTTTTCCTAATGTCTTAAAAATTTTGGAGAGTCTTAAGAGCCTGGTGCTCTACAGTTGTAGCATTGCAGAGGATGATGCTTTATTAAGGATGTTTCACTGCTAATGGAAGATTTTGTCTGCAGGACCTACTTGCTTTGGTGTTGCTACAGAATGGCCAGAAAACATCCTTCATGGAATTTCTGTATTACATTCACAGTTTGATCCTTCAGGCACAGAACAGTATTGCATGTCTCCTTGTAGGACCAGGGGAATGATTCAAATTAGGCAAGTCACCATCCTGTGACAGCTGTTTTTGAAATAAATGGCTTATGAATCCTGTTTGATCTCTCCTTTTGCCAAGTCAGGGACACTGACAAGGGTTTTTCAGTTAATTTCCTAGGAAAGTGTATTACAAAATGTACATTTTGATCCTTACGATGATTGTGCTTCTTCGATGGGGCGTTGAGCAGCTTGGTTTAGTGAAAGGTGTCCTTGCCCGTTGCAGGGGAATTGGAACTTTATGATCTCTTAGGTCCCTCCAACCCAGACTATTCTATGAATAGCTCTTATCTACATCAGTGTAAAAAATTTAGGTAAATGGAATTTAACAAGCCTGATCTGTATGTTGCTATTTGATTTACTAAAGAAGACTCTTGCTCTGCTTCCCACCTTTCACAGACTTAGTGTATCTGTTTTAAATTGAATGTTTCTGGTTTGGGTTGGGTTTCTTTTTTTGAAACAAAGAGCAGTTTTTGAGAATATAATGCCTTGATTTCCATGCTAAATACTGTGTGCTTTTTATTTTTTGCCTTCTGTGTTTGATTACTGCATTGTCTGTAATTGCAATGAGATACACTGACATATTTTTAGATATTTAAATCTTGACAGAATCAAGTTATTAATATTATTTTGTGAATTCTAGTTGGAGAGCATTTTTGTGTTCACTGTGACACAATTTGTATAACTTTAGCCCAGTTCTCTTACCAAAACAAATTCAGTGTATCAGCATTACTTTGGAACGTAGTTAGCAACATAACTGCCATCAGGTCTCAGCAGGGCTGATGAATCAACGTAATTTGAATTCTTTAATGAAAGTATTACAAAGTGTAGCAAAGATCACTGCCCTTTAATGCTAAGTATTATTAATCAAGATCCCAGATTGTCTGAGTATTCACATAAATGTAATCAAGAATTGACTGAGTTGTTTCAAGTTGAGTTTTTTAAAGCATTAAAGGTTCCACCTACCTCAGGTGTTCCAAGGCATTCTCATTACAGAAGATTGTAGCCTCTGTGAAGTGTTTGGAGGTACCTTTGATTGCTTTCTAGTTCCACAGATAATTACTTCTTTTCTTTATAAATTACAACCTATTTTTGTATTGCTTTCATTTAGAAAGGTGTATTTGTTACTACATCTAATTAAATTTTGTTACTACATCAAAATAAATATGATATGAAAATCTATGTCAAGAGTATTCAAGAATTTCTTTAGTAGAGAAATCATTATAGTTGGATTGGGTAGGGATGAGAAGAAGCTGGCTGGGTTTACATTCTGTTGGTGCTACAGCTTTCATTAAAACATCTCATTCCCTTGTATTCCCTTCCTGTGTGCATCCCCCATCACCCAAAAGATGCTTCTCAGCTGATGCATTCTCTTGGCCCAAGAGTTCTGGGTCGCTGGGCCCTGCGGTTCAAATGTGTCATGGCATGTGATTTAGATGCTCTTTTCCAGTCTGCTGTACTTGATGTTCTCCCAGTTGTTCCACGTGTTTGTCAGTTCAGGTCACTCACCAGCATGTCTAAATTTTTATTTAAAATACTACTGTCTGTGGCCAGCATGGGATATCTGCTTGACATGACCATACTCAGCACTTGGGAGGAAACTCTTGCTCACCAGCTAGGTAGGAAAGCCCTGGGGTGAGCTGCTTCTGTTTTATCTCTTTTGTTTCTTAGAGTTGAATACCCCCACTCTCACACAGCCACGCCTACCCCCTCCCTTATTTCCTTAAGGTACCTTATTTCCTTCTCTCTGTTGTAAATTCTTTAAAGCTTCTGCTTTTAACCTTTTCCTTATCTTCTACTTCATAATCACATTCCTGCCAGTATGCTCAAAAGCTTTTGGGTGATTTCTTGGTAACTTTTGCTCTGCCATGTATCACATTCTCTTAGGAATGAGTGTCAGTTACTCTGATAGCTTCTTCATTTTGTCTTCCTTCTTGTCAGATGGATATCAAACATCTAATAGTTGTAGATGCTTCTGGCCTGGGCTGGCTGGTGGAGGGGATAAATCAGGACATGTTCCTGCAGCTTGTTTTGTTTGCTTATGTGCTCATGCACATACACAGTGACATGCAAGCACTGCCTGAAAGGAGAGATTGTGCTGTGTGCCCCCAGCTTCTTCCTGGGAGCAGGTTAAACTTGGACAGGTCTCAAGTCAGAGATCACTGCAGTTTTCTTTCCATAAAACCTGTATTTCCCATGCAGAACACTGAGACAAATATACCTTTCCAAGCAAATAAAAATGACATGGGAGGCTTTTGTGTCACAGTCTGGCTTCATTATTTAGCCATAACAGCCTTTCTGCCTCTGACTCCCATGGTGCCTTTTGGTCTTCTTTCTTTTCTTATCAGCCTGTACAGACAGGACCTCATTGCTTCCATTTAGGATTGCCACAGGCCACAGTGAGCTCGGCTAAAGCTGCTGGCTGAGCTCTAATAACTTGCTGTGTATTGTAATTGTTGCTGTTTTGTGCTTCACTCCTTTTGCATTTCTCACCATGCTGCATTAGCATGAGTGCTTCTGCAACTGCCTTGATGTGTTGACCCATTCCTTGGCTTCCTGCATGAAATTCAGATTTCTTCACTTGCCCCTGCAAGAATCAATATAGTACCATCATTAAGCACGTTTATCTTTTCCTGATTGTACCTCTTCTTTTGTTTTGCTATTCCATTACAATTTTTATATACTACTTGCTTTGCTTTAACTTGTGTTTGCATCTTTTGTCTTCTCTGAATATCAGCAAGTACTAGAAATAACTTCTCCTTGCTTAGCCTTTCTCTTTTCTCTCCTGTTGTTAAGTTCTTGTTCCCTGTTAATAGCTGGGGTTGCCAGTCTGAGACTGAGGCAGAAGGAAATGATGATGTCAGTGCCAGGAATAGTCACTAAATCAGTGTAGTTCAGAATTTCAGTGAGCTTGTGTCCCCTCTTAAAGCTTCAGGGCACTGTCATAGAGGATAATTTAACCATTTTTTAATATTGACATAACTGAAGAGTTTTCTGAAGAGGCTTTTAGGAAGCTTGCAATTCCCCTGTAATTGACTCATAAACTGTCTTAACTACTAATGGATTAACTCCTTGTCCTGTGAGAACAGGATGGCTGACACACTTTTTAGTCTGCTCTCTTTAGTACAGAGTACAGATGGTACTCTGTAAGTGTGTGCTTTTAAAGGTCTTTCTAGAGTGGATATTGGAAAGCAAATGTGATGTTTTGAACTGTAGTATGGAGGACAGCTCCCATATTTATAGCAGAAAAAAGTCTGGTTTTAAACTTCTAAGAAATGTTGATGTTTAATGACATGAGAATTTTGCAGTCTATTTGAAGTGATAGTGGTTTTAGGGATGCATATGTGTTGACAGTATTTCTTCGTTATACTTAATGAAGTAGGGTTTTTTGCATTGGATGTAGTTTCCCTGTAGTATCTGTAATAGGATTTGGTAGAATGGGCAAGTAGGGGCTGTGTTCATTAGCTTTCACTTGCTTTCTAATCGTTATTTGTTGCCTTTGTATGAATATTTTTCCCTGTTTTGCTATAAAATATCTTCCCAGGTAAAATACCTGTGAAAGAAATTTTTGCTTGAACTAAGACACTAGCAGTCAATTCCTTTTCCTTTGCTCTCTCAGAAGGAAGTCACCATTGCCAGCCTTGTGTTAACAAGAGTTGTGTGTGTGTGACAGAAATTTTGTGCATACAGAGCGTTCCGCTTAAGACCAAAAGCTAATCTGCATGCTGCATGAGGCTGCAAAATTTGTTGTAGGTCAGCTTGGGGAGGAATCTGTTCAGGGTAACGTGGGTTTAAGAACATGTTTAAATTTGTTGGACTATGATGATTTTCAACTGAACTGGAAATGGGGAAGAAAAGGTAGTGCTTACATGGGGTTGCAGCTTAATCTCAGTTTCAAGGTTTTTATTGTGCTTTTGCCATAGAGGCTTTGGGGAGTATTCTAAAGGGGAAAAATCCAAAATATATATCTGCACAGCCTATTCCACTGATGTCCTTAAGGTCAATTCAAATGGGAGTAGTTTTGAGTGTATAAATATATTTTGTATATAAATGTTTCAGAGTCAATGTCTCAAATGCTGTAAAAGTCTTTATTCTAAGGGAATATACATTGAGTAAATTGCTGGTCTAGGTGAAGTGCCATTTGTTTGAATGGGACAAGATTTCATTTAGTGCCACAGACCCTTGTGGTAGAATGAGTTGCCATATAAAAGGGGGAAAATAGCTCCAGTTAACTGTAAATCCTCTTGAATGCTAAGGAGATGGCAAGTGTTTATTTTTGCTTTTTAAGACTAAACTTACTTGTTCACCAAAATAAACTCAAAAGGAGGGAGGGTATTATCCAGATAAGATAGCGTACTGCTGGAGTTCCTCAAGGAGAATGGTTGTCCTGGAGAGGCAGTGAGAGTGGTGGGAGCAGTGTGGATGAGGATTGCATAAAAACTCTGCTTTCAGGTTTCCTGGAGAGATGAAATAATGTAATGGAAAAATGTCTTGAAAAATCATTATGATAAAGCAAGTATTGATGTATTTTGTTCAGTATGGCTATATCTACTTGGACACTGTTTCATTCTTTTCTTCCCCTGGTTCATCCTACCGTGGTGGCATGGTCAGTGGTCACCAGACACTACACAGTGCTGTAACATTTTGTGTCTGAGCGGGACATAACTTGAAGGTGAACCAGGGCATATCATTGCAGGCAATTCCCAGGATGTGAGAACTGCTATCAGAGGAAACTGGTCTGTTCCCAGTACAAAACAACATTCAGGTGAGAAGAATAGTAGGAAATCTTGTTTTGTTACAAATAGATCACTTCCAAAAGTCAAGGAATAGGGACTAGTGAAATAATCTTTTACTGGAGTTCACTTACTGGGAGTGGGCATGATCCTTTGACTTCAGATGATCATCCAGAGGACAAGGACTTGATTCAGTATGTGGATTCCATATTCTTAACCTCCTTATTCTCTGGGGACAGGGGCAAGTTAAAATCAGAGTATGGATTGGTACAGAAATTTTGGGAGGGTTGGGACATAATAATTGTAGTCTTTTTGATGATGAAGGCAGAGTGGAATTTAAAACCAGGATTGAGTAAACTGTAAAAATTTTTGTCTAATTCCAGAAAAAACTGGCCACTTGGTCAACCTCTTGACAAAAAGGGGTTGTGTGTTGATGTTAAATCCTCAGTGGACATCCAGTAGCTTACTTTGTGGAAGTGAAGGAGAAGTGCAGGGCTTGTCTGAAGGTGCACAAACAGATGTAGCATTTGGTCAGACTCAGCCCAGGATGCTGACTCTGAGTCTGTCTAGGAGATGAAGAATTATGAGAGCAGTCATACAGTGACACACTCTCCTGGCCTCCAAAAATTTATGATTCAGGGAATTTCTGAGCTAGACATGGCACCTTTCTGCTTATTAGTGGTGAATGTACTTTGTCTGAATTACATCCAGACAAAGCCCCTCTGAAACATGTGAATATAACTGGTTTATCAAGGCTGTAATAAAGGGAATAAGAAGGAGGCCTGGTAGTAATTCCTGCTCGCAGTGGAAGGTGTAAGTCAGTTCACTGGTCTGAGAGCAGCTACCATGTGCCCACCCAGATGTGAGGTTGGCCAAGGTGTACATCAAAATCTGTCATGTGGCATTACAGCAAAGTTCCTCCTAAACTGGGAATGAGAGGGGACCTCAGCTTGTGGTGCAAAGCTGCACAAAAAGAACAGAACATTCAGGAATGAACTGAACATTGCAAGGAAGGGACACCACTTCTTTGCTGTTAGACTAGGCAAAAAGACTGGACTGCTATATTATGAAGTTAAAGAGTAATAGCCTTATTTTATGTGCCATGAGAAGCCCAGTCACAAGGAGAGACTATTTAGAGGTATTCTGTTACCCTTAGAAGATAAAGTACTTGGGATAGTACATATGTTGCAAGATGACTGTAGTCAGTAGAAAAGAAAAATTGGGAAGGAAAAGAAAGCAAGAGATCTAGAGAGACTTAAGGAGCTAAGTCATATACCCAGCTCTGGGAAATGTACTTTACCAAACAAGTACTTAGCATAAGCCAAAGATGCATTGTTTTGATGACAGTTCTCACAAATCTACCACAAGTTTGCTTTTAAGTTGGTACTTGTCTGGTCAGGCTTACTTCACAAAGTACTTAGTGTTCAAGTAATCATGAGATCACTAGAGCAAGCAAGGAGGAAGTTTCTTGTCTTTAAAGTGATGCAGAGCAGAACCTGAGTATGGCTAAAAAAAATGTGCATATGAGATGGAATGAGGTCTCAAGATAAAGAAATGAAAGAGAAGTGTAACAAACAGAGGCTGGAAATAAAGGAATGGTGAGATAGATGAGCAGACTTGCTAAGTGTCTATGTTGATCCCAGAAACGAAGAAATTAAAATATATGGTACAGCGGTACAAAGCAATTGCATTGAAAAAATGATGTATTTATTTTCTCTTGAGGAATCACAGTGAGCAAACAGTCTTATTTGAGAAGGAGAATGGGAGTGGTGTGCTGGTCTCTACCCTAAGCTGAAAATGGGGAAACAACTGGGCCTGGCTCAGTAGACTGGAGGTGATTTATTCTAGAAAAACAGTAAATACACACATGAGTTTTAAGAACAGCTATGTCCCTTCTGGTTTCTTTTTTTTGTCTGTGTTTGCCTTGGTTGTCTATTCTTTTCACACAAGGAGGCTGATGACACATGTGCATCTTGAACTAATCACAAAGCCTGTAATTTCTAAGCAATTTTTGGAGTTCCAGGGCAGGAGCATGGAATGCCTGTGGGCTTGGATCATTCTGATGTTGCTCACCTATGTTAAGCCTGATTTTGAGTATGTTTGTGTAGGGGCTGTGTCAGAGTTTACAGCCTACAGCACTTAGTTGGCAAACCAGAGGCAGAGGAAATGCCTGTACTGTCAGATATGAGCTACTTAGTCTTTGTTGAAAAATCTCTATTTTTTTCAAGACCTTCTGCTCCTGCTACCCTCTCAGTTTCTGTAGACACAAGGGCATGCTTATGGTATGTTTAGGTTTTTGAGGTTTTCTCTTACCCACTTGGAATTTTCCATAGCTTATTTACTCTTCTGAAGGTTTGGTCATGAACCACATTGAAAACTGAACTGCCTTGTTTCTTGAAACCTATAAATTTTATAAACCACAAGCAAAACACAGTGAGGCAGCTGCATTGAGAGTTTTCTCATACGACCCAGCACTAACCTTAGCTCTGCCCAGCCAGGCAAGTTGTGAGGGATGGCTCACTCTGCCCCAGCTGGGCTCCAGACAGCTAATAGTGAGAATTACCAGTTGGGTAGAAAAGATTCTGGCAGCCACCAGACATTTTTTTTTTTCTGGAGTCTGATGAGTTGACTTGTAATTCTTGAATAATCTTGATTGTCAGGGCTTTTTTTCATTATTCTAGTACATGTAAGTTAAGTTAATTCTGCAGACAACTAGAGCAAGGGCATTTTATTTTTACTGGCTTTGTTCACTGCTTCCCACTATGCCCCTCTTTCCCAAGATCAGACCTTTATTACACATTTTTTTCTTTTTCATCTAATCCAGATAAGAACTGTCAGTCTAAATAACATGATGGCCATGTGGCATAACTGAGATTCTATTTTATTGTCTCTGAGTAGCTGACATTTTGTTTTAGCGATTTTCCTGCTTGCCAAGTAAAGCCAGTGTTTCGGTACCAGGCTGGGAGAGAGGAGCGTTAATTGACTTAGCAACTTTCCCATGACTGAAGAAAATGACTGTAACAAAAGCAGCCCTAACATTACAGTATCCTGTAGCTAAGGAGAGTGTTCTAACATGAGTCAGCCAGACCTGTGCATTGTTGAATTTTATTGTTTCTCCTCATAATGCTTTGTAGGAGACAAGAACTAGAATGAGCATCTCTCCAAACACAGCCTTCCTTCCTCAGAATCCTAAGTCTTCAGTCTTTTGGCTGATTTCTTCAACATTCTTAAACAATACCTGCTTTTAAATTACCTGAAAGGCTTGTGATCCAGTCTCTTGGTGTCTGTTTCCTGTTTTCCCACATTTTGTTTCTTTCAAGGTTGTTTTTGCTTTTCTTACTCATCTGCACACAAAGAAGCATCTTACTCTTAAGTCATCATGACTGCACAAGAACATCTGTGTATTTTGTTTTATTCTTTTCTTTTTTTTCCTTTTGTTTTTGCTTTTTCCCCAGAGAACAGAACAACTACCCTACTGTGTAAAATGCCCCTCTAGTCTAGCCTAGTACTGATGCTCTCTGGTGAGTGATACTTCAAGTGGTATGATTGCTCCAGTGTTGCACCCTTCCTGTTCACCAATTTGGGATTTCCTGAGCTGAAGGAGGCTTCTGGACCATTAAGCTTTAATAGCTGCCTGCAAACCTATACCCCATGAGTTTTTGTAGTGCTGGTTTTTAATTTATTCTTTCAGCCTCCACGACACCCCATGGCAATAAGTTTTGCAATTTCATTGTGTAGAAAAAGTACTTCCTTTTGTTTTTTTTTAAACCTTCTGCCTGGTAATTTCATTGTGTGCCCCATAATTTTTATTTTGTATGAAAATGTTCTTCACACCATTCATGATTTTGTAAGCTGTTTGTGGATGGATAACTTCTGTTTTCTGAGCTGGACAGTACAGACCTGGGAGAGCTATGAGTGGTTAGAAGCCATCTGTTGTTCTTCTCCATGTGTTCTGGAGAGCACACACAATTCAAACTGTATGTGCCCAATGATGTGCATTGCCGTGTTCTCTCCAACCGCTGGTGATGCTGCTTGCCTTTTTAACCATTGCTGATGATGGATGTGGTAACAGAGGGTTACCCACAAGAAAAATCTAAAATTCTTCAATGTGGCAATATTAGAATAGATCCTGTCATTATGTGTGTACAGTTAGGGTATGCATAATTTTTGTTTGGATGAGTTCACACTTTTCATCATTCAAATTAATCTGTGATTTTTTTTTTTATTATTTTCTGTTTTGTTTGTGTCACGGTTTGCAAACTTTGTATGTCCTCAAGTGTAGATTATGCTCTCTCTAGGATCACTTTCTATTTTCTGCATGCTCTTGAAAGAACTGCTTTTACTAAAACAGGAGTCATACTCTCTCTGGCCACATGCTCTGACTGTTTAAATTTCACATAGTTCTTCCCGTATGGATGAGAGCTCGCTTGGAATCCATTCAACAGCAGCAGAAAATTGGCTGACTGCTATAAAGCCATTGAGTTACTATTTCATTTTAAGGAACTTCCAGACTGCTTTAAGGAAGCCCTGGGACACAGGAGCTTGGTTTGACACTGACACTTGGTGTACAGTTGTTCTGTTAAATAGGAATGTGTTCAAGCTACCTCTGCCATCCTAAAAGAATTACCAGTAGTCCTGCTGTAGCTCACTGGCAAAGTGTTTGTGCTGTGAATGTGGTCCTACTAGTGTAAAGACCACTGGAGGGAAAGTAGTCTGCCCTTTACTTGTAAGAAAATCAAGCTGCACCTGCCTCTCCATAAAAACTTTTTGCTGGTACTTACTGGTTTTTCCTCCTGCACTGGCAGATACTGTCAGAAGGCTACAGTGTGAAGTTCCCCGTAATGTTGGTTCTGCTCACATCTGCCCTTTCTAAATTTAAAAAGTGGCATTTCCCTTACAATTTTGAGTATTTGTAATCTTACTTGTGCAAAAAAAAAAGCTTATTCTACACTTTCTCTGTAAGGTAAGCTAGGTGAATTTGGAGTAGGATTTGACTGCTTGAAAACAGGCATCTGGTCTATTTATGAGACCATCTCTGAGAGATCTGGAGCTGTCAAATTTACATGTTTTGTGGGTACCTCCTGCCTCTCTGGAGCAGCATCAAGGGATGGTGGAATAAATAAAGTCATCTCAAATGGCACTGTATGCATTGCATTGAGGCAACCAAATCATGTGTTTTGTGTCGCTTTATGTTGAGGGTTCCTGAAGCTTACACCATATATTTCCAGCTGGTGCTGGGATAGAATTTGTGGCTTGAATTTCACTGTTTGTGTTGTAGCACTCTGCAATACCAGGTATGTGCTTAAGCTAGGTGGCTCAGAGGCTTCTAAATTCTGTCTCTGTGGATGGTAAACTTGTAATGAAATAATAGAAGTCCAGAAATAAAAGTACCACATGGCCTGTGCAATCCAGGCTTTTTCCAGCTTTCTCTGTGGTTTTGATCTATGATTCCACTTGCATATCCAGAAAACAGCTCATAATTTTTACTCGTGTTAGTGAATTAGCAATGAGGAGTCGACTAGGTTAGGGCTGTGCAATTGAGAAGCTTGTGAGTCAGTGCATTATTTGGGGCTGTCTGTACTGAAAGACAGCTACCTAGCCTTCATTCTGAGGGGCCGTGGGTAGGACAATTCAGCTATAAATGTAATGTATCATTTCAGCTACTGTGAGTGCCCCTTAGTGTGATCTTCAGTCTTCTACTTATAATGCTCTGTGAACCTATCTAGATTGTAACTTCTCTGGTACAGAAATGATTCCTGAATTGATGCAGAATATTACTTTTTTTCTCCCTTTATGGAGAGTAAGTAATAATAGGCCTGTAGTTCAATTGTATTTAAAGTCTACACTATATCTTACCAAATAACTTGCCTTGTGGATGAAATTGTGGAGCACTATTACTGAATTTTTCTCTATTGCTCATCCTAATATTCTTTTGCATTGAAGTTACCATCACTGAAAACAGTAAAATGGCTACTGCTTTGCATGTGATGTTACAGCATCCAGAATTTTGCATGGTATTTCACATTGCAATGATAGCACTACTCACTCACCCAAAAAGCTTCATGGTTTGGCTTTGCTGAAACTTTCCAGTTAAAATTGTGCAAATACATCAGCCCAGCAGGTTACCTGTTGGAAGCAGAACTTGTTGGGGGAGGGAGAGTTCTGGAAACTGGCTTGTCTGTCTTTGTTTCCATCTGGTGCTGCATTCCTCAGTAGGTTTTAACTTCTGACACACGCAGCATTTTTTCCACTTTTTGGGGTTAGTGGTGTTGGGTTTTTTCTTCTTCTTTGCTTTTTCTTCCCCAAAGCGATGTTGAAATGAGAGGGCAAAAGTGCAGCTTTACACAACTGTGTGCAGCAAACCCCAATTTGTTCCATTTTGTCCCTCCAATGTCTCTGTTATTACTTGTGTGCAGAGCTGCTGAACATGGCGAAGGATGGCTGTGTCCTATGTTCTGGTCTTTAATTAACACAAATTTACAAATAAGCCCATGCCAAATTTTGCAAAAGCACTGAGGTCTTCATGAATGTTATTCTGAGAAATTACTTAACTGCTTCTGGGATCTGTGTGGGTTTTTTTGTATTTCTGCTACAGAATAAATTCTGGTTATGTATTTTGGTGAATAAGTTGTCACAGAATTTTAAAGTGCTGACAGCTCCCATCTTGACAGCAGACTCCTACTTCGTGAACCTTAAATTGCTGTGCTTGCATAAAAAGAATCCTTTGAGTTAAGGTTTCTCAGTGATTTAACAGTATTTTTGACCCTTATTAAAGTTAGTATTTAATAACAAACTGTGTTCTCAAGTTCAGATATAAATTAAATGTTTCTGCTTAGTGACATTTCAATTCCTTAGTGTAAAGTATTATGCAAAAAAAAAAAAACTATGTAAATGCTTCACTTTTATTTTCACTCCAGTCTCTTTCCATTTAATTAATTTCTCTTCATTTTCTTCGTTTCTAGAGTTTTGGAGTGCCAAGGGCTGCCCATTGTGAACGGGCAATGTGATCCCTATGCCACTGTTACCTTAGCAGGACCCTCCAGGCAAGTATTGCACATTCAAGAGCTTCCATTTTATAAGGATGGTTTCTGTTTCCTTTGTCTATTAGAAATTCACTTTCTCAGATGGACAGCTGGGAGTATTTTGACAGTGCTAGAATATGTTAAATGTTGGGGTGGGTGTGTGTGTGAGCTACTGAATTATGCTAGAGTAAGTAATTTGAGACTTGTTTCAGTTTTGATTTATGTAAAGATCTGAATAATTTGAATATCCCAGAGTATATAATTTGTGGTTAGTCTTAATTTATGCATCTTCTCACCTCACAGTTGGAGGCCAGTTTTTGAGCAAATTCATTGCCTAGTTTTGGGCAGGGTGGAAGAGAAATGTGAATACATCAACATCTTGCCGAGTATGCACGTTTGCATGTGAATATTTAGAGTGTCTTCACTTTCAAGGTGTGACAAATTAATATGTATGTCAAAAACCCTCAATGGCTCAGTCCTGTAATTTGATATATGCAGACATAATAGCGTGATAAAATTTGGAATGAGGTTTTAGTGATGAGATTCTGCATAATACTCTTCAGTTTAAAGTTGAGATTCAGTTTTCCCATCTGTTATAAAAATTTCCTATGCTGTTGGATGTCACTGGGTTTTTTTTCTGCTTATCTAGTCATCTTTTGTCTGTGTCATTTTAGAAACAAAACAGCTCTGCTGTGACCTCAAAGAATCAGATTTGGTAGCATGGGTTATTAATAATGTTTTACAACAATTTATTGAAAATACTGTAAATAAGCAGCATTCTTGACAAATATTTATCTTGAATGCAGAATGAGTCTTTGAGCCTGTCTGTATTCTGCATCTTTGTCTAGGTGTGTTGTGCTTTATCTCCATTAATGGACTTGTATATTTGACTTGCACACTTTGTTTTAAGCCTGTAACTTGTTTCAAATGACTGACTGGATGGTTGTTATTGAAACTGTATGGAGATTGATTGACTAACTCTTGAATGTCCAAATTTACCTTTGTCTGCTTCCCTATGCCCCCCAGTCTGGATAATGTATGATATGACTATTAATAACGTACTCCCTTCAGAATAGGGAGCATAGCCTTATCCTATTCCTGTCTGGGTTTTGGTGGGGGGAGAAGGCTTGCCTCCTATCTCCAGCATGCAGCATGCAGCTTATTCCCATCCACTGCTTTGTAATTGCTCAATAATTGTGCTGCCTTAATCGCCTCCCGTTCTACATCCTGCTTCCCAGTCCCCTCCCAGATGGGTTTATCGGTAAAGAGGCTGATTGGCAAGTGTGACTGATGAGATGGGGTTGGCAATCTGTCCTGTGTCCTGGAGGAGATTAGTCTCTCTTATCTGTCAGCTTCTCCTAGGAGTAGTGGGATATTCTTAATCTGTGCATCATTCTCCTCTCTGGATTTTCCAGGGCCTCTCATTTTAGAGTAGGAAAGCTGCTTTATTCAGCTGCAATTATGCAATGACAAGCATAAAAATGTCAACAAACATGCTGCTGTTTATTGTGTGATTTGTACTTAGAAGCATCAGACTTCCTGACCAAAACTCTTTCTGTGCCAGTATTATAGATGGAAAAATATTGTATACTGGTGTACAGGCCCATTCAACTCACACAGGAAGTCCGGAGCAGCACTGGGAATCAGACCCAGCTTTATTTGACCTCTGTGAAATACACAGAGTTGCCCAATGAATATAAGCAGTTACAAGCCATCTAAGCAGCTTTGGTGCATGAGAAATGAACGATAGATTCTGGGATGAAATGATTAGTAGGTCAGTTTTCCACATGGCTGATGTGCCTCTCCATCTGCATCTGTTTTATCTATGCCTGCAGAGCTGTAGGGTAAGATTGGTGACACAGGACAGCACACAGCTTTTCTCTTGTAGGTAGTGAGAACAAATCAAGCATAGGTTCATAACATTTGGAAGCCATCAAACAGCTGTTGGCTGGCCTGTGAGAAATGCATTGGCTGGCTTGAGCCCAGCACCAAGCAGTCAATGTCTGTGCTCTCAAAGGCAGGCACAGGCGGATGGCATGGCCCGTAGGGGATGAATGGGCAGTGCTGAACATGGTCAGGCCTGCTGAGTGGTGGGGAGGAGATCTGCCACGTCTTATGCCTACAGAGCAGTAGAAGTAGAGACTTCTGCTCAGCACTGGTCGTAATAATTCATCACCATATTAACTAAGTGCTGCTGGTGCTGCAGGGAAAGGGATGCTAGTACAGCAATAAAAATATTCTTACTGAAGAAACCATTATGGATTTTTTGATTGTCACTGAGGAGCAGTGATTGATTTTTTTCAGACCGGAATTATAAAATATGAATCACAGAAATAGCTATGCTAGTCTTTGTCTCCTGTGTTCTTAAAGTAGGAGGAATTTTTGAGTCACATCAAGACTGAGACCATACCCCAAATGTTGCTGCTCTGAGCCCCATTCTTGCTAGTTTGTACAGATAAAAGATTCTACTATGTCAAGCAAGTGATAGAACAAGGGTTCAAGGAGTTGTGTTTAAAATAGGATAACAAAATGTGATTTCCGCCACTTTAGAGAAATAGGAATGCATTGAATCTGTCTCTTAAATGTGTGCAAATGTCTGTGCCTTGCTGTGCTGGAGCCACATGGCATTCCAGTTTTATCAGATAAATCAAGTGGATGGCTATTTCCTCCTCAGTGGCTCTGTTCTAGGATCACACTTCTACTAATGTTGTTTCTTACCCTTTTTTTAATTTATTTTGTTTCCTTAATTCAGATCAGAAGCCAAAAAGACTAAAGTTAAAAAGAAGACCAACAATCCACATTTTGATGAAGTGTTTTATTTTGAGGTTGGTATTTCAAAGGAACGGGTGATAAGCTGAAATACTATACTGTGGATAGTTGGCACAGCATCCTGCTCCATGTTGTGCCAGCTGTCATCTTTGAAGACTGTTTCAAAGCATGGTGCTGGGGAAAGAAGTACCCGGGCTCAGACTGGCTGTCTGCTGAAGGAGCAGTATCCTGCTTTCACCTCAGGTACTCTGTAGGAAAAGCTTCAAGTTGGACACTTTTGAGCAACAGGCTTTACATTTAATCACAACTCACCCCACTAGAGTTTTGAAAAAAGCACATTTAAAAATGTTAAAAAACATTCAAAAAACCTGAATAAACCACACACACACAGAAATTATATTTTTTTCTTAGTCTGTGTTTTTATAGCTGCTCCACCCTGTCTTTCCCAGTCAATGGGAGGAAGGTTATCTCCTTAGGAATACTGAAAACTGAAGAGGAAAAATACACTTAAACTGGTTGTTCTGGCTGTCTACCAGTCTGCTGCAATGCTAGGGCCTTTTTTCCAAGTGGGTGAAACTTCTATAACTTTATTTAATACAGAGCATTTTCAACAAGTCCAGTTAAGATAAAATATAAGGTATATGAAAGTCCTCATTTTGGTTCTTTCTGGCAAGGGTAGCTCTAATTGTGGTGTGTCCATACATATATGTGCATGTGTTTATAATTTAGATCTCTCTTGAAACTTTTCATTTTGTCTTCTAAAGTATGTGTATCATTCTCTTTTTCTCTTGGCTATCATAGTCCTGGTCTGTGCTTGACTGTTCTATTTCAGTAGACACCTCAAGAAAGTATCTGTAATTATGAAGTTGATGAAAAAAAGCTAGAGTAGCACAGTGCAGTTGGGATAGATTGAAAAGCCCTTTCTGCTTGTATGGCTTGCATCATTCAGGTCACATCTGCATGAGAAATTGTTGCTGGCATAGGGATGGCACCTAGGGATGTGGTTTCTCCAGTTAGTTGTGGGCCACAGCCACATCAGGAAGGGGAGCTGGGGAGAGAGGAGCCATACAAGTGCACATGTCATTCTTGACATTGCTGTCTTCCCTCTCCGACAAACCACCATCTTTGCCTAGAAGCCAATAGTTGTACTGACCAGTCTAAAGTCTGTCATGCCAGCGGAAACATGCTCTTGTTGATGTAATGTGTTTGGATACAAGGAACAGATTTAGCATGTTCATAATTGGTAGGAGCACTTTCTGTAGTGCCTGAAGGGCTGGAAGCCATGAGGTAGGCCAGGATAGCTATCTAAGGTGATTTTTGCTCTGCTAACCCAGCATGTCTCATCCTAGGATATAGCTACCCTGCTCACAGTGAGCTTTTGTGCCTGCTTCCTGGCTCCATGAGACTCTACAGAGCTGCTGCCTGGGCACAGTTGGAGGGACAGAGATCCTGTGAGACCGGGTGCTGAAACTGCGCTGAGGTGTCCGTGTGTTTACCCAGGATTTCAGTCCCTCACCTGGCCCAGAACTGTGGTCTTTGGCAGTGGTCTGAGTGATGCTATGTGTAAATAATCTAAAATGGGCTTCCTTATTTTAACATAGGCAATTCTGGAGGAGTCTGTCCGTGAGAACTTTTTAATGAGAATAGTCCAGGAATTCAGACTGTAAGCCACAAAAGCTTCACCTGATTCCTCAGCCTTCTGTGTGCTGCAGAAGCAGCAAATGTTTGGTATTTAAACACTGAACTTGGCAGGTGATGCCATACTGGGAGAGGAAGGAGAGAAACAAAGCATCTTCCAGCTGGAGTTGAGAGGGAAGGGGGTGGGGACTTGCTTAGCTTGCCTTTATGTGAGAGCTGGGTTGTGTGCAAGTACCAGCAAAAGTAAAACCTGAACTCAAGCCCATGCCTCAGTTGTTCTGCTAACTCAGAGCAAAATGAATTCCGTGTTGGTAAGAGCAGAGCTTGGGAAATGACTGAATCAGTCAGAGCTCTGAAATACAAGCATACCCTTAGTGCAGACAGCCATCATAGATTTGTGTCATTTTGAGAGTAGTTAGTACATATCAGGCTAAACGTCTTCAAGGAACAAGGTTCAGTAGAACTGCTGTGACTAGGAAATAGATTCACTAATGAGACGTGGGCAGACCTGTGGCTGGGGCATGCAAAGGAAGTGCTCCAATTCCTGTGGAGCTGAGAGATCCATGCTGTTGACAGCAGTGTCACTTTCTGCTTCTAAACTGCTTCATCAGCTTTTCTGCAGTCTGGTAGCACAGTGATTGTCCAAGCCTCCAAGGAAGAAGCTGATCTGTAAAAGACAGTGAATGGGTGCTTTCCTTTCTACAACCAAAAAGTCAGACAGATTTGATTTTCTAAATGAAAGATAGCTTATTGTTGGTTTGGGAAATAGAAGGGCTTATTTAAGGGGTGCAGTGAGTGAAACTTGCACCTGATAGTTAAGAGCCATTTTCACCACTGCTTCAGCTGCAGCGTGGTGTGGAGCTGTGTGTGCAGCTAACAGGAAAATGGTCCTCTTACAGGAATTCAAGAGGGAAGTGCTGGTGACCTGTTTGTAAACTTGCATGTGCTGAAGAAATCCTGAGCAGCTGATAAATGGCTTGCCAGCTTTCCCAGATGAAAGGGACCAACACAGCTGAGTTGTGCCCCCTTTTTTGTACCATGTTATGGGGTCAGCTACTTCAGCACTGTGGACTGGGAGGTTCCTCATCTCCAGTTCCATACGGCTATCCCTTTTGGAATACCACTCTTGACCTGTACTGATGTGCACACCAAGTAGTCATATGGGTGAACAGAGAGATGTCATACATGCAGATTCCTGCAAAACTTCTGAAAAAGTGTTTACTTAGAAGGGACATGCCATAAGTTACACCTGTGCTACAGCTTTTTGTAACAACTCCTGTCTTACAGATAGTAAGAGACATAAAAGTTTGCTTCATTATTAAAAATTACACCTTTAGCTTCACAATGGTAGTAGAAACTGTCATTTGCAGGCCTGTAGGATACTTTGCAGTAACAGTGAAGTGTTTGCAAGGCTAGAGTGAGAAAATCTGTGTTTAACTGCTGAAGTTGTAGACTGTATTTAAATCCACTGTGCTCTTGGGCTTACCAGGTGCATTTGATTCCCTTAGTCTGGAGCATTTGGTCTCCAGTGCTGCTAGTAGTACCTTTTAGTTTTTGTGTATCAGTTTGAAAATGTTGCCTGCCTCACACATACACATATACAAAAGACTCTTGAGTGTCCTCTGCCAAAGATTGTTTTCTGGTTCCTCTCCACTTAGGCAACTGTATCATTGTCTCCCATAATTGCCATTTTCGTCTCATGTACAGTACAAAACCAAATGGCTAAGTTTACAATAAAAGCCAGTTTTTGTGGGTGGGGACTATTAAGCCACAAGCATATTCAAACATACAATAAAGTTCAGCTTCTGTGTGCAACCCACACATCATCATACACCCTTGCATTTGATCAGTTCCTGCTGTGGTTTCGGCTGGGTGGGGTAGCATTTTTCTTAAGTTCCTGACGCACTGTGCAAAAATACAACCCCCAAAGTGTTTTTACAATCATGGTGGAAAACAAATTTTAAGAAATGTTTGTACAAAAACTTTTTATGCTGATGCTCTATAATTTTTTTCCTTTTTTTCTTTGCCTGTGCTTTCCTGTTAATCAGTCTTGCAAATATGGTTGGTGTATATACTGTGCAGCTGCTTCTATATTTTGATATGCATAACAGAGGCTAGGCTCTCTTGGTCTGCTTGGTATTTGTTGTATGGGCAAGTTAAATTGACTTCCAGGATATCAGGTCAGGAAGAACTTCTCAATTTTAATTGGATACACTGCAAAATGTTTTTACGGGTGGTTGTGGTTTCTTCCCCATGCTCTGCAGAGTGCCTCAGGACATCTGTTGTACAGCTTATTTAAAAAACAAATATTAATTGCCCTTTTTTTTCCCTAGATGGATTATGAAAGTGGTGCTCCTTTCAATGATGTTTTTTTGTTGTCAATGTAAACTTAAAATGCTATAGTCATATTAAAGATGGTCTTTTTCTGTAAAAAAAGTATGGAGTATCTTCTTACTCTTGGAAATGATTGTGTAACCACCACTTCATAGTCACTAATCTGTTTAGTCAACATGTTTATTCACTTGCATGAATGTTTTCAGTATGAAGACTGAAGTCACTGCTGGTAGTAAAATACTGTGGTCTTCCAAAGCTTTGTGAAAGTTACATCAGAATGTTTTTGCATCAGATCAAGCCACTAAAAGTTTCCTCCTTTTTGTTAGGTTACAAGACCCAGTAGCTACAACAAGAAATCCCATTTTGACATTGAAGATGTAGATGAAGTGGACAAAATGGAGATTAGGTAATATAAAATACATTATTAGCACAAAATTGTCTTTTGTCTCCAGAATTGTGTAACTTTGTAGTAGACTCTGTTTGCAAAGTGGCAAGCATGGTTTTTCAGTTGATAAATCAAGATGAGTTTTTGTCACTGTATCTGTATGTTTACCTCCACTGTCCTGTAGATTCTATCTGGAATATGTGTGTTGGTTCTGATGGAGGAGAGATCCTTATTATTTTCCTTTGTTTCTCATGTGCATTGTGTGTATATTAATATGCAGTTGACATTAAACATGGCCTTTTATGTCTGGGCTCTCCTTTCCTCCCTCCCTCAGTTTCCCAGGATAGCCCAGAGGCTCCGTGATGCTCTGTGTTACAGAGTATATTTTCTTTTATCACTTAATCTTAGCAACCTGTATAAGGTCCTTCTTCCCTGAAAGGAGACTCTTGAACTCAGAGTTTTTCTGGGGCAGAGACAGTTTCTCTTCATTTTTGCCTTCCAACTTTAACCCTTTATTCCAAGATTTGGTATGATAAAAGTAAAATCAGTTGCACAGGCAAAAAGCAATTCTGATTTCAAAACCAAAACAATCCCCCCCCACCCTGTGCCACCCTCTTAGTACTATTTTAAAACCTGCTAGGGCCAGTCAACATTGTCTGTGGGGACAGGTGAATATGAAGAGGGGCGAGAAACCAATAGGAGGTGCAAAACTTGAAAGCATCACATGTGTCTTACCATCACATACTATTGAAACTTGGAGGCTTGGGCCATCTGGTGATCTGTATGCACAGTAAATGAATACTGCTACTTCTGCGTCAGGTGGTGAGAAATTCCCCTCTCCTTTATGTTAGTATTTGGAGGAAGAATAGTAGCACTGCCTCCCTCCCTATATATTTTCACTAGAGAGGCAGTGAGGCGTCTCCCGGAAAGTTCTGTAGTTCCTTCAGAATCACAGCTGGCTTTAAGGAAAGGAGGGCAGACCAGGAAAGGGGAACAATGCTTACTCCCAGCCAGCAAAACACATCTGTGTTTATGAATGGATTGAGGGCTGTTCTCATGTGACAGCTGCTGGTTCATGTAGCCTGTCAATGTAGTGTCACAGCACTACAGGAGCATCAATAGATTTGTGTTGGCCATGGCTCTGAGGCAGGAAAGGGAAACTATTCATATCTGAGAGAGGCAAGAGCTGTGCTCTTTCACAGAGAACATTTGCATCAGGCAGTGCAAAGGTAGCTGGTTTAGGGGCAACCCACAGCTGACTCATGGGAGTAAAAGCAAAGGCCCAGGTGCAGTGCTGAGCTGCTTTGGTGGTGTCAGTGTTGCAGCACAGCAGGTGACCTAGTCCTAGCACTAGAATGTATTTCTGCAAGGCTTTGCATTGTGTAGGCAGATACGAATTAACATGCCCTATATTCCATGGTCTGTATGTGATGAACTGGGCAACTATACCATGTCTCACAAGGTCCAATCTAGTCTTTATAACCATGATGCTCAGCCATGCACTGATGTTAAATGAAAGCTAGGATTCTGTGATAGATATTTTGATAGTTTTGAAGGAGACACTAGACTTTGGTGTACAGCGGTTACAAATTGCTTAATGATTTAAATGATTCTTATGTTATACTACTGGACTAAATGAAATTATACAGTTGTTTTACTTGGTAAGTGTATTTTCTGGACAAATGACACATCTGCAGCAATAATGTATGTTGAGCTGAGCTTCCGAAAAGTCTGTCATTCCTGAAAACTGATATATCACAGTGTGGTACAGATGAATAGTTTTGGAGGAGGCTTGCAGAATAATTGGGAAAAGATTAAGCACTTGAATAACGGGCAAAAGCAGATAAAGTGTTAGTCTATGTTGGGCAAATTCTCCTTAGAGCTTTTGTCCCCTATGGGACAGTGTGTTTTTGTTTCCATCTTGGGTTCCCGTTCCACCCCCCCGCTCACTTCCTCCACTCTGCTTAGTGGGAGTTAGATTGCCCCCAAGCCCTCTGGACAGATCATAGGATTTATGGGTTTGGGGATTTGTTTTCTTTTTCTCTCCTGAGAAAAATATAATTCCACATGGTAAAGAGGAGACGTAGTCTCTCATGATTTCTCTCTAAAGCTATGAAAAGTTTTGTCTTTTTGAGTGGGTGTAGGAAGTTGTAGGCAGGGCATATCAACACTTGGGGACCAGATGTTCTTGTGAATTCATTGTTTCTCCTTCCCCTCTCTCCTGTTTGTTTCTTTCTGTGATTACAATCTGACCAGTTTCAGAATAACACTTGTCATAATTTTGCCTTTTAAAAATCTTGAGAAACAGTGATCTTTTAGATTCTGAGATCTGTGTGTTAATATTTTTAATAAGTGCTGTTTATTCTTTGTACTCCACAAACCAATAACTTCAGAATTTGCATGCCTGCTTTGCTTACTGTGTAGTGTGAGATCTATTTTGAATTATTAGTTCCTCTTGTACAGATCCTTTGCACTTTTTTTTCTGTAACTGTGGGGAAACCCTTTAGCTGTCTGTGTTTGAAAGTGTTATTGCTAGTTGGCATCTTGAAAGAATTTGGATAAGCTAGAAGCCAGTAGCCTGTAAATACCTGGTAACTTGTAAGTTTGACTGTGTAAATAGGCTTAAGGATTCCTCTCCTCCTGAAGCTGCTTTTAGCTGTCTGAACTGGTTAGCAAGATAATAACCCATCAAATAGGGAGAAAGGAGAGAGAAGGTTGAATTTTCAAAGAAGTTTGCTTCCTTTTGGAGAGTTCTTGCCCTGCAGAAATACTGTCCAAATTATCAGAGTCCAAAGAATTTTACCTAGCAGGCATGCAGTGTGAGCTGATGGTGTGTCTAGTGTATGACAGCTGATGCAGGAGACACTGTTGAGAGATACAAGGCTCAGAGGATCTAAAAGTAATGTATTCTGTGCTTGCATAAGATAGGATAAACCTTTAACAGGACTGTCAACATCTGTTCCTTGGCCAGTCTACTGTGACTTGCTTTACACCAGGAGGGTTGTGTAAATATGTCCACAACTGGATGACTTTGCACCTTATCCAAGTTAAAATTGCTCTTCTGAATACGGTCATTAGTTGAAAACCTGTATTTCTTTCCATATACCATTTTTTCCCCCAAAAGTTTAAGGCACATTCAAGCTGTCATTTAGCTGCAAAATAGTCAGCTGGTCTTTGTTTTTAATAAAAATAGCTCTTAGAGAAAACCTTAAATACAGACAGAAACAAATACCTGGAGTTCTAAACCCTTGCCTCAAGGTGCGTATGGTAGCGTTTACCTACATGCTGAGTTGGACACCAGTACTTCTGCTTTGAATCTCAGTGCAGTTGTTTTCCATCCAGATGTTGAAGAGCATAGAAAAGGGAAGAAAGGATCATCTACGGATAGATACCAGAACTTCCTGAATATGAGGGACTGAGTGCCAAAGTTTGTGTAAGCTTCAGCCAATACACAGATTCTACCGAACAGTAGAACTATCCTACAGCTTTGAATATCTCTACAGAACTAGTTTAGGTGCCATAAGTATGTATGCTTGACACAGGAGTCTTCCTAGGAGCTAGAAACTGGAAAAATTTGTGTAGAACTAATTCTGTACAGCTGCCACTTAGCTGTTAGTAATCCCAAACTAGACAGAGACTGACAATATGTAGTCCTTAAATAACTTCGTGCTTTTTCCCCTGGTGTCCATTTTACCTGTGTTTTTCCATTATCTGGGATAGCCAGACAGCCATCTGAATCTTTATCAATATGGACAGTGGAAACAGTACAGATGAGAAAAAGTTAATTTGAATGATATTTTGCTAATGTTTTATGGAGGTGAATTATAAGGCTTCAGAAGTCTAAGGTAAGGTTATCTCTTTACTGTTTGGGAACAATTGCTGTACGGTTTCAAGTCTTTCTAACTCATAGACTTGAGGGAAAAAACTCCAACAAATTTGGAAAAAATGTTGGGATTTTATTTTATTATTATTTTTTGATCTCTTAATAGTATCTTAAATTATGTTTTTATTACAGGGTTGATCTTTGGAATGCCAGTAACTTGAAGTTTGGTGACGAGTTTCTAGGAGAACTGAGACTCCCTTTGAAATTTCTCCGACAGTCTAGTTCTTATGAAGCATGGTATTTGACGTTTTTCTTTTGGAGAATAAGTAGAAACATATGTCTTCTCTGAAGACTTAAGAGTAATTACTGCTATGCGATAAAGTTTAAGTGGATTTAATTTGTATCTTTTTTGTAAGCAAGCCAAAGTTATCTTAGCAAGTGTAAGAATGAGAAGTTTTGGTAATGTGATCAGAGGTTTCAGTCGGCCTCTCTGTAGCATGTGGGAGTTCTAGTATTTTGTTTTTATATTATTTACTGCAGTTCATCGGCAGTGCTATGGTTTAGTTGTGGGGTTTTAATCATATCTACATAAATCTTTACGTTCAGAACTTCCCATGTTGCAGTTGGTGCAAAACAGACTGGCAAACTTAATTAAGAAATCTGATTCAGAACTCTCAAGAGTTTGTTACGTATATAAATACTCTGTGTATCTGTACAGTTTCTCTATGCTCATGTATAGCCTGAGAAAATCTTGTGTTTCAGCACTAAGTTTCTGTCCTATTTTTTGCTTATCAGGTATTTTCTGCAGCCCAGAGATAATGGTAACAAGTCATTAAAACCCGATGACCTTGGTTCCTTGAGGTTAAATGTGGTTTACACTGAGGACCATGTTTTTTCCTCAGACTATTACAGTCCGCTGAGAGACGTCCTGCTAAAATCTGCAGATGTTGAGGTAATTTGCTTGTGTTGTTTGTTGTTTACTTGCAGATCATCTTCACAGAGGTCTCTGAATATTTGTCACTATCTTGCTAGCACCACAGTTGAGTAATTACCAGAGAGGTCAGCTTTTCCTTTTCAGAGCTCAGAGCCTTGTAAAGCTCTGCATATCTCTTGTGCTTGTTTTCAGTCCTTGCAGAGATCTTTATCTGCATTCTGTATGGTAGGTGAAGGCAGACCCAGGAACATAGTGGTTTTAGCAGCAGCACATTCTCTGTGATTTTTTTAATTTTACATGTGAAAACGCCAAGTAAACTTCAGTTTGATCAACTGTTTACCTTTACTGGACAGGAATGGATTTGTTTGCATAACTGAGAAAAACCCAAGCCAAGAACTAATCCTGAAACATCAGATATTTGGACCATGTGTGCCCTTATGTATACTTTTTACAGTTGTAATGGTGCTTTTGTTTTTTCAGTAAAAGAATTGGGTTCTGTACTCACTTGGACTTGAAATTGTGAAGGGTTAGATAGAGTTCTTTTTCTTCACTTGCTTCCCAGGCAAGTGACATTTACTGAAAAGACAGCCATTAGAAATGTGGGAGATAAAAAGAGACTGTACTGTAGTAATTTTTAAATTGCTGCCCTCTTGTGACCAGAACTTAGAGCCCACAAAAACTGGGATGTAACATCCACCCACGTTATATAGTCATTTGGCTAACTGGCCATGGCAGCTGTTGTGGGGGGTTCTGCATTAAGAAGCTAATGGGAATAGAAAGAAAGAATGGTTGTTCTGGAAGGATTTCTCAAAGTTTTTATTTTCCACTGTTCAGCCTGTTTCAGCATCAGCTGCCCATATTTTGGGTGAAGTTTGCAGAGAAAAACAGGAAGCGGCCATACCTCTTGTCAGGCTTTTCTTACACTATGGCAGAATTGTGCCTTTCATAAGTGCCATTGCAAATGCTGAAGTGAAGAGAACTCAGTAAGTACCAAAAAACAAACTGCTGTCAAAAATAGCTAAACTGCATTGACTAGTGCTAGAATCCTCTACTCAGTTTCTAGAAATACACAAGTTCAGAGAAAATGCCGGGGTGACTCCTGTTCTTCCTCGCTCTATGGCAGAGTTCTTTCTAAACTCTTTCACTGCTCTCAAGATATGGTTAATTTGCCCTTTAGGAGGAGTTCCCATAATTTCTTGTGAAAATGATTTGCAAGACTATTCTAACATGTGAGAGCAGGGATTTTTACTCAGTCTTAAGTATATATGATGACTGAAATTTTACGTTACCTTCAGCTGTTCCTATGAAATAATTTCAGCTTTGTTCCTATGAAATAATTTCAGCTTTATTGTGTGCTAATAAATCATCTAGTGCTGAGTAAGTGTTTGTTGAATTTGTTCAAAACAAGCAAGTTTCTTCCTAATCATGAATATTTAAGGCAAGCTGTGTGTCTAATCGTCCCAGTTAGAGGGCAGAGGATTGAGGATGGGATTGAATTTGGCATGGGTGGGCAGAAAATGGAGTTGGGTTTTTTGGCTGCTTCTTTTGAGTTCCCTGTGTGACTTATTGGTGGGCTGATAGATCTAGTGTTCATAGCAAGCAGATCCTAAAGAATATTTGTTGCCACAGTCCTTGTGCCTGTGTAGTCATGCTCTTGACTAACAGTAGAAGAGACAATTGGGAGTTAAGGGGAATGACAGATACTGACTGTAAACTTCTTTAGTATAAAATAGTCTTTGTCTGGGTTGGCTCTTTTCAGAGTGTCTGGGGGATAAAGTGTTTTCTTTCCTGTAGGTAGGTGTATTTTTTCTGAGCTGCAGGTTGGCTGAAACAGCATGGTTGCTGCAGCATGAGGAAACTTGCTGATCCCTAGTCAGTCATGTTCCTGTGATAAAGCAGCAGAGATGGTGTTTGTTTTCAGGGCTTTCTGGCATTTGTAACAGGCAGTGAGCTTACTTTTTTATTTGTGAAACAAAATGATGGATGCAGCAAAGTAATTGATCCTGTTACTCACTGCTTGTAAATGAGTACAACCGTAGTAAGCTGTAAAAAACAGAAAAGGTATCAGTGTGTATATGAGCAAGAAAATAACTTCAGATCCAGGTTTGATCCGCTGTCACGAAGAACAGGTTTTGATTGTACGTATTGTAGATGAGATCATTGGTTATGTACCTATTTGCATAAAGTAAATTGCTGAGCAGGGAAGTACAGGTATGTGATAAAGCAGCTGGCTAAAGCTTTATCAGTCATGGAGGCTGCATGTCTAGTACAAGATGAGTTCTGTGCAAGAGATTTTTAGGAAAACCTGAGAGTCTGCAACATGTCACCTTGCCACACAGTTGTCAGGGCTGAACTGAGGTCTGCACTGTTATCACAGAACAGTGCTCTGAGTCCCTTAGAAAATATGGCTGTGCCATTGGAGCCTGTGTTTTCTTCTTCCTCCCAGCTCACAAGTACTTGTTTTGTAGGTGCACGTAGTAGGATGTGTGCAGTGTCCAGTGTAGTTGTGAGACTAAAATTACTGCCTCTTTCCCTCATTCAAATTAGCACTGTTCAGTAGCATGTGAAAATAGATGAGTTTCCCACATTTGTGCTGTAGACCTCTTTGATTTGAGCCTATGTGTCACTGTGTATTTGGATAGTGCACTGGGCACACAATGCTACTGCAATGAAGATCTGTAGTCCCTCTGGATTTTCCAAGGCTGCTGCTTTTCTGTTATACCCTGGAAGTTCACTAAATGCTGCATGACTGCATTTAATGGCAGGCTGGTGTCAAAGGGAGGTTTTGCTTGTGTATTGAAACCCAGGATTCTGTCACCTTTCACTGCTGCTTTTATTTCCATGTATTAGCAGTTTATTACAAAAAGACTAAATTACAGAAAATTGTTCACTTCCAGAGATCCAAACACCATTTTCAGAGGAAACTCGTTAACTTCCAAGTGCATTGATGAGACAATGAAACTGGCAGGGATGCATTATCTGCAAGTTACACTAAAGCCAATTATAGACGAGGTAAGAACATTTCAGACTGTTTATTTGGTAAAATGTTGTTCTAAAGGCCTTCAGGGAACAAATATTGTTTATTACTTCTCATTTTAAGAATACTTTTTAAGAATAATGCTTAATAGCTATTAATAGCTTGTTTCTGCATTAAAATCCTGTGTGTTAGGTTAGCCACAGCTGAGCCGCCCAATTCAGAAACAGTTGGATTGCATTAAAAGAAAAGGAGAATTTCTATTTATTAAACCTCATTACTCTGTTTTATAAAAACTAGCATATGTTGTTTCTGAGAAATTCATAAATAGTATATACAATAGAAGGCTGTTGTAAAGCTGTAAGTAATGTTTCATCCAGTGGGTATAAAGGGATACAGTTATTCTTAGATAACTGTGCATGTGATGCACATACTGGAACAGTGGTTTATTATCTATCCAGTCCAGAATGGTGGGTGTGTGTATTTTAGTGCTGCAATTGGGCAATACTTTCAGACCACAGACTTCCTATAAATGATTTGACAATTTCTTCAGCTGTTCTTGTCTTAATGTTTCATCAGAAAATGTCAGGTTTTAAAGAATATGGATATACTTTCAAAGCTGACTGTTTTGGAAAAATAGGACTTTTCCTGAACAGCCTTGCTTGAGAGAGTGTAAAGAACAGTTCTGCATTTCAGTTGAAGGAAAGGGTAGAATGAATTAATGCTACTTTTTGGAAAAAAATAAAGATCACACAATTTACCTTTGCTGTGTTAAAAGAAAAAAATACTATTTATAAAGTTGGCTTTTGCCTTTTAGCTCTCATCTCAAAAGCTAACAGATTATGCTTTTTACAAAGCCTTTTTGTACTTGTAGATAAACTTACATATCAATTGTTCACTATATTTTTTTTCTAGATCTGCCAGGTCCATAAACCTTGTGAAATTGATCCTGTGAAATTAAAAGATGGTGAAAACCTGGAAAATAACAGGGTATGCATTAGATTTTGAAGACAGTCTGTGTTTATGCCATCAAGTTTAACCGAGGTCCTCAGAAGTTTGATCTTGCAAATAACTTTATCATTCATTAGAATACACTGTAAGCTTTTTTGACACCACCCTTATAATTATTTTACAACAGCTTTACCTTATGCTTTAAGTGCAATATCTTTAGAAAGTTAATGAGTTCTCCTGCTGCCCTGAGGACAAGGATAACTTAGCCTGTGGCTAACCTGGAGAAATGGAGGCTCAGGGGAGACCTCTCTCCCTTCAACTATAAGGAGGTTGTAGCAAGGTGGGGGTTGGCTCTCGAGTAACAAGTGACAGGATGAGTGGAAAAGACCTCAGATTGCATCAGGGGAGGCTTAAACTGCATATTGGGGGAAAGTTCCTTAAGGGTGGTCAGGCCCTGGAATAGGCTGCCGGAGGAAGTGGTGCAATCAGCATCCCTACTGGGGATGTGGTTTAGTGCTGGACTTGGCAGTGCTGGGTTAACCATAGGACTCAATGATCTGAGAGATCTTTCCCAGCTTTAATGATTCTATGATTCTGCTGATGGTGTAGTAAACAGTGCTAGAAGGAGGAATGATTTGCCATACGGCTGTATCATTTAATGTTTGCTTTAACAGGAATGATATTTTTACTCTTCTTCTTGAATATGTGCACTTCCCAAACAGTATAATTGAGTGAGAGTTTGTTTTTCAAGTGTATAATGTTGAAAGTGGGAATCTTTTAATCATGCCACTATGAATAAAACCAGGAATAGTACCACTTTCCACAGCAGAAAATTATACTAATTTTGTTATAATCTTTGCATTTTTTTCAGGAAAATCTAAGGCAATATGTTGATCGCATTTTTACTGTAATTACAAAATCTGGTGTAAGCTGCCCTACAGTGATGTGCGATATTTTCTTCTCGCTGAGAGAATCAGCTGCCAAACGTTTTCAAGGTCAGTTTGTATATATTGTTTTATTTTACATAACTGATAGCTTATAAATACAGGTGCAGTCTAGCAGTCTGCATGACTGTTGTTGGATTTAGTAATTGAACAGCAGCTTATCCAAAATAATATTTGCAGTATGTTAATGCTGTTTTCTCATTGATTATTCATTCCACAAAGGAACATGAGTTTTGATGATGATTGGAGTTTTTTCTTAAACATCTTTCAAAGGAAAACAGCGTTTAAAAAGATCATTATGATGATCTTTTATGGGCTCAATATTTGCAAAACATACTCAATTTTCTAATGTTCAGGATTTTGTAATGGCTTATTCTGCAGATTCCATGCAGTGGAATTATTTTCTGCTTATATGTCCATCTGTAATAAAGTCTATAAATTGGAGTTACTGCAGACTGACTGCTCTGGGAGCCTGTGTGCTGTGAAGGTATTCTGGCAGTCAAGAGACAGTTCTTTCCAGTCCCTCTTAGTTGTTTTGACTCTCTGTGAGTAGGTGGGCATTGTAAAACCAGAATTAAGCAAAACAACCAAGCTATGTATTTTCATGAAGGGAAGCAGGTTACAGTAGGGAAATTTTAGAGAGACTAATACAAGTTCAGCTTTTAAAGAGTCACTTTGGAGTAGGCAAGCTCAAGCGGAAAACCACTGACTGTGCTGTTGTGCTCTTTATTTTATGTTTAAATGAATAAGTAAAATGTATTTTCTGTAGCTACCAACTGGAATAGATACATTAGGAGTCTGTACAGCACTCGTGCTCAGGGCTATGAGTAGGTAACTGAGACTAGGTCTCTGTGCTGAACGTTTCATAAACTATGTAAATTATTCATCATACTTCAGTGCATATATGGAATAGCAGATGTCTGTGAAATTCCCTGTGTGGTGGAAAAGTGTATGGTGCTCATGCAGCTTATGTTGTGAACCTGCTTATTTTTTAAAGAGGCTCTCATTGACATTTCCTTGGGTTAGGCTAGCTGATCTCTGGCTACAAATCCTCCATCATCAGTTAATCCTGTAACTAGCAAATATATACATTATCCAGCACATGCTTGAGTTAGCTCTCTCAAGGCTCTGATAATTTCATGAGGCTTTTCAGGAAGGATTATTGAAATGCTGAGTAGAGGTCTTTTTTTTTCAATAGGTGACCTAGATGTAAGGTACACAGCTGTCAGCAGCTTCATTTTCCTGAGGTTCTTTGCTCCTGCCATTCTTTCTCCAAACCTCTTTCAGCTTACACCACACCATCCAGTAAGTACTGTGTCACTTTTTTCCTCACTCCGTTTATGGTTCTGTCACCATAGTCTGTCTATCAAGATTTTTCCTTGGATTCTTTCAATAGCCTTTAGGAAAAGTACCTTTGTTAGTTCAAAGATCTAGTGTATCTGTCTTGGATATGAAGCATATGCTCAGTGACTTTGTATGTGAAGAACTTGGGAGGTACTGTGGAAAAAAGGGTCATTGCTTCATTCTTGCCGTATCACATTAATGCTGGATTGATTGGCAGTAGTGTTGGAAATATTTTAGGTGTTAAACAACATATGTCAGGCTTCTAGTAGTTGTTCTTATTGGGAGTGGGGAGGACGTGAACAACCTTGTTTTTGTTTTGCAATTGATTGCCTTTGGATCTCTGAAGGTCAGTATGGTAGCTATGGAGCATGATGGCTTACGAGCCAAAAACCTCTTACTATAAAAGCAACTTTTTTCCTGCAGTGTTTTATTAGGGGTCTTCTCTAACTTTTTGTTACTCTTCTGCAAGTGAAATAAGAAAAAAGAAATATAGTTTACCTTACTGTATCCATTATTTTAAATAGCTAGTCCATATAATATTGTTCTCCTTCCTAGGATCCTCAAACTTCTCGAACTTTGACACTTATCTCTAAAACCATTCAAACACTAGGCAGCTTATCAAAATCTAAATCTGTAAGTATGCTATTTTCATTTAATGACTTAATTTAGGAAAGTGATTTTTTTAATCTATCATTAATTGTAATTAAGCTTTTAAAATGCTTGAGTTGCACTAGGTTCATGCAAAACTGGTTATGTTTGCTTTGACTATAAGCCTCTCATGTTTAAAGGAAAACTAAGTCTATCTTAATCTGAACTAGATTTCAGTAAAGCAAAATTGTGTGACCAGTCTAGAAGTCTGTTTCAGAGCTCTTCATTCCTTCCTTTGGATGAAAGACAATGGTCAGGAGAACCTGTGAAGTTCTCTATTTATCTGTGATACATGATTAGCAGCTCTACAGGGCTCTATAGATTGTTTCAGCATTTTAAAATTCAACTGAGAAAAGTCACCCAGTAAGGGGAAGGGCTATACTTTCCTTTTCATACCAGTTCAGTTTTCTGTCAATGGTGAGATTAGAGCTAGATGCCCATACTCTGGATGTTTGATTGAAAGAAGTGTACCTAAGGCACTGCACTGCTGTAGCTCGTGGTAATTTGGGGTGGTTGGGATCTTGTTAGGATTCACACAGGCAACTGTGGGTGACTGTGTACCTCAGTTATGAATCCTTCAAGACAGTAGAATTCTTTCTGTTGCATTTCTTGTCAGGAGGAAAAGCTAAAGCCAAAGCAGAATTTTGAAGCATTTGAAGAATGCATTATTAATTGTAGTAACTGAACATATGAAATGCATTCTGCTGCCTCTTTGAAATAAAAGTTTGGTACTACTGAATGTGTGCTATAGAACATGAAAGTAGTATTTTACTTCTGGCCAGAGAAAAGCCCTGTCTGTCTGCAGTGGCTTTCCTCCTGACCTACTGCTATTAACAATAATATTTTCTGTATAAACTGTGTGATTATATGCATGGCTTTGGCTTTGTATTTCAGGCCAACTTCAAGGAATCTTACATGGCTACATTTTATGACTATTTCAATGAACAGAAATATGCAGATGCAGTAAAAAATGTAAGTAATGCATGTGAAAGTTCTAAAAATCCTGCTGTGCTGTTGAAGTTGAATCCTAGAAAGCAATACCTACTGTTGGTAAACCAGGAAGTGTGTTGAGAAAAGCAGACTCCTGATAACTATTGTTCAAGAAACTTTTATCAAATTATACACGTCAGTAGTAAAATTTCTTTTCCTCTAATTCTAGTTAATAAATAGGTTGGATTAACAAGCTGCTGCCTAGAGCTTTTGAGATGTGTATACTTTGTAGAATGCTGCAGATTTGTGATGAAAATTGCTTAGTCCAAAAGGAAGTGAAAGGTCCATATAACAAAGGAGAAGCACAAGAAGTATTGGGCATCTGCAATTCTACTGCTTAAGAGCATTTGTGCTATTTTTAGGTTGCAAGCCAGGAAACCTCCCGAATTCTTCAAGCTTCTGCCATTACCTTCGGTTTAACTACTTTTGCAAATACTCTCGTAGCTCTGTGCTATGCAAATGTTGAAAGATTTTAATTTGGGTAGTGTGGTCCTGTCATTTTTACATCTGCTTTTTGTTCACCTTTTAGTTTCTAGATCTAATATCATCTTCAGGAAGAAGAGATCACAAGAGCATAGAGCAACCTATATTGCTTAAAGAAGGGTAAGTATGCATGTGCAACAAAACCATCTACTTGTGTGCTTACTACCGTTCTAAGGCAGCCATCTCTTTTTCTGCCACCCCTATTCCATTCATGCAATCAGAGAAGAATGTAGGAAAAATCTTGTGTTGCAATTTCTGCTCTTTTTGTGGTTGCTAGTCTTAATATAAATGTGTTTTGAAATAAGTGGAGGAAAGAGAAGCCTGTAGAACTTAATTAGCTTAGCTAAGGCAAAATAAACTTAGATCAGCATTGTATTAAAATCAAGCTGGGGTCTTTTTCCTGAACTCCAGGGAGCAAAAGCCATAAAATTATGCTGTGAAGACAGTGGAAGAGTGTGAAGACAGATACTGAATAACTTAATGAGAGCAAAGCCTGCAAATGGAATTTGCTTTTGCTGCCCTATGAGATACATATGCTAACTATTATCATGGCCATTTTGAGGAAAATTTGACATGCACTTGGAACAGTTTATAGTTTAGTACCTTTCCTTTTTTGGGAAGTTGTTCCATATGCTGTGTTAGTTTCAGATACCAGTTGTTGGCATTTTTGTTACAAAACTGGGTTGTTAAGATCATCAAAGTGCACTGTAGAAACAGCTTCTCTGAGCTGGGATGAAGAAAGTAAAAAAATTCAAATTTGTCAGAGCTCAGTAAGCTCAAATACTGTTTGAGAGTAAGCCTTCACAGTCATTTCAAGTAATGCAAAAATTACATTTTTAGTGAAAACATGACTACCTCTTCTCTTTAACCTTGACAGTTCACTTCTCTGATAAACCTCTGTCCTTAGAAACAATTTTGTCTATTTTAATTCTGTACATTTATCATCCTTTTGGTTTTCAAAATAAATGTATAGTTTGTAACATTTACCCTCTAACTGTAAAACATTTTTTTTCTGCCTCTGTCTTTCTTTTGCTCCTGTCTGATTTTTTTCTGTCTTTTCTTGCTCGGCCTGTGGCTGCTGTTGTAAGGACTCTTAAACTAACAGTAAAGAAAGTTGATGGTAATAGTTCATGCAGGTAAGATGGTAGAGGCAGTTGCTGCTTTGCTGTAGCTACTGGCTGACAGCATGTCCTTCGCAGCAGTAGATTTGTCTGACTTAACTTCGGGGAGGAAGTACTCTGTTTAACCATCCTGAAATGCCTGTGTAAACCCAGCAGAGAACATTTAGTTACCCATTTCTTGATGTTGACCTTTTATTTTATTTTCCTTAAAACAAAAACCCGCTTTAGAGATAAAGGATTTCTATCTGTAGGCAGGGCACCAAGAAGCATGTGTGGATCCTGAAGAACTTACTGAAAGTGATGAAGACCCTACAATTTCTAGGCACTTCTTAAGTAGTATTCATGTAAATTATTCTCAAGGTTAAGAAATGGCCTTCAGCAATCTATTTTTTTTTTTTTTTTTTTTACATTTTGCATTGTTGCCATGTTTTGTTGTGGGACTTTTCACAGCCTTTGATTTGATTCTTCTCCAGACTGAATGGCTGTTAAGTGGGGTTTCTATTTGCCTTTGCAATATTTTTGCTTGCTTTTGTGTTTTTAATCTATCTTTGCCTCTATTAAGGGTATTGAATGGAAAGCTATAGCATAAGTACTTTTGAATGAAAAGATTAGTCGTTGGCACTTGGGTTTGCTGACATCAATCATGCCATCACTGCTTAACAGCTGCCTGCCTGGTTCTCTCCAAAAGGAAGAGAATGAAAAGGAGAAGTTTGTTTTTTTTTTTCATTGGTGAAAAGGGTATGTCAATACTTCCAAGCAAAGCTAAGGCGGATCCAGATTCAGGTCTACCATAAGCATGAGAAGAAACAGTATCTCCAACCACCTTGTACTGAAATGGGTTTATTCTTGGACTTTTTCTCCCTTTGTGCTTCTATTTGCTCTGACTTCTCGTACATTTTGCAATTGCTAGAAACAAAGAAGTTGACCTTATAACTTCTGTGACTTTCAGTGCTAGTCACCTGTCTCTGGGAAATAAAAGCACATTTTTCTCTTGGCAATGTCATCTATGAAGAATTTAATTAGAAATGTGCTCTTAGCTGTGCCATATGGAGTTTGCATTTTTCAAAGAAAGGAGGCTCTGTAGGAGTTTGCAATTTTAAGTCACCTTTAAGTGTTGGCATGAGGAGAACTAGAAACTAACTTGAAGAACATGTTGTAGTGCCCAAGAGTATCAGTTCTTCCTTTGAAATTTGCCTTAACCTGGAATTATGAGGGCTACTGCCAGTGGACCTGGTGATGACCTGAATCACATGGTGTTATTAAATATTTCTCAAGTATTCCAAGAATAAGGACCAAGACAGTAACTGTCTTACTGTTTTAAGAATGAGAGATGTGTAACTATAACTAGTTAAAAAAAAACTATCTGCTGCTGTAGACAGTCCTTGTCAGCTTTTGCCCACACAGCTTGGAATGAGCAGCAGGCACCAGCCCAGCTGGTTACAAAATAGTTAAAGTCTGAAGGAACTTGGGTTTCTGTTTGAGCTTTAAACCGACCTGTGGTTTGGTCAGATGTATTGTAATTATTTGTGACTGAAGGTACCAGAAGCAAGAAACAGTATTAGCTGTTCTATGCATTTTAGCTCTGCTATTGAAAAATCTTAAACCAGGTCGTTTGCTGTTCTGTCTGTGTGCTCTTTGTGCTGTATAGTGCCTTCCTACTTGATAAAAACTACTCTGTAGTAAGTAGTTTTTACCCACTCCATTATACAGTTCTGTATTTGGCACAGTAGTTAATGTGATGTGTAGAGTAGCTGTTATCAACTCTCTACTGCCTATGCACACACATTTTTATCTAACAAAAGTGATGCTGAGCAGTATGAAGTCACCAAAGTCACATTGAAGCTTTTGGATTGATTTAGTGGTTAGGAAGGTGGTGGATGCATCCCAGTTTCCCAGTAAACTAATTTCACAATAAACTTGTTCAAGTTTGAAATCAATTTAAACTGACAGCTCACTAAATGAACACCCCTAATCTGCTAAAAAAGGGGTGGGGGTGCTCTGCCTTCCAGCCATGAGATCACTTTGTGTGTTACTGAAATTGCATTTCAACTGCAGTATCTGTGCAATTGCAAATGAGGCTGTGGAACATCCTGATTTTGTTTCTAGAGCTTGAGAGTGATTAAAGCATGTAAGGGTATAGTCCCTGTGCTCCAGAGGCTTTACACCTGCCTTTTAATTATTAAACATAGTCTAAACTTTTTGAGCTTTTTTACAGCTTAAAAAAAAATAAAGCTTGTAGAGTCAAGAGGTTGAGCTTAGCAGAGCAGTACTAACCATGTTCTGCCTTTTTTCTGCTGTACTAGGAAACCATTTAGCTGGATTTGTAACTGCAGAAAGGGCACAAACTGCAGCTCAGTTAACTAACTACAAGTCTAGTTACATGTCTTGCCCCTCATCTAGATCTGGAAAAAGGACAGACCTAACTAATAGATGCACTAAGCCTATCCAAATGTGGCTCTTTTCCTTGCCAAGAAAAGACCTCAATAATTAGAAAACACTCTGTGTCCCCTCCTAAAGCTTTGCAAGTGCTATGACGTTTATCTGTATGTATATACATACATGTATAAATCTACATACGTAAGTATGTATTGTAACAATTGGTGCCCTGTTTACTAGGTTCATGATCAAGAGAGCACAAGGAAGAAAACGATTTGGTATGAAAAACTTCAAGAAGAGATGGTTTCGCCTGACAAACCATGAGTTTACCTATCAGAAAAGCAAAGGTAACAAAGGTTTGCCAGTCTTGTTTCGATACAGTGAAGCAAAGATTAAACATAAGGATTGTGTAGGAGTAGAAGACTGAGATCTAGATCTGTAACTGTAGAAGACACAGTGCAGGCATGTCTGTCAGCCTGTATGTTCTTCTCTTTTTTTAGTGTCTAACTGTATTGACAGTCAGAGAAGCTTCTTGAATAGCACAATACCCTGTAAGCTAGCAAAGTATTTGATAATATTTGTCTAGTATCAGTTATTAAAATCAACTGTAGGTTTATCAGTTACCTAGATTGACCTAGGAAGCAAAACTTACAGACCTCAAGCTGGAATTTGGGTTTGTATTGAACATTCTCAGATGCATCTCACCATGTGTTCATAAATTCTGTAGCATTAGCACAACTGGATGCAGTAGACAGGGATTCACCTGTAATCTTCGAACTTTAAAAATGTGTTAGCTTAATGTTGTCTAATAGCAAGGATTTTGCTTTTTGAAAATTGTTCCTGCCTGTTCAGTAGTACACAACAAATACCATTTCCTTCCATCATGTAAGTACATGGGGAGGAAGAAAGATAAGGAAGTATGTTCAGATCATGCCAGTCATTATTTCACACTCAGCTTTGAGATCTTGCATCACTAGTTCAGTTCAGCTGACAGGAATGATTTATTTCATTTTCACCTTTGCAGTAAATAGACTGTGTCCTGCTGCAGTAATCAGTTTCTAAGAGGTTTGTTAGCATAAGGTAGTGCAGCTGAAAACAGAAACGATCTTAAGATAATGCTTAAGGACCATGCTAGCAAATCCCTGCTGAGTGAAAGATTTTCCCTCTTTTCTTATGCAGTCAAAATGATCTTCAAAGCAATTGAATTAGCCCTTAGAAAAAGGGCAAAAGGTGAAGAGGAGTTGTGAGTAAGTGGCTCATTATCTGTGTGTCTGTGTGTTCTGCAGGTGATCACCCTCTGTGTAGCATTCCAATTGAAAACATTCTGGCAGTGGAAAGACTAGAGGAGGAATCCTTTAAAATGAAAAATGTAAGTAGGTCATCTTCATTAATGTATCTGTTAGGCTGCTCCAGATCCACCAGCCTAATCGCCTTTTTCCCTTTTGTAACCTGGATTGGATTTCTATTGAAAGATGTACAACCACAGCTGCTGGTTCTGTATATAGTAGCAGGAGTTTCCAAAAGTACAGCCCATTCAGATTCTTAACAGCCCAGTCAGCAGTCTTTGGGTTTCGTGATCTGCAGCACACTCAGTACTGAGTGCTGCTGGTCAGCTGTCAGCCCTGTAAGGTCACACACAGGTAAGATGATCGAGGCCCTGCCCTTTCTGCCAGGCCTCTCTGGTGGGAAGGAACTCGCTGCTTATAATTGTGAACTTCTTTATTAGCTATTAGGATTCTTTATTGGTTCATGAAAGTACATATATGTATGGATTTGTATATTTATATTTAATTTGGGTTAGGTTATATAGCAAAAAAAAATCTGTGCTGTGCTAGTATGGTTTACCATTTTGATTGCCACATTAGGGAATAAAATACAGCTGTACTTCTCATGCATGGAACACTACTGCCAACTTCTGTATTGTGTAAGAACGAACTTGATCAGTTTGGGTGATGTTGGGAGCCTTTTTCATACACCTCTGCCTGTAAAACTTAGTCCAGTCCTTTAAAAGTTGTATTTAAAATTAAACCAAAAAAGAGCTCAGTTTTTTTCCAGTTCTGAACGTGCATCTACTACAGACTTACTTATACACATAAATGGTTGTGACTTTTGACTTTTTCTGCTTTTAAGTCTTTCCTGCCATCTACACTGCTTGTGAGCACCATGCAGGGCAGTGCTCAATACTGCCCTAGATATTAAGTTCCTCAAACAGCTCTTTGTTAAAAGTGAAGTACAGTTCTGGGCTCTTCAATATTTCCCAGTTTTAGGTATTACTTTGGTAGCATCTCTCTCTCTCTGCTAAAACATGAAGTAAGTTTCAGTTCTACCTGCTTCTAAAACATATCTCAATTGTACTGCAGTTTGCTCTGGTGTTTATAACTCTACTACACAGGCAAAAACCAACCAAGCTGCAATATAATTTAGGCTATCAGAAGGCAGCTGTAACATGAGATGAACTGTTGCCAACTGCACTCTGCAAACTAACTTGATTGAACTGAAAGCAGCCACACCGTTGAGATAAAACTCACTGTCTGTAGAGAGGAGTGAGCTATATTTCTGTAACTCATGCTGAGTCTACTGAGCTAGACTGAGCATCCAAAATATGTCTGTATTGTGAAGATTCATTATTGGAAAAATATACCTTTATTGTTAACATCAAAAACCCTGTGCTATTTTGGTTGCTTAAATTCAGTATTACCTGTCAGTCTTATATTCTAACCATCAAGGTGACTACATCTATTCCAGAAAGTAAGATTCAGTCTTTCCATAAACAGTAGAAAATACTGTTACCACCTTCTTGTGCTAATATATTCCTATTTTTCTTGCCATACATAAATAGATTACTGCAGCAAGATCAGAATTCTCAGAACACCACCGCAGATGTATTTGCAATGGATATTCCCTCGTGGGTGCTTGTGTGATAAAAATTTGTATTTTGTACTCTCAGTGTATCTGTGCTCTGAATTGCACCAAGTGTGTCTTTCTCACTCATTTAGTTAAACCTGTCTGTCTGACAGTAAGGCCAGTAGCCTTCCATTGTTCTTGAGCACCATTTGGGGAGTGTGAGGGGGTAGCTTTAAGTACTGTTTGGGTCTTTGTCTCCTGTGTTGTTTGAGAGGCAACTGGTGGTTTTGGTAAAGGTCTTGCAGCCACTTGAAATTCTTGGCTTAGTTGTGGTTTGGTCAGTAACTGTTGCCATATGTTGGATCACTTTGGTTGGTATCCCCTTACACAAAGCCATATTCCTTAAATCTGTTCCTTTGTTGCAATGCAGGAGGCTCCATTTAGCCCAGCAGGACATTAAAATTCTTTTCCTTGTAGCTCTGTGTTAATAGAGGGTTGAACTGCACACTCCTGTCTTTCCTTTTTCTTCCTTCCATCCCTGTTTCCCAAACTCAGATTGCCAGTTATGCCTGAAGAGTTTTATTGAAAGGACTCTGGTGTGTAGTTGGCACTGTTCTACTGGTCACACCAAGCAGCTCCTACACTGCCATGGTGCCTTTCTAATTATTGTCTGATACCAGTAGGGATATTAAATCCAGGGAAATGGTTGTTTGAGTTTTCCCTTTGCTATTTGGCATGGTGCACATTTAAAAGTATCACAAAGGAAGAAAGGACTATGCTTGGTACCAGTCTGCAACATTCTCCCAACCAGCTAGGTGCAGAATTCAAGCCAATATTTCAGGTCTATGTAACAGGCAAATTTCAATTTTGTTGGGTCTTGTTTGTTGCTGTTGTTTGGTTTGTTTGTATGGTTTTTGTTGTGCTTTTTTTGGTGTGTGTGTGTGCACCTCTCTGGTTTTCTTTTTAAAACAGCACAATGAAACCAGCTGTTTGGAAAATTGTATTCAATATGATATGGGCAATGTAATGTCTAGTGATTTGAATAACCAAATGAAGAAGTAGAGGGGAGAAAGATAATTTAGGCATAGCTGAAAGAGAGAAGAAAATGCATTAAAATTAAGTATTTGCAGAAGCTAGAGGAAATTAAGGAAATTTACCTTTCTAAAATTTGCAGCTAGGATCACTAACTTGAGCTTAGTAATCTTCAGCGCGTGATCAGTATAATCAAGCAGTAAGGCTGTGCATCAAAAATTTCCTTCAAGAGGAGGAAAATAAATACCCTTTTAGGTTGCAAGCTGTTTTGAACAGGCAGGAGAGCTTTAGTTAAGGTTTTCAGTGGTCAAGCTGTAACACAGAATTAATGTGTAATTATTTAAACCACCTGATGTCAATCAAAGAGAAACAGTATTTCTGTGATTGTCCAATAGCAGCTATAGTTGGGTGCAGAAGCATGGAAGTTGCTAAAAGGCAATGGTTGTGCTGAAACAGGTACTAGAAGGACTAGAGAATTAGCAGTACTAAAGCAAAGCTGTCTCTAAGGCTGGTTCCAAACTGTCACTTTTCTCTTTTCTGCCTCCTGCTGACGAGTGTTTCCTTTCAGGCCAGCACTGGGTTCCTCTGTCAGCTTTCCAAAACTTGGAGTTGCAGCATTACTAAAATTGCTTCCCTGAGGCTGACAACAAATCTTGTTGATACCCAAGCAGCAAGTTGATATTAGCTATTTGTAAATCATCTTCTACAGGAATGGTATCTTACTCCTTATACCAGGTGAAAGGTCTTGTTCTTTTAAGGGCACATTTGCTGCTTGGTTTTGTGTTGAAATGTATTTCTTGGTCCATTTTTCTAGTATGCCATGTTTTTCCTGCAATGAATCTTCACTCAGAGTCTAGTCTTAGGTTCACTGACTCATTCTGGTCTTTATTCTGTGGTTTATTTGCAGATGTTCCAGGTGATCCAGCCTGAAAGGAGAGTCTTGTATATCCAAGCAAATAATTGTGTGGAGGCCAAGGACTGGATTGATATCCTCACCAAAGTTAGCCAGTGCAACAAGAAGCGCCTCACAGTCTACCATCCCTCGGCCTATCTCAATGGCCACTGGCTTTGCTGTAAAGCTACTGCAGACAACACCCCTGGCTGCACACCCTGCACAGGGTAAGGGCTTTAATGGGCCATGGGTGTAGCTACTGCCATGGGTACGTGTGTCTCTGCAGGGTGACTCGCAGGTGCACAGTTAACCAACATGTGCCAGGTGTGCACGTGTTCAAAGGCCATCTGTTGGTGTTCTGATTCTGCATGTCTTGATCAAAATGTTGACTTTTTAGAATTAGAGATAGTGATAGGAGGTGACTGTGGGATTAAAAAAACTTTGGTTTTGATCATCTGTCATTAATAAAAATGTCTGAAATCCCTTCAATATGCTGTTTGTAAATTCCTGAAGCACTCATCTGTTGATAGATTTAATTCTAAACTGATCTTTTCAGGGGGCTGCTCATGCTCTCTCTTAAACAAAGATGTACTGTCTGGTTTGTAGGAAGCAATTTTCGTCTGAACTGAGAGAAGTCACAAGACTGTAGTGGTAGTTAGAATATAAGACCTGGGTAGTTGGAAGTTCAGTGCTTTGGCTCCTCCATCTGGTTGTAGCTGACTAATTCACCAAAATATCTGGATACTGATACAGTCTTCTCTTTCAAGTCAGTGAAAGAGTGCTGGATAAATTGAGGCATAAAGAAGTTTGAACTTGTCTTCTTTTGGGAGAAAATGGAAGGTTTTGAGCTCTGTTATGCATGATCTGTTGGCTTTCATGATAACTCACTTTTACTTTGTTTTCCTTGTTAAGTGCTTTATGTGCCATAATACACTGTTTAGCATATAACTTTTACCTCTCTTCCCGATGCCTTACAGAGGCCTGCCAGCAAATATACAACTGGATATAGATGGAGATAGAGAAACTGAGCGCATCTACTCTCTTTTCAACCTGTATATGCCAAAATTGGAAAAAATGCAAGGTGAGGATTAAAGATGATTACATCTCCAATTCATTTACCAAGGCAAAAATGTGTGTGGAAAGTTGGATGTTCTGGCTCGACCAGCCTTGCAAATCACATCCTAGAACATAGTGGCCTTTATTCCACTGGCTTCCCCTTCTGCTGTCTCGAGGTAGTTGTGTGTATTATTTTTGGTGCAGTCTCATGGTCTGTAAAAAGTTCTTTGCGTAATAACAGTTGTTTGAAATATGGTCTTAACCACATCATCCTAAAATAGCATAGGCACAGAGCGTTGCTTGGATGCTCTGAATTGACAAATCAGAGCCAGCACTGAACCAGAGGTTTACTGATCCTGACAAGGAGCACCAGCAAAGTTGAGGTTTCAGTGGAATACGGTTTTGTGTTACCAGAAGTCATGTGCATGCACATTGCCTGATTCAGATCCTAAGAACAGTCTGGATACAAATGGTTTCTTCAGAAAGGCTCTTTCAGAATCACCCGTCGAGGATCACCTGTGGATGCGTGTGAAATGTTGAAATGTGGAGTTTTGGCTGGGAAACTCTCAGGAGCTGAGGGAAGCAGAGATGTGATGGAAAGGATAAAAGAAAGAAGAGACAGCAGAGGAAGTTGGTACTAGTAGGCATGCCAAGAGAAGTATCCGGTGTACACAGTGCCAGACTTGAAATCCCAGTTTAGCACAGGGAGTGGCAGGGAAGCCTTCACTGTGGCACTGATCTTTAAATAGGACTTTATTTTATAATACGAGATAAGCCAGTGGTGTCAAACACATAGACTGGAAAGCACTTTAATCTGTTCCTGGCTGCTGTGCAATTGCAAACTCAAGATCCTTGCCACTTCCGAGCTGTCTGAACTGGTGCCCAGCTTTCCCCTGTTCCGAATCCTCGCTGCCAGAGCCAGCATCGTGTTTCAGTGTTGGGGGAAAGGACGCAGGTCTGGCACAGACAGTGCAGCAAGGGGAAGAGAATTTGAAAGCTGAGACTGGGACAGCAGTAAAGCTGGAAGGAGAGACAAAGTAAAATACTCTTTCCCCTTCTTTCCCCTTCTAATACGCTCCGCTGCAGTGCAGGAGTAGATCACGTGGGAAATACGTTGTGGGTGTTCATGTGTAGTCAGTGTCCAGATCTCTTAGTCAGGAAGGCTCCCTGGTAAGATCAGAAGGTATAGAAGTATAATTTGCCCCTTTGGATATGTCATAAAGCAGACAGCCAGGCAGTAGTTATGGCATATTCTGCTTATGCTTATTGTATGAATCCTTTAGGGGTAATGTGGTAAAACATGACTACTTCAGCCTGTAATGTTTTCAAATTCAGCCTGTACTTGCTGCCTGGAGATCGAACCTGTCCCAACAAGTGAATACTTGACTTTGTGCAGACCAACCCTGCAGCACAGTGGCAGAGGCAGGCCTGTGTAAGAGTTTCCAAAATGTGTGCATGGGCTGTAGATAGTGGCTTTTGAGATTAAAGTATTGCCTGTGCAGCAAAGGACAGCTTCCCCACCAAGCCAGGAGTAGCTGCCAGGCCTGCTGCCCTTTCCGTATGAGATGAGGAGGAGGGAATGGGCATGGGACAGTGTCTGTGCCTCCCAACAGCCCAGCAAAAGGACAGGGAACTTCTGCATTGATGTCAGCCACAGTTCTGTCATGGTCATACAGAAGCAAACCAAGAAACTGTATGAACCCTAGACTGAGTATTTTTAGTCTGCTTGTCTTGCTTTTTTCCCCCCTGCCTGATATCTATTCCTGTACTTAATTTTTTTTCTCCAGAGGCCTGTGGGAGCAAATCTGTGTATGATGGACCTGAAGAGGAAGAGTATTCTACATTCATCATTGATGACCCCAAGGAGACATATAAAACACTAAAGCTGATTATTGAAGGTGTTGGAACTTTAGAGCAGGAGCACGCTCAGTATAAGAGGGATAAATTTAAGAAGACAAAGTATGGAAGCCAGTAAGTACAATGGGTTGTACAAATGGAGGAACAGTCCTGGAAGATGGTATTTCCCTTGCTTATGCTCTGGCTTGCACCATATTTTTTCCAAAAAAGGTCCTGCAAATACATTCAGAGTAGCACTGTGACTTAGGATTTATATCACAATATTTTAAAGCATTGAAACGAATTCTTTAATGCTTGTTTTAATGCAGTCTCATTCATAAAATTTAAATGTGGGTTTGTTATGCTGTTGGTTTTAAATTTTGAACCCATGCTGGTGAGCTGATCAGTTAATAGCAGAAGATACATGTGTTTACCAGCTTATCTCACAGTGTTGGTTTAAAAATGGAGAGAGTGGCTGACACAGCCACATGACTGTATTTTGTGTACACATAAAGCATTCTGCATATGGCTGACAAAAAAGGGTCAATTCAGTCAGATCTAGCTCAAGTAAAATGCACTATTAACATTACAATTGCAACTCTGAAAATCAAATTTAGGGAAAAAGTTCTTTTGTGTTCCACTTTCTGTTCTGACATTTTCATGTCCTGACAGAAAGCTCTATTTATAATACTGTTTTTTTCTTTTCTTTTAGAGAACATCCCATTGGTGACAAGAGCTTCCAGACATACATCAGGCAACAGTCAGAGATCTCAGCACATTCCATATGAAGTGCAAAGGAAATCACAGGACAGTGCTGAAAGGTTGATTAGTGATGCTAAATAGCAAAACAAAAGGGAAGCCACACATGTAGCAAAATGGATGGATAAGTGTCAAGCTTACAAACTTTGAGACTTGGTAAACGTATTCTCTTTTCAAGAAACTGTTATAATAGTTGCTATGCACTTTATTCATCTGGTTATTGACAGATGATAAAACCCTGCCTTCTAGGCAGTTGTCATGTGTATTTTTAAATTTGCTTTGGTTTCTTGGAATCTAGTGATCAGTTCAATGATCGAGGTGTGTGGACTTCATCTTGACAACTCCCATGCAATTCCTTGTGTTTTGGAAACCAAGCATGCTGCTAATATGCAGCAATTTCTAGAAAGGTTGTTTGTTACTGTTTTTTGTTCCTGATTAATGTATATTATGCCACACCCCCTGCGTGCTCTCTTAGGAAAAGCTTAGTAACACTTTACTTTTAATGCCTGCGTTTAGAAAAGAAGCAGAGAAAAATCCCTCTGGCGTAGTCATCTACATTGTAGCTTGTATTCTGAGCAGGCCAAGGAGCAGGCCTTTTGTTTTTATAGCAGTGTAATTTTTGCTAACTGTGCACAGTTTTTAATAGAAATTCAAATCTGAATGGTACTCTTGATATTTTTGAGATACGAAGTCATTTCTCCAGGCACATTCAGCAAACTTTGGATTTGAAGATGCAATCTCAGCAGTAGAATAAAACTGACTCTCATAAATACAAGTAAGAAAGAAATGAACTCATGTCAAAGCTACGTGTCTCTCTTACACAGTCCAGTGAATGGTAATCTTTGAAAGTTGGCCAACTGAAAGGCAAGGTAAGCTGATTTCGATGACCTTTTATCACCACAGTGAGAAGGACAAGTAGAATGTGAATCCGGCAGCTGAGACACGCTGATTCCCAGGCACCAAAGCTGTCAAGATGGGTTTCCTCTGAAAGGATATTTATGCACTGGAGTCTATGCTATCCTAGTACCACTTGCTTTTCTGGAAAATAGATTTCTACTTTTCCAAAAATGTTTTTAAATACTTTTTAGAAGAGACTTGTTAAATGACATTTAGTATATTAACATGCATAATGATAACTTGTTAATACTATGTGTAGTAAAAATGGAATGAGCTGTGTATCTCACTAATACCAACAAAAGGAGAGGAATAAAGATCTTCTAAATATTCAATGCAAATTTATGTATGCTGTTTAGTTGTACACCATAGTTTTTCTCTGTGTAAGGGTCTGATATACAAACATCTAGCTTTGATGGCTTGGAAGCCTGCATGATGGACTTCAGGCCTCTGTGGGGTAGAAGCTAGTACAGGTTTTAAGCTGAGTTGGATCAGAAAGCCTTGATCAGTTTAATGTGAAGATGTCTGTGTCTTTGCTTCAAGTGTTAAAGAATAATTCTTAACTGTGTCCTCATTGCATCTGACATGATTTAAGATGGCTAAAGTACTTCGAATGCCTCTGTTTGTTAGTGATGTTCTTAGGAATTAAGTTTTGGTTTTGTTAAAATATATAGTAGACCATCTTCTAGTAGATGATAAATGATCTTTTATTCATCTTCACCCAGCAGACTGGGGAAAGGGAAGTAATGAAGCATTGCAAAGATGCATTTAGGACTCCGAGCTTTTAGCTGCCATGAACTGCAATTTTTAACATGTATTTGTAACTTAATATTGTTTATAAAATACTAATGACCTGTAATGTGTGTTCTACTTGCCAATTAAAAGAAATGGTTTATTTCTGACAACTGTGTCCACGTTTGGAGTCTTTTTAAATTCAAAGTGGTCACCAGTACATGCCTCTTGGCACAGCGTCTGGTCAGAGTGGGGCTGTGGATGGAGATCCTCATGTGTGTAACCTGCCAAGTCCCATCCTCACTCCTCATCCCGTCCCCACCCACCCCTTTTCTTGTCAGCATTGCACCCATGGGACTCTGCACTGAACCAGACTGGGCATCTGAGCCAGCCTTAGCAAAACAAGCTTGCTCAGATAGGTCAGCATCTTGAACTGGTTCCTTGTGTTACTGCACAGTAACTGAGCTGAGAGCATGTTGAAAGGACAGGAGGAATGAGCTGTGCCCACAGTACCCTGCATGCCTATGGATTGTCTCATAGACCTATGGAACCACCACCCTTCTGATCAGGACCTGTTCTGTGACAGAACCTTGGGCTTGCTGAGGTCTGTGCTAGTCAGACTCCTGGAGCTTACCTGTCCTCTCTGGATAATCATGTGCACGGAACTCTGGCTCTGAGATGTGTGACAAGCTGCACACGCTGGTTCTCTTGGGGCGTGTTTCCAGAGAGGCTGGGCAATGGCCCCCCAGGATGGAAAGCTGCTGCCCACCATTCAGGGTGTGTTAGCTCAGCTTGTGTTGAAGGTCACTCCCACTGCTGTAGTGGGTGTCTCTCAGCAGAGCCCAGGCTCTGAGTGTACTTCCCAGATGCTTCTGGGGACAAGCTGCTGCAGGCACGCTCGGAGCTGAGTGACAGTAGTGGTTTAACAGATAAACCACATCCAGGAACAAAAACCAAACTGACAGTGGAAGACACATCACCCGTGTCCTGGTGAAGGTGAACTTAACCCCACATTTACACAATTGTGGTTTTGCTGAGGAACTGTAAACCTTGTTTTGAAAACAAAATTTTACATAAAATGAGGTAGGAAACTGACACATGAGTTCTAAGAAATGAGAAGAGTTAAATGCAAAATTACTGTAACACCATTTCCAGTTCTATCTCTTTTTCACTCAGTCTCATCCAGTGTATACAGTAATTTTCTTCTCCTGCTAATATAGCTTAGCTTAAGTCAATAGGAAATCTTTGAAATCTGCTTTTCTTACAGCATAACACTGTGTTTGGTGAGGGGGTTGTGTTAAAACTGGGCTCCCAGTACTTGCTTAGCCTCTATCTCCTGTCTGTCTGCAGCATATGTTTCTGATGCTATCTTCAGAAACACTCAGAAATCCTGCCCACAAGAGAAATAGCTTGCTTGGGAAACTTGGGACAGCATCCCTTGTGTCTGGAATGAAGAAAATAGCAAAAGAAAAAAAGCATAGGCATAAGTAAGCACATCAGGTCAGTTTTCGTCTCTGTCTGAGGCTGAAAAGCAATAAAATTATTTTTGATAGAAAAGATATTTAGAAACTGGGCTGTTCTCTCCTGGGACTCCTACTGTCAAAGAAGTGCCCTGTATCTGTTGTCTCCCTTGCTGAATCTAGGGCAAGACTGATGTGGTGAGAGGACCCAGGTACGTAAGGCAACTAGCTGTGTGACACAGCTGTCTGAGGGACCTGAACTTTGATGTGATTCCCGTCCTCTTTCTGCAGTACTCTATGCTGTTTCACCTTTTTCACCTGTGTGAGAAGCTCACCTGCTTAGCAGGACAATGTGTGAATCCTGCCAGCCCCCACTATTAGGTCCAGGAGATGGGTGCTGCAGGAGGAATATGGTGTAAGGACTGACAGTGGGTGGTGCTTGGAGCTAAAGAACAGCATCTTCCCACGAGCCACCTTCTGTGCATGCATTGCAGCTGGGCTAGCAGGGCTGGCTGAAGCCAGCATTTCCTTCTGGCTCTTGGGCTACTGTCGTTAAATGGTAAATAAATTATTCCAAAGCTCAAGTGGGTACTGAGGAACGGAGGAAGTTTTAAGACAGAAGCACTGTATTCCTATATGGATAAGATTCTGGATATGATCTGTGAAAGAAAAGATTGCAGAGAGTCATCATGAATCAGTCCTTCTGGATTCCTAAAATAAAACAGGATCCTAGGAGATTAATCTTGAGGATAGAAGATCCTTCTAACTTGTGAACAAATAACACATGCCTTTCCATTTCAATGCTTATTTTTCTCCTGCTATTCCATTTGAGCCACTCTGATTTACCTGAAAATTTACCATCATCGGGTTTACTGGTTTTGTGCAAAGCTGTTACTTTCAACCACAAAGTTGCCTGGTGTTAATAGGTTTGCCTGCAAAAATAATGTGGAAGTCTTGATTAACCAAAAGGCTCACCAGCAGCCTGGGCTTAGATGTAAGGAAGGTTGAAATGGTAAAAACAGAAATTGGCTTTTTACTAGTTTGAAAATGTTGCTATACTGAATCTTAACCAAAAGCATGCCCTAGATGACATCAGACTGGTTAGTGTTGAGAGCAAATTCTCTCTAGAAGTGTGGGGTCTGTTTGGTGTCTGGCTTTACTAAAGTCATTCATCATCTTTAACCTGTCACAGTTGCACTGTTCTGTCCTAAAGCTGTCAAAAGGAAGTATACTTTTTATTGTTTACTTGAGGCCATAACAAAAGTACTACCTAGATATGGATTCTTACAGGCAAATGTTTAAGTTTTGGTAGAGATGACAGCAGTGCACAGGATTGCCATCATGTACCAAAGGTATGAATTTGTAAATTTAATTGACTAAGAAAGATACTTTGGATAAATGCAGCCATTTATTTATCTGGGGGTGGAAACTAAAATTGTAGTCATCATGTTTGTGTAGAGAAATCTGATGACGGGAATACAAGAAGTGAATTTTATGAATTAAAGATGAAGAAAGAAATACTTGATGAAAATACAAACCATGCACGAAAAAAAGGGAGGGCTACCCTGAAACACCTTGTGTTTTGCTTGCTTTGGCAAGTTTTTCTGCATTTCAGCTCAGCTAGAATTCCTACTTCTCATTCTCTATAGAAGGTATCTTTTTGGCAGCCATGACAGCCTATGACTAGAGAGGGTCACAGCTGAGAAAAGCAACTTCAAAAATAGACTCATCTGTGGTGTCTGGAGATGCAAATGCTTTGCCTCCCGCTTCCCCCGACAGCGTTGTGAGAACAACCCTGTGGTATGTCTCTTGTGGTAAGGCCCCTTAGAGAGATTCTGCTGCCTGCCCTGGCTGTGGTCCTGCATCCCATTAATAGCACTAATGAAACTGAATCAGTAAAATAATTGGGAGTTGTTAGGAGGAGGTTTTGGAAAAACCTGGACCGTCTACCTAAGCAGGTTTACAGCAGTCTCATAAACACTTGGATCAGCACAGGTGACGAGATGAGGACAAGCCACCTGGAGAGCTTTACCACCAGAGAGAATGTGTGATAGCTGCTCTGGCACCCTCCCCACCAGCCCTTTGCTGCCTCGAGTTGGCATCGTGAAGACTGAGAGGCTCAAAGGCAGGCTAGTTTTTCCACTAGGGATCTGGGCCTGAATCTCCTTTGTTTGAATATTGTCATTCCTTGGTATAATTTCTTCGTAAGATGCAGGAAGAGGGAACAGTAAGCAAAAAGCCCTCATAGGGAGTAGTTTGTTGAGCCCTGTGAGAGGACTTAGCATTGAGTCTCACCAAAGAGTAGCTGGTGCCCAAGCTATTTTGGTGTCACAGATGACTTACACTTTTACTTTATTTAGAAGTTGTGACTACAGAAGAGGGGATGAAGATACTGGCAGGCCTCAGCAGATAGTATCAGTCTCATTAAGAGGAGAAAAATATGAAAATTCTCATGGGGAGGCAGGACCCATCTTCCTGGGCTGGAAAGGGCCAAGTGCTCTGGTGTTTAAGGGCCTGCTCAGCTCTTACGGTGGGACCTGACACAGTCAATGTAAAGCAAGAGCCAGGAGGCCATGGGCAGCCTAAAGTAGAAAAATCAGAGCTGGTTTTGCCCCCTGGGCTCCCAAGGCTGAATGATGCTCTCTTAATCGAGCTGTCCAGTAATTCATTTTCTCTGCATGTTTCTCCTGCCTAAGCAATTCCTGCTGTGAAGGAGAGCTGTTGTTTTCTGTTGTGTTCCTTCAGAGCTGAAAACCCTATGAGCCACCATGCAGCCACATGTGATTGGACCACCTGCAGCTGCCTGGGGCCAGCAAGGAGGAGAGTGGAGCACTTCCCTGGCTCCCTGCATATGGGTGCTGCAGGACAGGGCTGCTAGGAGTCTCCCCAGTCTCTGCAGGCAAGGTTGGCACAACTTCTTTTGCCTTCCTTCCTTGGCCCTGCCTCTCCAAAACTATCCCAATTTCTTCTCACCTGGTGTCTGGACAGAATAAATGGAGACGTCCCTGCTTACCAGCACCTTCCTCTTGTCCTAAGTGCAGACCCAGCCTGTTGCCCCTTCTGGTGTCTCAGATCTTGTGTTCACCATTGCCCTAGTCAAGGTTGTCATTACTAATCACCAAAAGAATAAGTGTGGAAGGGACCTCTAGGGAACCCCTCATCCCACCTGCCTCTCAAATCAGGTCTTTTGACTGATCCTGATAGTAACTTTGTCTTTGAGACAGCACTGCTCTCTTTACTCAGTCAAGGAGGTCACTTGGGCAGTGATAACAACGCTGCAGTGGAGGAAGAACAAAGCTGGTGAGCTCTCTGGGAAGATTTATTCTTCCCTTACAAGAATCTCCATGCCTGCTTGGAGGTAATGGGATGCAAGAGAAGTATTTCCATGCCACAGGCAACTATGCCAGCATCCTTGCCTGTAAAATTTCACTCATCTGAGTGTGTGTGGCAGGGGCTGAGTATTCAAAACCAGACATTAGGGGCTTTGAAATGGCATAAACCAGAAGTGAGTTTTCTTTTGTAGGGGATTCGGAATGATGTTCTGCTGAATATGTTGATACACAAATCTGAGCGTACTGTTAGAGTGTTACTTAACCAGGCAATCTCAAATCTCTTGTGATATCCATGAGAAGCACGATTTGTATTTAAATTAATTCAATAAGACGCCATAAGACAAAGAAAATAGGATCTGCCTCTCAGTTGCACATGTCCATCATGTAGATGCTGACATTTCAATTAGTTACTCATCCTCCAGTAGTCAGGGGAAAGAGAGAGGCCTCTCTAAATTGTGATTCACAACACTTTTTAGAATGTCTACTTTAGGATGAAATTAATCAAACCTGAAAATTTCAGTTCCATTCTGTAGACTGCAAAGAACCTGGCATGGTCTCTTCCAGTACAGATATCTGAAGCTGGTGAGATGAAGCACAGCCAGGGTGACAGGAGGGAGTCCCAGCTGCTGTGATGTGCGTTGTCACTCTTTACTCAGCCCCGCTGTGCACCCGGTGATTTTCTTGCAAGCCCTGGATGTCCTCACAGGGTTTTCGCTCCTGCCTTTGGTGCCACAGGGACGACTGAGGCCACTAGATGGGGGTGCAGGACCTCCTGCAGGATCCGTCCCACAGCCCCAGGGTCCTGCTCAGGGGGTGCTGCTCAGCGGTGACCCCGAACAGGAGACGCTCGGGAGGGCTTTCCTGGGACACCAGCACTGGCTCTGCGCATTGCTGGCTTAGCTGGTGCCGCACGGACCCAGCTGGGACGTGAGCCCCTCATGGGTTCCCACTGACTCGCCAGAACATCTCTGAGGGCTTAAACTGGGTTGTTTTCCCTTTGGCTCCTGTGGTGGGACCAGGACCATACCTGGTCAGGTACAAAGCCAGGGCTGCTCCAACAGCCCCTGATGCACCAGGAAGCTGCCAGGACCCAGTGCACCCTCCCAAACAAACTTGGGCTGGCAGAACCTGAGCAGGTTGGTTCAAGCCTTGCATGGCTAGTCCACAGTGTACTGGATGCCGGATAAAACAATATTCCTGCTTGACAGAGGGCAGCCAGATGGGAAAGGTAAATCCCTCCTGCTTCAGTGCAAGTAAAGTGGCAACTCTCATGTGGTACCACTTAGTTCTAGAGCACCAAAGCAGCAATGAACTTCCTGGTCATTGCTTTTGATTTACTTTGTACTTCTTGTATTGCACATGTGGGATATTGTTCTAATTTTTAACAATCTCTGGTCCCCTGATTTGCTGTGCTGTCCTCTTTTCCAAAGTGCAATGGGAAATGCACGACTGAGTGAGCTGCGCATCCTTATTGTTAAACTCACACTGGAAAATGACTGTGTATTTATGTCTCCAGTGCCACAAGTGATTCCTGTGGTGTGGATCAGAGCTACAGGTGGCCCTGTGGTCATTTTTGGGGTGGCTGGGAAGCAAACCCAAGGCCAGAGGGCCTTACAGCATTGACACAGTACATCCCCATCTGTATTACCATCACATTCACATTAGAGCTGGCCCAAAGGATTTACGTTCTGAAAAAAAAAAAAAAATAAAAAAAAATTATAAATAATGTGAAGGATACTGGCATTCCTAAATTTGGAAGTGGGTATATCATCCTATTGTTTTTGCAAGCACTAGCAGAACAAGAATGCTACTATATTTGATCAATCTTGTGAGTCCTGAATCTTGTGAGACTTCTTTAGAGCTCCTCAGCTATCTGACCAAGAACAGCTCTCAAGTGCATCCTTAAGACACCGACAGCATCCTTTGTGCCTTACTGTTTTGTTTGCAGGGATCAGGTGGGGTTATCAGCAGGGTGGAGTCCTTAGTAGGGAGCTGCTTGCAAACCATTTTTGCTTCTGTCCTGGTGTCCAGGCACCAGAGAAGCTGGGCTGCCTCCCAGGCTGGACAAAGCAGGAGAGAGAAGGAGCAGTGCTTAACAGGCATCCGTGTCTTGGGAGCTGCTCAGACCTGGTCTGGGGAGGGATCTAGACCTCAGCTGGACAGGGGAGAAATTTCCTCCATGAAATTTCCTTTCATGCCCCCTCCTGAGCATCACACATTCAGACCTCTTCCCTGGCACGCCTTAATCAAACCCTGACCTCCACAGCCCCTCCTGCTGTCACTGACCTCCCGTGGCACGGGGGGTGGCTGCTGGCAGCTCTCCTGGAAGGAGCAGATCCTGCTCCCCACAGGCTACCAGCCGTCCCTGGCAGGCCCGTGTGAGCCCAGGGAGTTTGCCAGAGCCATGCCCAGCTGGCACTGGGGAGGCTGTAACATGTGGCCATGGAGCACCTCTGCAGGGCGCATCCTGGAAGAGGAAGCATAAATGTGGCTTTCTCCCAGTGCTCTGCACAGACCAGCTGATCTCTTTTTGTTTGCTCTGTGTTTTTTCCCTGGGAGGCACGTGATGCGTGACCTGCAGATATCCCTTCTTGAGAAATGTTTGCCAGAGATTTGGGCCAACGCTTGGACCTGGGAATAGAGCACTTCTCAGCCAGCTCCTCCTCTGCAACACCCCTCCATGTCAGCGTTTTGTGCCTCTCCCCTGGGCAGACGTGGGGGCAGGGCTGGCAGAGCTGCGTGCTGAGGGCACAGGCTGCTTTCAGCTACGTTTGCCAGAGACTGGATGTTTTGTGCACTGGTTAGCTGAGATGCCTGTCTCCAGATGCTGGAGTATCTCATTCTTGGCTGTGAGGGTTGACATGGACCAGCTGAGGAGCAGATGCTAGTTTAAACAGAAAAATAGAGCTTCAGTCCGGTTTTCCATATGTCCAAGTCACCTTATACAGAGGAATTACACCCATTATATGGTGCTGTGGTTGGTGCAGGGTGAGGCTGTGATCTCTAATGCTTATTTCTAAAGGGCTATGCTGAAGCCATGCTCCTTCTCCTTTAATGTGTGGCTTTGTGTTTAGGTGAGTATCTGCTCTCACCCCATTTGCTGTTTAAATTCCTGCTGCTGGTCTGTCTCACACCCATTTTCTGTCATCTAAATTTTACCTTCTTCTTTCATTGTGGTCACTGCTTTTATAGTACAGTTTTGGTGGGAAGAGTTGGGGGCAAAGCACAAAATTAGGTTCATCTTGCACCAGTGAGGTGGGTTTGGTTCAGGCTGCTCTTCTGAAAGTATCACTGTGGCAAATACAAAAGCCTATGAGAGAAGAAACCAGTGTTAGGCACAATATTCCTTTTCCCTGCTGTCTGTTTTGTTTCTCTTATGACAGACACAGGTGAGATGATGCTGGAAGATTTACACTCAGCAAAAAGTGAAGAGGCCACTTCCCACTGGTAAGAGCTGTGTGTTCCCGTGTGTTTGTTCAGAGGCTGGGAGGGCACTACTGGGCTAAAGCCTGGCAGAAACATTTTCCAGCACTGAGAAGCTCTCTGTGATTTGCAACTAAAAATGAAGAAAAGGGTGAATGAAGAGCAAATTCAGCTATGAGAAAACTGCTGGAGGTCAAATCTCTGCCTTTGCTGCCCTCCAGGGCATGCTGGCTTCAAGGGTGAGTGAGAGAGGGGTTGCATGCTCTAGGTAAATTTTTGCTTTAATCATTCAGCAAAATGGTCTAGGTAAACCACCTCTTACGGGTGCAGTGAGAGCCACACAGCCAAAAAACTCGTTATCCAGATATACTTCAGTCTGCTTTATGATAGCTGGGCTGTCTGGCAGTCTAGCACTCACCAACAGAGAACTCCCCCCCTCTCACTCAGTAGACATCTGAAAATTGCTCTGGGAGATGTTTTTGGTACAGTGAGTATATGAAACACTTATATCAGCCCAAATCACAAACACTTCCGCTTGTAAAATGGGTTTTAAAAGCTTTAACCTTGGGGTTTTGAGTTATCAGCAAACAAAACAAGACTTGGATTCAGTTGTGAGGCCTTGGTGGATTATGCTTCACCCTGAGTAATAGCTCCAGCATCCCACTGTCTGCTCTCCCCATAGCCCTTCTCTGGACTGAAGGCTTTTGGAGGCACAAAGGGATTGTATGTGTGTCCTCTTCACTGCATACAACAGATTCCACCTCACAGAATCCCTGAGGGCTGCTGGTGGTGTTTCCCTGGTTGAGCCCTGAGCCAATCCCAAGCACTCACTCCTGAGCATGGTGTGTTTCTGCTGTGGTAGAGTAGAAGCAGAAATAATCTCTCACTGCCTGTACAGCTCCTGACCCCAAGAAACAGCTTCTGGAGCAAGTCCAGGAGACATGAGTTCAAGGGCCTCTGATAAACTCTGGAGTCAGGTGAGGTAAGTCATGGGAGCTGCTCATCGTTCAGTTCCCTTGAAACAGAGGAGCTGAGCATCCTGCTCAGATTTCCATGATGAGAGGAAGGCCTGTGCAGTCTTAGATCCTTTCAAATCCTACCAAAACCAAGAGCTGGCATCTTAATCTAAAAAAAAATATACATATATAATATGGCACCACAAAGCCCTGCTAAGGACAAGACAGCAGTTCCCAAACTTCTCTGTTGCCTACTCCATTTTTTGCTGGGAGCCACTGGCCCTACAAACCCTCTGGACAATGTGAGCTTGCATCCATAAATCTCCGAGGCAGAAGGGGCAAATATAGGCAGACTCCACTGCCACCACTGTTAACCTAAATTCACAGAGATGGATGCAGAATTGCATGCTGGGGGTGTTGGGGTGCCCCTGTCACATTCGGTAATGCTCGCTTGCTGCCACCGCTGTCTGTGCTTGGGACCTGGCACTACTGGAGCTGTGGCAGTATCTTACCTAGAGGACTGCTTTTCACCAAGATATTCAGAGGATTAGCACAAACTAAAGTGTGAGCTTTCTGTCTGTCAGCTGGCCCTGCAGTGAGGGGAGTCTGAAGACACCACGTCTGTTGACTATTAGAATTGTGAAAGAAATGAGAAATATGCCTTCCTCCAAAACCTCCCAGCAAACCTTCATGCAGTCAGGCTGCCAGAGGGCTGAAGAGTCTGAGCAGTGCTGATCCCTGAGGGCAGCCACTTAGTCCTCAATGGTGCAGGGCTGTCTGCAGCACAGCTGCTCCAGCTCAGACTCAGGCATCCAAAAGGTCACTATAGTTTTCCTTCCTGTAGGACTTGCCTCCACGTCAGCAGCCCTGTGGTGTTTGCTGGAACTACAGATAATTTTCCATCTTATAAAGCCCAAGGTTTGCTGCAGCATAGTGGGTAGGCTGGGTAAAATCTCCCACTTACTCCATGTTTCTCTTGTAACATTTTCCCCTCTCTGCCCTGCCTCCATCAATGGGGCTGACATGTTTTCTTCCAAGTTACCAGCATACATCTGCCAGCAACTTTCCATTGTCATGGAAAGTCCTGCTGTATTCCTCAAAAGCACAATACTTTCTCTCGCTGCAACCAAATCAATCACTGCCAAAAGAAAAAGGTTTGTGTATCAGATACATCATCAGCAAATATTGGGCAATTCTTGTATTTGCCCCTGGCAATGTTGCACAGGGAAGTAGATATCATTGGATGTCAGTCTGTCTCCCTAGAAGCTCTGGAAAGCATAATTCCCTTTTCCTGACGTAAATTCCATTTGGGGCTGAAGAATTTAATCTGATGTTCGTGCAGCCTCCTTGAAAGGCTAAGGGTAGTGTTTCCTTGATTGCCATTGAGTGGATCCCATCAACCGTGCAGCTGCAGATGGAAATAGCTTTTCATAAGATAATCTTTCTTTTTCTATTCTTTTCCCTGAGATTATTTTTGCTGTAGGAAATACGTTGTTCAGAGCAATGGGCTTGCAGGGGGCCAGCAAGGCATCTCTGCAAGCTGGATTTTTTCACTCTGTTCTGACCAGTGAGTTTTCTTGGCAAAGGTACACACAAACAATGCAGAGAGCTGCCTTGGAGGAAAGTGGAAGTCCTGTAGGCCAGGATCTGATGTTTTCCAGACAATGTCTGGCAGCAAAGTGCACTCTTCTCCAATTCTTCAATGTCTTGAAGAGGTGGATAATATAATCAAATATAGGTGTACAAGAATAGATTTGACTTGTCTGTTTCCATCTATCTTTTCACGTACTTAACACAAAAAGCACCACTAGGAGTTCAAATTGAGTTCCCCACTCAAACCTGTAAATATTTTTTGGAACTCCTACTTTGCAGTTTGCAGTCTTGAGCCTGTCCCACTCTCTCTGCTCATCCCTGGGGAGCTGTGTGGTGGGGCTGGCTGAGGATAGCCCTGGTCAACTGAGAGCCTGGCAGAGTCTGCATTCACCAGCACTCACCAGGGGCCCTGAGACAGCTTGTTAAAGGACATGATATGAGCATCGTGAATAAAATGCTGATTTTCATGCAAGGAATTGGAAAGATCACAGAGGGGGGAAATGGCCAAGAGAGGTTGTCATGGCCTGACTCATCACTAAATTAGCACCGTGGTAAACCTAATCTCTTGAGATTGTCAATGTAAAATGACAGGCAACTTGTGCCTGCAGAAACACTTCTTGCAAAATTGAGGCAGGTTAGTTTTGGGTTTAGCTGTGAGTAGCTCAATGGTGCTACCTCATGGCCAGAGAGAAAACTACTTCACTCTTCTATTTATTTTTAAATTTTTGATTTGTCCTGTAAGTGACAGACTTGCCACTGGGGTCTCTTATTGCTGGACAAATATTCCAAGTACATCCAAGTATCCAGCTGCATACATGGGGATTTTTTTTTTTTTTTTTTTTTTTTGGTGGAGGCGGAGTGCAGACTTAAAAGTTGCAAGGTTCACAGAGTACTTCTGTTGAATATAAAGTTTCTGTTTGTCCTTCTCCTGTTACCTGGCAGTGTTGTACCCATCTCAGACAGGGAGCTCTTTGGCACAGGGGCAGCTTCTGAACTCTGTTGCCCAGCTCCCTGCAGAGGAGGCCACAGTGGTGCAGCCACCACAGCTGGCTGGCATGGCAGCTGGCCCCTACAGACACCATGCCCTATCTTGAGAAAGATAAAGTTAGGAACAAGCCAAAAAGAAACTTCTCAAGGCCTCTAAAAAAATTGCCAATGGAAGCCTGATTCTTTGGGGCTTTTTGTTCTTTCCCCCATTGGATGCCAACTGTCTCCTTTTCAATAATAGCTGGAAAAAGATCAAGCACCAGAGCATACTAGAAGTGACTCATGATTCAGAAAATTGGTCTGGCATGGGAACCCCTCATTGCCTTTCACCACCTTGTTTCCAGCCTTTACACAGAGTATTTCAATGCTGCTAAGTAAAAGAGAACTGGGGACCCATCATGAGGCCACTGGCTGTTGCCTGCCCCATGCTAGGCAGATTTAAGCCACACTGATTGCTTTCACATTGTATCACACCCACCCTGGGTCTCTTCTGAACCACAGGTGGTACCTCTTGGACCCAATGACATGTGTTGTGTTTTGCTGTCTCCTTTTGGTGCAAAGGGTCAGCAATACTGTGAAGCCTCACACTGCAGCCCCCAGCAGTTGCTTTATAGCTGGACACCAAAGGTGGGAGGGAGTGTGTCTCCACAGGCAGTGCTTTGATGAGCTATCTCCAGTTGCTGCAAGAAGATTCAAAGCCTCCATCAGATGGAGAGCAGAGCCTGCAGGGCTAAGCTTGATGTGGTTCTGCATTGACTGAGGCCAGGCCCACAGCTCCTCTGGGACCTGCACCACCTCTCCTTCATCAAATCAGCCACTGGGCCAAGAAAGCTTCTCTGTGAGGTAGCAGACAGAGTAATAGTTGTCCAGTTTGTGCGCCAGAAATTAGCTCTGTTTGCCAAAAGCTCCTTCAGAGGTTCTGGAAAAAGTTAGAGGTATATTGCAAAGCGAGCCTCATATACACCATATTGGACCTGATAAGACGCAAGATTTTGGGGTCTCAGTGACAGAGACACATCAGGTGTTTGTAAGAGAAAAACTCACCGTCTGGGGAAATTTGTGTTGGGACTGCTGTAACTGATGTCTTCCTGCTGCTTTCCTGTGGAGATGTGGTACACACACCTTGTTAGCTGAACTGACCTGGAGCACAATCCTTCTGAGGGACAGAGCCAGGCGTCCCTAACAAAGTGTTTGCAGCTCTTTATTTTGCATGAGGTTTTGTTTACCAGCATACAGGAGCTGGATGGAGGAGCCACAACTTTGTGTCAGCAGTGCCACCATCCTTGGAGCTGAGCTGGAGAACTGTCCTCCTCAGATGGACTCTGATTTTAATACTGTTCTGTCTTCAGACCTCCGTGAAAAACACAAAGTACTTCACACCTTTCACTGGCACTAAGACCACTCTGACTTCCTGAGCTTCCCTCCCAGCAGAGGCACAGGGCAGGAGATTGCATGGATAGGAACAGGTCTGCAGACAAGCCTCCAACTGCGTTGAAATTCGTTGCTTTTGGCAATTGGTAAGTGAATGTTTTTGTTTGACTAGAGCTACACTGTGTGTCCTGAAAGCAGCAGTCAGCCCTGGAGATGTTTTCCCCAAGCTGGGGTCTGCTGGAGGAGCATCACTGGAAGGGAGGATCTGTGAGGGCTAAGGAAGGATGACCTGCCTCTCAGCTGAACATGAATGAATGCTTCCTCAGCTGAGGCAGGCTCCTCCCCTCTGGTTTGGGACCTTGAAGAAGCATTCAGTGAGTTACAGGAAGATTTACACAATGTCCCAGCACTGCCTGCTTCCTGGCTGTGGGGACACAGAGTTTCCAAGAATCCCCTGAGCTCATGTGCAAGGCACCGAGCTGCTGCCTGGCAGGAGAGGTGCTGGCTCTGCACATTCACTCAGCCACTGGGATGGAGGATCTCAGCCAAAGTACTTTTTTGGCACGTTTTTCTTTCAGAAAACATTGAGAAACAGAAATCTAAACTGGCAAGTTTGTCACTAGAAAACCCCGTGGAAGAGGCTCGGTATTGCTCCTGTGGGAGCTCTTGACTGATGTGTGGTGTAGAAAGTTTCAGTCTTTGGATGGGTTTAATGTTAGCTTGACTTCTTTTCTGTGGTGCTGATGCAGAGAGACACAGTAATTGTACTGCTTTTGCATAAGTGCAAAATTCTGGCAGCCTCAGCTTAAGAAAATAGAACGTTAAAGTTTAGACTGCAAAATATGATCCAGTTGTTCTTGGTATTAGAAAAAATACTCAAAATATTACAGTTGAGAACAGGCCTTTCCCATTTTCTCCAATTTATCTGCTTTTATGTGCTTATAGCTGCTGAAACAATAGGGAGAACAAGAAATACTAAAGCTGATTAACTGTAGAAGTGAGTATAGGGCTGTTAGACAGTTTCTCCTGTATCACTGCACTTTGTCATAAATCGGGGTCTCCGGGGACCCCTGACTGAAGAATGCACACAGAGAGCATTTAGTATGACTCTGTGTGAAAGCCAGATATGCAAATAGCACTCTCTATCCCACTGTTTGCCAGAGGCATACCTATTCCAACTGACAGTCTGAACAAGCAAGAGGTAGGTATCCATGGGAAAAAAAAAAAAAAAAAAAAGCCCACAGGACAAACCACACAGAGTAAGCAGTCAGAAATACAAACTTTGTGTTGTCTGACTTCTAAACAATTGTCTGTGTCAGAGTAGACTACCTGCATTTATTTCCTACATGAACAATAGGCTGTCTTTTCTTAGTGTCTTTCAGGAACCCTTTATAAGCAGTCATCCTCTGAGGACCATCACTCTCCAGAAAGGACCTTCAGCACAGCATGACCTAGGCTGCAGTGCTGCAGAACAAGGGTTTTCCACCTGTGTGAGCTAGAAATCCCATTTTTCAAGAATGTCCCAATTTCAATAAATACCAACAACCTCCAAAAAAAAAAAAAAAAAAAAAAAGAAAAAGGGGTTTTAAATATTTCTCCTGATTTCCTTTGGAAATCAGAAAAGGCTGGGATCCTAGGTTAGGGGCATGACTAGTGGAGCCAGGCTGCATGGGTGAGTCCCCAGAGATTACAGATTGCTCACACTGTATTCCCTGTCTCTGCTGTGAAGGGTTTGTGTGTGATGCTGCCCTGGGACAGCCCTCAATGGATCCCACTTGCTCAAGCCCATGGTGCTGTGGGCAAGATTTATCACAGTCACAAAATGTGATGCTACATTGTGCTAGACCAGCAAGATTTTGCTGCTTTGGATAACAATCAGTAGGTGACAGTTCTACTTTTCTCCTTTGAGCTTTTACATCAGCAAAACTTCCTTTCCAAGTAGCTGATGGTAGGACAACTCTTTAGGGACCTGCCCCCTGCAATCTTGCATGAGGAAAACCCTCCTAAGGACCTGCAGCTTGCTCTGCAGGAGCACAACATCAGCTGTGGTTGAGACATGTTCCTGCTAGCATAAGATGTGACATGCTGCAGTGTGACTTTCTTACCCTGGCCACTGCACTTCACGTGCCTGGTGGTGTTGGAGATGTTTCCCCAGCTCATGGCTCATTTCCCCTGTTCATTGTAGATACTAAAAATCAGAGTAAATTTCACAGCCTAACTCTCTGAAACGTTGCCCTCCCATCATCAAACTCTGATGTTAACAATACCTCAATGGAAAATGCAGGTTCAAACCAGTTCCAAGAGCCTAATAAGTTCTACACAGAGGAGCTTCCCTCTGGATTAGAAAGTTAGTGGTGGCAGGAGCAAAGACTCCACATTATCCACATCCCATTGACTCTCTAAGCTGGTTTCCTTCAGGGTCACTGCAGGAAGCTGCAGCCCTGCCAGAGGAGCACTGCTGAGCTTTTGTCTGTGCAAGGTCCTCAGGGATGGTCAGGTGGGAGCCCTCAGCATACCTGCATATATTCATATGCACATCAACTATGAAAGGAACAACTGCAAATAAGAAGATCATGTTTGACTGCAGTGTGTAAATTTGTATCTTCAGCAGTTGTCATGAGAGAGGCCATTAATTCTCAGCAGATTTTACCAGGAGGAATTCCTCTCCTGTGAAAAATTTTGGTCTTCAGGTCATGTTACCAGATGCAATACTGAGCCAAATTCCCTCCATACCTGTGGGCTGGCAGCTGCTGTGGACTGTGTTCCCCCACATTCGCATGGGTTTTGGGTCATTTGGAAGACTCCAAGTTTGAACCCTTTTTAAAAAAATATGCAACATAGGTAATTTCCTCTGTGCTACAATAAAAAAGTGTCACTTAGGAAGTGTCCTTTCAAATCCATATTTTTGATGTTATCATCAGTTTTGTTTCCCTTTTTGGTTTCATTTATACTTGCTACAGCATCTTTTTTTTTTTTATCATGTCCGACAGAAACAGGCAGCATTCCAGGTTAGGATGAGATGCTATTAGAAAGCAGCCATGTTAACTGTGCAGCATTTCCTTAGTGCCAGACATTCATAACCATCCTGCCTTAAAACACTTAGTTGATTATCAGATAAAACTCAAGGGATCAGCCTGAGAGAGTCATCTGTAGAAATGCTTTGTGACCATGTATGCGGCACCATCACTTGATCCCCTTCAATGACGAGGTGACTTGGTGGTACATGGATATAAAAAACAGAAAAAAGAAGTTTTAGTCAATATAAGTGTTCTCCTGACATGAGAGCTGGACCTGGTGTATGTTCTGATCTAGGCTGGAGAAAGTCCAAAGGCAAGAGAAGCATCTCTATCCTGCTGGTCCCATGCCACACACCACCATCTCTGTCTTTTTATCACCTCAGGCTAGGTTTGTGTTGAGACTCAGTTCAGAAAAAAATGATCTTTTGTCAGAAAAGGCTTTTCTCTCTGTCATGCTGGTCATGAACCATCTCATCTGATTTGCCTGCTTCTTGAGCAGGGAGCAATGGCTGTGTGCAGGGTACAGCAGCAAGACACTGCTTATAACTGTAGGAAAACAAAGTTCATAGAGTGCTTTAAGCTGCATGTGTCAGCTGATTATTTTTGCAGAACACAATGTTATTTCCTCCTAAGGACTGAATCTGCTTTTCTTAGTCTTTTCTTGTGTTATTTGTGCCCTGTTGCATTGTATCCTTGCTGCTCTTCAGCCTGCTCTCTTAGGCTCATTGGGCCCCTCTTGACAAAGAAAGCGGATTTGTGACAACGAGTATTTATTTGCAACACCCTGATAAATGTGGTTTTCTAATATCTGCGCTGGTCTTGGGAGGAGAGGAAAAACTAATATCTATGGGGTGAAATCATGGTTTGGTGGAAGGCAGTGGCAACATTCCCACTGGCTTCGCTATGGCCAGAATTTCACAACAAAAGGGCTTGGGAATCCAAATACCTTCACTGCCTCCTCTAACCGCCTGCCTTGATGCTGAACCAGGAGCCCACAGAAACACCTCTCAGCAGCTGCCTCCCTACTGTTTTGTCACAAAATAGATTATTTAGGAAAAGGGGACTGCCCAGGCCCAGGCCCAGGTGCTGCTCAGCCATCACCACAGCTGCAGGGTAGGGCTGACACCCATGGCCTCACTCCACACACCCATGCTCTTTGTCTGGCAGGTCCTCTGTGTGGACCCACCTGCAAAATTACTTTTAGCTGTGTGGGGCACTTTGGCACTTATTGCTAGAGAGTGGCTTTAGTGGGCACCTGAAACTCATGAGTGGCCACAGTGCCTAAATCAGGCCCACTTCATCCCATCCAAGCAGCCTCAGAGCACTAAGACCTGGTGATGTAAGTGAGGGCTTATGTGGTTCTCCCGGCTGGAAAGTGTGAGAGTAAACACTGTAAGCCTTTGGCCAAAGCAAGCTACACTGTCCTCCGGGACTGATCCTGCCCTTGTTGAAGTCAAAGGGAACTTTGTCTGCTTTTGCTGACTGCTGTGAATTATTGTCTAAAGGCAGGATTTCAGCTTTTGTCCTCATGCTCTGAGGATGGCAAGATGGATCACAAGATGGATCACCATTCAAGTCTTACTGTTAAGGACTCTACCAGCCTGGACCTTGGCTAGTCAATGAACATGGAAAGCAGAGATTCGTGTATAACCATCTCACCCCACTGGCTAATATCAAGGGGGGAGTAACATGGGAAAGAGGGAAGGTACCCAACTGGTTTGTGGTCAGAGTTTGGTGTTTTTCTCATCTCTGCTATTTTCCAGAAATGATTGCTCATGCCCAGGACTTCCAATTTCTATACAGAATATTGTCATAGAAAATGCGATGCAGACATTTACTCTCCTATGCTCTTGCTGAAAATTATCTCATCTATGTTCCCTCAACCTCGGATGCTGATGGGCCTGATCCAAAAACCTCAGTGGGATGATTCAGTAGGATTTCACTTTGACAAAGGCTCCTAGCAAGCACGTAACTTCCTTGGAAAGGCTCTGTAGCAATCCGTCATTTCATCTGAGTGAGGTTATCCCACAGGGCACCCTGGGCTAGCGGCCCATGCTGGGCAGGACCCAAAAGTAGAGCTGTTCCTGAGACTGAATCTCCCATATAGTACTTCTGCTTGTGGATATTTAATTTATTTGCTCATGCTTTGGCATTGTTACAAAAAATGTCCTGGCCTTTGAAACCTCAAGGTGTGTAGTGCACAAATGATAAATCAATAATCTGAGACTTGTCATGAGAGAGGCTTGTCTGCAATTGCTTCCTGGCAATCTTTTAAATTAATTTCTTTTAACATCTCTGTCATTGCTCTTTACAGAGTCCAGAAAAATGCATGTGAACAGAGGAAGGTGGAGCCTTCAACAACTTCACAATTCATGTTACCTCTGTGTGCCGGGAAAGCTTGTCGTGAAAAGGCAAGTGCTAGTAGCAGACGCCTGCTTGCATTTGACATTCCTTGGAAGCATTTTGTGGCTTCAAACCTAAGGCCTTAGAAGGCTGTCAAGAGAAAGATAACCCTCTGAGTGGGTTATTTATGAGACTCACAATATGGAGGAAGGGCACAGAGGAACATGGGTTGAAATGACAAAGGCATCAGGCTGTGTTTTCCTCGACTGACCCCCAGCTCTTCTGTCGCTGGTCCACAAAGTCTCCTGGAGCCCCTGCACCCTGGAAGGTCCAGTGGTGGTCCTTTCAGTGTGGCATGGGCAGCAGGAGACACGTGTGTGTGTGTTGTGTGCATGTGTCCTTCTGCCCCAGCAGGACCTTCAGTTAGCACTGGTCTCTGTGTGCCCAGCCCTGCCTCCCGTGCTGCTGTGGCACCAGCCTCACCTACCACATCGCTTCCTGGGCTCCTGGCAGCTGGTTTCAGTATCCACCCCAGCAGCAGGCACACCCTGGATGCATGCCACCAACCCCACACCTCCCACCCACTTCCAGCTGGCAGCAGCGGCAGCACTCACGGGAAACACTGCTGCTCACCCACATAGCCAAGAGCACTTTAGGGATGACAGCAATTTGACTTTGTTATTTGTAAATACAGCCGCTCACTGCTCGGGACCTCAGAGGTTGCTGCCTCAAATCTCAAGAAGAGCCAGACATCAAGGGGACTGGGTAACAGTTGGAGCTGGGCTCCAACCCTGAATTGACATGAATAAAACCAGGCAGTTGCTGGATACCTCTTTCCTGGCGGATCAGCACTCACGGCAATTTAGCACGGCACAGGTGAAGAAGGAGCAGGCATCCAGATCTGACAAAAGAGTGTTTCCTGACAGAAACAGAGATCAGGCTCATCAGATACATTCTGATTTTCAGTTTATGTGGTTACTGACAAAGTCTCTTTGCATGATCACATCAGGACAAGCATGCAAATCTTTCCAGGAAGGGTTTCATGCAAAAAAATCTTGGCTCCTGAAAGAGAGAAGGCTGCTTGGGTTCAAGATCCCCTGGGATAGAAAGGTTTTTATATATGGGACTCCAAATCCAAATTGCTGCTTTCCACTCCACTTTTCAGTTCAGTCTGGCAGGGATCTACCAGATCTTGGGCTTTTCTAGCTGTGGAAGGAAAACCTCGAGCACAAAGAGCATTTGAATACAAGATAGTTTCCAAAAGTCTCCTACAGGAGGATGAGCCAAACTGGAAAACTGCAATGTAGTCTTCTGTTGACCCTCACACAAGCTCAGTGCTGCTTGGGCCACACCTTTTAATTTGTCCTGTCTTACTTATTATTCCTGAAAAATAAAACTAAGCATTCTAAGAGAGTTTTAAAATAACTCAAGTGTGAGTCAAGTCCTGCAAAAGTATGTAATTTTAAGCTTAGAGAAAGTGTTTTATCCTTAATTTGCCCTGCAATGTTCAAATCCACAAAATGAGGTGCTATTCACACCACTCTTGATGGTGACTCACCATCCTTTAACCTCCCTGTGCTGGGCCCAGAAGCAGATCCAGGTTTCCATGGGTGGAGGCAGGGACCAGCATTTGGTGTCTTCAGTGTCTGTGTGGCAGCCAAGGAGAAGCATCAAGGGAGCAATTTGCACTTGCATCTTCATTTGAGGGATGCTGAGGGCAGTGAGGAGCAGGCAGCTTACTCAGAGGGGCAGGAGTGGCAGCGGGGCATGGATAAGGCATATTCCCCAGCCTTGTGCTGCCCCCTGACATTTTTCAGCAGTGTTGGGCAGCCCTGCCCTGGTAAGGCTCTCCATGGATGTGCACAGCTGTTGAGACGTGATTATTTTATCTCAGTAGCTTTACTTTTCATCTCTCCTTTTGTCAGTCCCCTAGAAGGAATTGTGCAAATGTCTTTATTCAATTCTCTTTCCTTTTTTGAGTGTAATTCTTTCTTTCCTCTTCCTCCTGAACATAAATAAGCCTTCTCTTTGTTGCAGCAGTGTTCAGTGCTGGCTCTTTGCTGCAGTTCATCACAGTGTCACACAGACCCTGAGAACCAGGTGCCAGCACCTGTTCTACAGATGTGAGGCCAGGTGTGTGTCTTGAGCGCACCCTGGTGAGACTTCATGATACACTTCTGCTATAACCTCTCTTCCTCTCTCTCTGCATAGAATCTATATGGTGACAAAAGGAGGCACCTTAATGCCTCCCCTAGTCCCCAGCCATTTGAACCCTCCTCTTTCACACATCTCCTGCCACATGCCAACTGTGGAGTTACAAACATTGATGTGGGCACTAAAGAAAGGGGGACATCCCATATAGTCGGAGGTAAAGGAGCAGAGGGAGAGCTGTTTTTTGGTTCCATGTGGACCTAGCCCTGGCAGGGCAGCCCAGGTCAGGACAGAGCTTCAGCTCTTGAAGTGCCCCAGGTAGCCACAGGAGCTCCTTCCCCAGCACCCCACTCACATGGACATCGTGGGTGATATGGTGGACGCGGACATCGGGAGTAAGTCTGGATGGACTCAGGACTGCATGGATAACCTCTCTCCACAGCACCCCACCAAATCCCTCGGCTGCCTTAGACCAAGCCATTGCACTCAGGGTGTAGTTATTTTAAACTGGGACATCTTCAGTCCACTGGTGGAAGGTTGGATGAAGTGCTTATTTCAGAAACATAAACATTTAATGAACTATGGCTCTTTTCTCTCCCAAGTGAGTATCACTGCTCAGAATAGCTGTGAGAAGGGGAGCTGTAAACATGTCCCAGGCAGCCTGGCACAAGTCAGGCACAGGAACATGGAGACAATCTCTGTGATGCTCTGGTTAGCAAACATGGCTAATCATTCTCATATTTTTCCTCCAGGCATGGACAGTTCAGAGATTGCCATAAAAACTCTGTTTTACAGTCTCCCTGAAGGGCAATTAGCAGCAATAAAAATATTTTCAAAATTGCTGGCTGGTTAATAGTGTGCATAACACAGGAGAGCTCTGAGTCCCAGCATCAGTGAATGATGAGGCATTAAATGCCTCCAAACCAGTAAGCAGTCCAAAACAAAAGCCTGTGTTTTACTTCTCCATCGTACAGCAGCAGCAGTCTGGGACATGCAGGGGAGGTGTTGTTTCAGGCAGGAAGCAACATAAAACCCAAATATTGTTTTTAACCACTATCCAAGTAAAAGAAAAAGAAATCTCTCTTGTGGAAACTAAATTCAGAACGGTTCTCCTACTCAGGGATGGCTGGAGCCATCAGGAGGCACCATTTTGCATCTTCACTTGCTTCAGGAGATTTGCAATGGGAAGAAGCTCAGTGTGATGGTGTTTTTACTGATCAAGCTCGTGTCCTCTGCTGAACCCCTTAATTGCCTCTTTGTGTTCAAGGTGTTCCAGCTCACCTTACAGGTTCCTTCAATGAGCCAGGAGGGAAAGGATTGAAAGGGGTGAGGTGGAGGATATGCCATGGGTTTACAGCTTACAAAGCTCCCAGGCACCCTACAGCTCCACACCTATGCTACTCAGGGCTCACTGCCCTCCCTTCCCAACTGATCAAAAGAAAGAGCAAAAGAAAACTATACAGTATGAACATGAGCTATACAGTAACCAGGGACCTGGGGATGCCAGAAATGGACGAGCAAGAGTCAAGAAACAGAGCAAGTAGTGAACTCACCTGAGCTCCAGGTGTGCCCTGCTCAATGTCCCTTCCAGAGATTTTGGGCCTTGCACCTGACAAAGAAGGCATCTTTGAAATTGCTTTCCACATTTTGCAGACTGCACGTTACCTCTATCAGTGTGACATTGACTGTGGTATGCAAAGGTTGCGACTGATAGTGAAATGAAATGCTTTGTTATGAAAGAGTTACACCACGACCGTCTCAATTTAATATTGTTATAAAGTACAAAAGGTTTAAAAATAGGTACATTAGCAGTTGCACATGAACAATATTAGTATTGGTTATTTGGGAGTTTGTAGGCTGGTCAGTCGTACGTCCTCTGGAATCCAAGTCCATTTGAGGAAACTCTGGAACATCACATAATGCTATGCTTAAAGACATTTTGCTCTGAATACTCCTTTACTGTGGTGTTCTTTGCATCTGTTAATATCATACATAAATGAGAAAAAAAATTTTGGAAGTTGCAAATTTTCTGAGATTAGAAAATATTTGTCCATAGAATCATCATCAAAATTATCCTCCTTTCACTAACAAGTATCTAATTGTAAAACTGACTTCTGGAATGGCTGAGGAGGGTATTGTGACCCTTTCAATAATATAAAATGTATAAAAACACAGTCTTGTGACCTTCCATTTGTTCTGTATGAATAAAATCTTCATTTAAATTCCTGACATTAGTTTTTAAAAATGCACTTGTTTTTAACCTAATCTATTAATAGTATTCAATATTAAATTACCCCCAAAGACTGCAAAATTATAGAGGACTTTTTTTCCGGTACAGAATCAATGCCTAAATAATTTTCACAAGAGTGTTCTGGATGAAAATGAATTTCTGCAAGGAAATTATTTAGAAAAATGGTCTAAGTTATTTGGCCTAAATTTCAGGGTAATATTCCTGGTCAAGTACTTTGAGAGCATTAATAGGCTTCTGGTTGGCATTAAATGCAAAACATGAAATAGGTTGTGAATGGAAGTGGGTGGAAGCAGTTTTGATCACTGATTGCAAGGTTGCCACCTTTCTTTGGCTCATTATTTCCAAGGTTTACTTCTACAGAGACATTCATGGCAGCAGAGCAAATCTTGCTTTACTGAGCTGACACCATGCTCTCTGGCTATAACAAACATATCCCACATGTTTGGGGGTTGAAATGTTTCCGGCTCTACCCTTTCCTGGCACTGGAAGATGCTGGCTATGACACTGGAGAGAAAGAGCTTTCCTTTGGACCACCAAGAGTGTGTCTACCCCTCTCTTTTACACAGTGCATAGCCACAGAAGATGCAAGGTTATGTGGTTATGTGGCAAGGATATTTGGAATTGAAGGACTCTGAGGAGCCCTAAGCCACCAGGCAGCTTTGGACACTCAAAGAGGAGCATAGTCAGAGCTCTCCCTCCCTCCTCTCCGTTGCTCTCCAGCCAACTGTGCACATACAGGGCTAATGTAGTGTGCAAGAGCACTTGCGAAATCAAACATCTGTTTGATGAGGGATCAAAACATAATAAATGGAGGTGGGTCAAGAAGTGTTGCCAGAAAAATCTGAGAATACCTTGCTATCAACTACAAATCACCACCGAAGCTCTACAATGGCTGGTATGCTCATACAGGGAGAAAGTAGTTTGTACTTGGCAGTGTCAGAGCTTGGAAGCTGTCAGATGGCAGCCTGTTTTTCAAAAGGCTTTTCTCGTTGAGGGATGCAAGCCACTCTCATAAAGCTGCAGGCCAGCTCAAAGTCCTGGGAGCCAGATCCCATTCCAATTCCTTGTGATTGTAATATGAAAGAACAAAGGGCCATATCCTGCCATTGGTACATTTTCAGGCCTTTTAATGGACACAGCTCAGAGACCCAGATATAGATCAATGGCAGGATATAGTCATAATGACCAAAACTGAGCTAAAAGAATGGTGTCTTCCTATTTCAACTTTATATGACATAGCACTTGCACATAATGGAGACCAGATTTTTCTTTTAAACAAGTTGTGAAAGTATCTGTTGCGTCCCATTGAAGGAATGCTTGAATAGCAAATTCCAAACCTAACACTTCAGTAAATCTAGCAAATTTATTATACTATACCACACAGAGAACTCTCTGCAGATCTTTTCAGTCCAGCTTTTGCAGATAGAATATCTTGGCTGAGACCACAGCTGTTACGAATAAAATGAGCCACCTTAAAAGATGATGGGTGATGACACTTCTCCGCAGCACTCAGTACCAACCATGGCATGTCTCTTGGTTTATGCAGGACAACATTTGTGTGATGACTTTGTCTTAGGGCTAAACCTGCCTATCAAGCTGCTGAATGTTTAATCTTTACAGTGTGTGAATTGCTGCATGGATCAGTAAAAAATCCCCCCAAAACCAGACACAGAGGTTTCGGCCAAACAATATTTTTAGAAGTTAACTTATTCTTCCACTGGTGGTTATTAGTCCAAATAACTCATGACAGCCTAATTTCTCTTTAAACTTTTTCTCCCTCACAGTCAGAGGTAGCATTTCAAAATATTTGGAAGGGTGCTATTTGTTTTTCTTCCCAAAATCTCCACAAAGATGTTGTGGATAACCGCAAGAGTATCATCCACATTCCTTTTTGGTAGTACACAGGGATATGATTTATTCAAACCCTGAGTACTTTAAACACGTGCCAAGCCAAAGCACACCGGGTCTCAGAATGGAGAGCTGGAGCATCCACCTAGACTGCTCACAAACCTGGCTTGAGAAAGCAATCTCTGCACTGTCCAAGATCAACAGGGTATATGACAGTGCTGCTAAAAACCTAGGAGGCTAATGTGAACCAACCAGGCCATCTGGGGCTATTTAGCTGTTCTTGCTGTGTGATAACATAACTTGGCCTGAAGGGCTGGAGCCTCCAGCAAAATCAGACATGACAAAATACTCTGAGCTGAGTCAGAAAAATTAATGATTCTTTTTGCTGCATATAAGCAGAAATCACTGACTTTTGCATAGCAGAGAGCAGGCTGACAGATAGGAGTGACTGCTCAGTGGTGCCTTATGACTACTGATCACCTTGAAAATGCTGAGGAATGGAGAGCTCCTTAGGCTTTCTTGCAGTGTAAATATTTACGGTGTTGATTCTTACGCCAGAAAATGAGGCCACATCTGCATCTAGAATGAGAGGGAGCTACTGAAGCAGCTGTAGCTCAGGATGGATTCCCAGGAGCAGCTGGCCATCATGAAATCACCCTGAGATGAAATACATAATACTGTAATTTTTCAGACTTTTCCCTTTATTGAGGCTACATGTGAGTTAAGAGTCTTTCGGTGTTTGTCTTGAAGAGAAATAACTATTCCTCCTGCTTGCTAGGATGAGACAAACCTGATCCTGATGAGACACAGAGGAATGGGGAGTGGGAGCCCAGCTTCCACAGCTACAGATCAAGGGATGAACACCTGGTGTGGGCTTTCCCCCACCAGCAACATGGATTAACAGGAATATCAGCTGCATTAGCACGGATGGAACCATGCAGACCAGGTGCACAACATGATGCAGTCTCTGGTGTGTGAGGTGATAGTTCCTCTAAATTGGGTCTGCCGTGATGGGCTGTGCCTGAGGGAATAAAGATATCTGAGATTACATAATGAGGTAGCCTGAGGTAAAACTAAACATGCTTTTTACTGGGTGGCAAAAAGATAAATGTTGGGAACCTCAGAAGAAGCCAGACTGGAGCTGGACCCTTGCACGTTCATCTGTGCAGGGCTGGCAGCTGCCACCTGGGAGGAAAAGCAAACCTAAATTTCTGTTTAGGTACTGCTGCTCTAACACTTAGTGAATACTCTCTGTAAGCACTGCCCCAAAACTGCTGTTGTTTAAGGATAATTTTTGCAGTAGGTTTACAGAAGACGTGTAGATTCTGCCCCAGGCTCTCTGTAGTTTGTTTCTCACAACTTGTGAGGCTTCCAGCCTCCCCTTCACCTGGGGCTAGGGTGATGTTCTGGTCTGGTAACATTTTTTACCCTTGATCTGTGGGACACAGATGACCCGCAGTGCATGACAATGATGCCTCAAGCCACTTTGGTTTTGGTGGGTTTTTTGCAGCTGACATCCTCATGTTGCAAAGTCCCAGGCATGCACAGGCTGAACTGTGCAAAACTTCAAGCAATGACCTCAGCTTTGTGACTTAGGAGTGCTTGGTGGTGCTGGAAGGGAAAACAAAACTGTGTGATTCTGTGACTGCTGAGACAGATGTGCTCCTGTAGGCACAGTTTGCTTTTGAATTTGAGGAGTTACTGAGAAATTTAGCCAGCCTGGAAAGTTATAAAAAGAGGGAAAGAAGTCCTAGAAAATAACCCAAGCTGGTTCTGGGAGCAGAAGAGTCAACAGAATCTGTTTTTGTATGTTTTTTTTTCTTTTGTGACCTTTTGCATCCTACTGCTATAACTCCAGGCACTGTTTCAGCCTCTACACTTGCTTTTCTTTCACTTTGTTTTATTTTTATGGCTATGATTATTGCCTATCCCATGTACAGATGAATTCATAAATCATTATTAAAAAATAACCAAAACACCAGAAAGCCTGAGATGAGGGAAGGCAACTAGAACTCTAAACCAGACTAAACTAGAACTCTAAACCAAAGGATTATCACTGTGTCTTTCCCAAGACACCCAGCCTCTTCCCAGCTCCTTCCCATGTCACCTGTAGGTGCTTGTGCAGCCCTGCCAGCTGTGCTGCCTGACACCTTGCACAGCTGGCTGCAGCAACATGGGCTGGTAAGGGCAGATCTCTCTGGCTTTGCTTTCACAGAAGCAGGATTCAGAGGATGGCTCTTCTCAGCTAGACTGACAAGGGCCATGTATCAGGGCCAAGGATGGCTGAAGAACTCAGGTCACACTTGGGCTGCTTAAGGCTCTCTAGGTCAGGCTCTCGCCGCAGAGAGCTGTGCAGAGCAGTCCAGAACACAGCTAAACATGAAGTGTGCAGGCAGTACAGGGCTCTAGCTGATGCCCCTGCCCTTTTTTCATGAGTAGAACAGCTATGAAGACCCCAAAGTGAGAAGTTAAAACCGGAAGATCCTTTTGCAAGGGGAAGAGGGAGGAGGAAGAGGCATTGGTGCTTAAAGAGTTTTCAAGAGCACAGGAGTCTTCCTATCTGAGAGCAGAGGTAAAAGCAAAATGAGATTTGCCATTGAAGTCTGAAAGTTTCTCTGTGTGTTATATTTGTGTACATGTCTTTTTCTTCAAATGGAATTTGGACAGTGTTTTGCACTGAGTGATTTCCAGAAAGTCTTGTTCTTCATCCTCATGGAATTTTTAAGGAGATATTTGCCCAGGCTGTCCACATGAGTGTGTCTTGTAATGTTGATCCCTCAGAGAACAATCATGGATGAAATTGCAAAAAATGTTGTGCAACACTGTTTTTCTGAATTAGGAGCTTGGAAATAACAAATATACTGGAATTTGGTTTCAGTCCATTCCCTTCTTTTTTTGACCTCCTATAAAAAAGAAATAATATATTCTTCTTCTGGAATAGGAGCTGTGTCAGCCAGTATATTGGCACATCTGTGAAATTCACAGGCTTAGTTCAAAACAGCATTTTCTTTAGGAAAGGAAATTGTACTGAATTTTTCTGAAGTCATTGGCCAACCATGCAATGACAGGATGGGAATTTGTCCTTCTTTTTGACAGATCACTGTAGTCCTCAGTCGACTGAACCCCTTCCAGCATGCTCCCCTTTGATAGCTCTGTGGGTTACAGCACCCCCATCCTTCTGCTCCAGCCAAGCCAGCCCTCTATCCCAGCTCCCAGTGAACTTCTTTTCACAGCCTCTTCAACCACTGAGAGCCCTTTATGTCCACCAGCCCCTCACCCTCACAATGCTCACACAAGGACTGTGCTGTCCTCCAGTCCTGGGACCCTTTGGGGAACCAATCTTCATCCCACCCACCTCCTCCCACATTTGGAAGCAGATCTGCTGCTGCCACTGTGAACTCCAGAGCCTGTGTGGCCCATGGCCATAGACAGACACTCTGTGGGCAGGAGAAGCTGCCCTGCCTGCCTCCACCTCAGCTGCATCCTTTGTCTGCAGTTCCTGCAGTTTTCTCCTCACCTCCAGGCTTGCTGAGAGCAGAAGGGGAAGACAAGGAAAAGGGGGTACAGCCAAAGAATCTTCCTATGGCTGCTGCACCTTCTCCTCACAGGCATCTTGCAGCTCCCGCACCCACGTGAGCCTCCATTGCTGCACCTGCTAGCACTGGTGAAGCCAACAACAATTCCCAGCTTGGACAACTTGACAACCTCCCCCATCTTCTCAGGCACCCTCCACCACAGCCACACACACACCAGTCTCCTCAGACCTGCTTAAAACATCTCCTGCTCTGCATTCACCTTTTCCTACTGGCAGTACATCATTTTGGAGCTATGCTTCTTCCCCCCTTGCCTCTTGCCTCAGAGGAAGCTTGCTCCCTCGAGTCAAACAGCCTGACAAAATAGATCACTGGGATGTTCAGATCATCACAGAGGGATTCCTTGCTTGTCTACAAGGATGTGCAGGCAGTCGCTGCTGAGGTTTTTCAGGAATGGCTATTGAGACAGAGGAAACCTGCAAAGGAGGTGGCAAGATTATGTCTACACAAGCAGTTGATCACATTATTTGGCTTGCTGATTTTATAATTGTAGTCCTAAAGGCCAGCAGGACTCTGTCCTGGGGTTTTTAAAAGCTTATAGAGGCCATATTTATCCTATAGATTTTTTCTAATTCTCAGTTTGCTGTTAAAGTATCATCAAATAACATATAATCTTTAGTGAAGTCTCCCCCTCCTCCCATTTAAAACATACTTTCCAAACAGCACAGTCTGCCTCTTAGTGATTGAACTGGGAAAATGTTTGTGTTGCTAGTATTTGGGGCTTTTTTCTATTAAATAGTGCAATAGAAATTGTGCCTGCATAGGGCAAGAATTTAACATAATTCTGAAGAGACAACCTAAATATACAGCCTACATGATCACAGACTCCTGGGTTCTCAGGGAAAGTAATTTCATCAGCAGCCTGATCTCTGAATGGGCAAAACCTGCCTACAGTTCATTACAGGCCTATTTTGAAAACACTGACTGCTTCTTGAGAAATCTGTGTGTTCTCAGAAGAAAATGGAGGTGAAATAATTGAGAGAAAAAGCACAAGCTTCTATTTGCACAATTCATCCATTCTAATCAGCCTCTTGATTTACCCAGCATATAGGAGCTGATGTAACTGTCCTGAAATCCACTATGGATGTAATTGAAACCTGCTGCAAAACTGTGCTTTTCTTACTAAGTGCTTACTCACTGTAACTGTGAAGTTTCAAAATTTCACCAGTGTATTCTATTGCTTGTCCTGTATAGTAAATAGAATGTAGAAAAACTGGCTTTCTCCTCAGGTTTGTTGGTTTTGTAATGATTCCAATAACTACCCCATCACTCAATATCTCTTAATATGCTTGCACAGGCAGGAAAATTTATGATAAACAGATGGATTTTGAGAAAAAGTACAGCAGCAGTTACTCACAGATGTGTCTTTCCATGTTCAGCTGCATGCTTTTTCATTATTATCATCTATATGCTTTTTCCAAGCTATATGTTCCCAGAGAAACACACATTCCTTTCAACTTGGAACCATGCAAGTGTAGCAAGTCACCTAATAGGAATATATGGGTCATGGTACTACATGACTTAACTCTGATTCAATGGCTTATGCTCTTTTTCAACTACTTCATCACCAATAGCTGCTGTTGAAGGAGCCAAAATGAACACAAATTGGAAGAACATAAGGAACAGTCATTTTCATGATGTAAATATCTATTTTAGGCTCATTTTTAAAGATATTTCCATTTATTTTCAGAAGGAAAATGTTACATTTACTTAACTTTTGTCAACTGAAATGAATGGGCTGTATTCATTTGCTCCCAAAGGGAGTATTTAGAACTGCCATTAAAATCAGAACTAGACTTGAAGTGGAAGTGACCTGCAGAATGGAGCACTGTGGTGTACAATAAAACTGCAGATGAGTCTTCAGGAGATGCTAACGGCACAAACATTTCTCAGCAATGTACCAAACTTTGGTGTTTCCCCCAATGACAATGAAAATTTTCTGAATAGTACAGAATTCCTGAAAGACTTCATAAATTATCCAATGTATAAAAGTGGATATGAACTTTCTACTCTTCCTTTGTAGGAAGGAGAGTGCTTAAAGTAATCTCAGTCAGTCACCTTGTCTCCTCTTGATATCGTTGACATTTCAGCTTTTTTTTTTTTTTAATATGCCACAGTCACAGAGACAAAACGCAAACAACCCACAAAACTCCCAAATTTTAACCAGACAAGAATGTGTAAATATAAACAGGGCTGATGAAAAATTCAATCAGTTCCATTTTTAATTGCAGGGAGCCAAAAGGTCCTTTGACTCAAAATAGGCTGCATAAGTTTGAATCCCACACATGGAATTAACCCTGACCATGCTAGTATTGCTTGTGGTAGGAAGACCTTTATTTGATGCCAGAACCTTGTTCAGTGTATATCTTTCCATGACTGGCCTAGCCTTTCCACTTTAAGATGTTTCCATGCTACAGTACTCTTGAAGTACCAGGGAATAAGAAAAAAGGAAAAATGAGTGGATGTAAACAAACTTGAAGTTTTTCAAACCACTCTGCATCCCTTAGGCTTTTTTATTTTCCCCACTGCAGACCTTTTGATTCCAATCTCAGCCCTCTGTACACTTCCCACAGATGGAGAAACAACAGCAAAGACTGACCCAGTTTGGGCTTTCTGCTACCACTGCCTGTGCCACTGTTAGGGCAACGGGTGAAAGCAGTCAAACCACTGGGCACGGCAGTGCTGGCTGAGCAAGCCCAGGTGGCCTAGTCTTGAGAATTCCTGCAGATATTATAGCTGGATCCATAAAATAACTTGTTGAAGTTGACTGAGCAGTGTCCAAATACATTTAAAGCAGAGGCTAGTCCGTGCCCCCTCCTAGCTTCACCTGAGCTCTGATGTTGTGAACTGAAGCGACACTGTACCCGCAGGTGGAGCGTGGTGTGTGGGGATGAGCTGTTTTCATGTGGGAGCAACTGCTCTGTCTCTGCAGAAATGGTGAACAGCTTCTCTGCTGCCTTCTTTGGCTTAGTTCTGTCTTCTCTGCTCACACCCACAGAACTGTTGGTGCCCACAAGACTCAGTTTTAGGTGGTAAACGGACATGCCTACCAGCACACTAGGAAAAATGTCCATCTACTGTTTATCCTATCCTTTTGTCCTATTCAGATGAGTCCCACCACAGCCTATTGCAATGTCTAAGAATTCCTGTGAGGTTTGGAGCCTTTTATACTGAAGGGGCTTATTCTAGCTTAATTTCTAGAAATTAGTTAAAGAGAGAGAACGAGAGACTGCTTAGACTAAGCTTTTATGTCACTGAATCATTATTTTTTTTAATGAGTTTTAAGCAATTTAGGATTAGAGGTACTTTCTGCTGATTTCACCATACTCTCCCTATCTTATTTCATTCTTATGAAATAGGAATATTTGTTGCCGATTCAAATTTCATTAGACTGCATCTAGATTCAAGATTTGCCTGGTTTCTTTCTTTATAATTTTTAGTTTAGAGGATTATCTGGAGGAAAAATATCCAGGACTTGACTGAGAGGTTTAATTTTGCAAAGGCATTGATGTTCTCGACTCTTGTTTAGGATCTGGATTCCACTCATGGATCTAGATGTACAGCTCCACACCACAAAAGAACATAAGTAGTCTGCCTCAAATCAAGATGTACAAATGACTCTCTACATGCCTGAAGTAACATACACTTGATAGCTTGTCTGGACTGGATCTAGTACAGAAAGCCTCATATGGTATTGCTCCACACCACTGTGAGACAACATAATGAAACCCAAAGCACCAGCTTCTGACAGACACTCAGTGTTGGTTGATGTTGTTCTGAATCAAGATTTTCAGCATCATGAATTAAAACTGTGGCTCTCAAGTGGCTACTGGAAAATGTATACATGCTTAAATATGTATATTGTTTATGGTGCTCCCCTGGACTTATATGTAGGCTACCAAGATACAGTCTTCAATATATCACATTTTTGCTTCTACATATATAGATGCTTGCACACACTTCTCTTGCTGATTCTCAGCTCCAACTCAACTGAAGTCAAGAAGCCACAGGTAATTCTGGATGACATCCCAGGATCACTGGCAGGGAATGAGACAACTCTACAGCTCTCTGTTCAGCCTTGAGGTTACTTAGGACCTTCTGCAAAACATGTTTTTTCCATCAACACCTGTTTGTTGTACATAAGGGTTAGCAAACACATTTTTTGCTGCGGTGCTAGTGAATTTCCTAGTTTATGAACCAAAATACGCTGTTGGAAGAGGTTGTGTCTCATCCTGCACAATTTAACTGAAAAAGGTATAGGCAGGAGCTGTATTTTAGCATGTCGAAGTACATTTTTATGTGCAAAAAGAATCCAGTGGCCTGCAGATTATCAGTGAGGAAATGATGTCCCCATTCATGGTTTACCCTCCAAGCAGTGGGAGGGGAGGCAGCGTGCTGACACAGCCTTACCTGAGCCAGACCTGAAGGTCGGCTGAGCTGTCATTGCTCCCTCACACAGAGATTTCACAACCCAGAACTTGTTCTGGACATTCAACCAAAGCTGTGCTCCTCATCTTCCAGGTATGGAGATAATGGGGTGCTACCACACAAAACCCCTGTCTCAGCCACACAAACATATTCTAGCCCTTCATCATGGAAAATCCCTTTGGTCCTTTGTATGTTATCTTGGCAGTATAAAAATTTATCCTAACAAACAGCTCTGCAGTAAAACTGCTGTACTGAAGACTGGTTTATAGTGGTAATTAGCATCATTTACTGTACCATATACTTTCTCTCCAAAGTTTTTCTGTAAGTTCTGACTTGCTCAGAGACTTCTGGTCTGGGATACACTGGAATTATCTAAATACTTCAACTATGGGATTCAAGGTTAAAGGGATAACTACCTGTGAAACTGCATTATCTGGGTAGGCAATCCTTGTCACTCCTCCTTGTTGCTGTGCAACTTCACTCATTTGGTTTGAAAGAAAGGAAGAAGAAAGGAAGGTTTCTGGTTTCCTGTCCCTCCCTTTGCCTGCTGGGCGTGCAAAGCCATACAGATCCCAGTGGCCAACAATGATGGCTGACAGCAACTGCCACAAGGAAATCTTGTGGTGGCCTATGGGCTCTTTTGATGAAATATTGATACTTATAACGCAGACATCTACTATGGAATAGTCTCTTTTTAACCAATGTATAATGTATTCAGGGTGTGAATCATTTAATCCCAAACCAGACACCTGAAGTAAGTGTCAGATGAACCATGCCCTTACTTGTATCTGCATCCCTCTGCTTGTCATGAGGAAAGCCTGGAGTGAGTGGATCAGACACAAACATCTGCTCCAGACACATCCAAAAGCAGGCAAGATGTTTGATTCCTCCTCTGCAGTGAGATCTGGGTCACCCTGAGTCACACCCCACAACCTCGCTCGGAGGGATCCTCTTTTGCAGCAGACTGGGGCTCTGAGAGAGTTTTGGCTGCTGGACAGCCACTTGCTCTGTGCTTCAGGCTTCCTTCTCTGATGGAGACAATTCCAACATAGAAAGCAGTAGCTGGGCTCTTTGAGGAATGCTTAATTTTACCTCCTTCCCCCTCCACCCCTGCTTCCTGCCATGGTAAGCTAAAATAATCAAACACTTAGCGTTTTTTTGCCTGCATTGTTTATCCATCCTTGCTCTTGCTTCTATGTTTAACAGAGGAAATAACTCTCTGTGATAATGTATCACTACATGCTGGTAACATCAGATAAGCTAAACTGGACAAAAATGTTTTCCTTGGCAATTCTCCACTTTCTTTAATTTGGCTAGAGAACCCACTTTACTTCTGGAATTGTGAAGGCCCCAGTTACACTTGATTGTAACACAAAGAGTTTCACGGTTTTTCTTGTTAAAGTTCATGTAGGACTAGGAGAACAATCCTGCCATTCCTTTCCTTGTAGTATAATTGAGCTGATAAGCATCAAGCCACACACATCAAAACCCACAGCGAATGTCATTTGCATTAGTTTTCTGCCTTTACATAAAAAAAAGCAATCTGCTTATCAGCCCCCATCGGAAGCTGCACAATGCTATGGGGATGAATATTAGAAGCTGAACACAGGGAAGGAAGAAGGCAGTGCACTTGTGCACTTGGAGGGAGCCCTTTTGGGGTGGAGACAGAATTCCCAGGCACAGCAGGAGGAGCTGGGTGAGCATCAGAGGAGCCCCTCCATTTACCCCCAGGTTGTGCTATGGGGACACTGCAGCAAGAGAGGGGGAGACAGGATCGGGGATCAGGGATCATCACATGGGAGCAGCTTGTGCTGCAGCTCCTCTGTGGCTCCCATCAATGGGTTTCAAGCAACGGGGTCAATCTGGAGATATCTGGGCACACAGAGGGAGAAGGACAGAGCGGGCTGTTGGAGGTTCTGTGCCTCTGCCCCCCAGGTAAGTGTGTGCTGGTGCGTGGGGAGGTTCTGGACCCAGATTTAATCGCTCCTTGCATGGCACTCAGGATGCAGCCACAGCTTTGAGTTGAGACACCTGAAGCACTGCTGAGGACAATCACCTTCATCATGTGCAGAGTCTATATAGCCAGGTGGGACGTATGCACATGGGGCTGCACATGAGCTCCTGTGTTATGGGTTAACACAGGTGCAGGAGTCACACCAGTGGCATTGACACAGGGGTTTACCTTTATGTTTGGCACCCAACACAAAGTTTTGGCCTCATGTGCCCTTTTCTACCTGAAGGTTAGAGTGTGGCACTGCCCATGGGAGACACAGGAGAGCAGCAGAGCAGCAGGTACAGCATCTTTCCCCTTCATGTCCCACCAAGTTCCTTGAAAAGCACTGGCTGGCCTTGCTTCAAACCTCACCAGTGCACAGCAAGGGCAGCTCCTCTGCTCATGGTACATAACTCATCCAGCCCACGCGAGGCCAGTCTACTGCTTCAGGATACTGCATGTGAGATTTACGGGGCTTCAGCCCCAAAACATGCATTCCTGTGCATTTGCTACTCTTGGCCTAAGAGCTGGTGTCTGCGCAAGTGATGGGCATATGGAAGATTTCTAGTTTCAACAGAGTGGCAAGTGCTGTGGAAAGCTGAGCTTCGTTTCCAGGCAGCAAATGCACCTGGCATATAGTAAGCCACACTGTTGGAATCTTCCTTGCAGCATACGTACACACTGAAAGCCTTAAATATACTGGATTATTTGTTGGGGGTTTTTTTCTACCCTTTCCTCCCTCCCTTAAGCCAAACATTTATGCAATAAAATATTGCTAGAGCACAATATATAAACAATGCACACAATAAAAATAAGAACTGATAAGCTCTAGTAAAAAAACAGCTGAACTTAATTTTATAGCCAGATAACAATTTAGGTTTCTGTCAATTTTATTTTGTTTTGGTTTTTTGTTTTCTTTTTTTTCAGATATTAAGGTGGGTTTTTTGCAATAGGTTTGACTTAGGAGTTTTTCCGTAAGACAACAGAGTAGCTGAATTTTTTTTTTTTTTTCTTAGTTATAACCAATCTGTAATTTCTGGGACTTAGAATTTGAGCTTCTGGTCAAATAACTTAGAAGCAAACTGTAATTATGTGCCTTTTCCTGGTGCAGCTGGTGCCAAACCATAGATGAAAGCAAAGTGATTATAGACAAAGAGCAACAGCTTGGTGACTGGGTTTCCTTTGAAGAGAGTCAATACAAGTAATTTCTCAGTAAATCTAGAGAAGAATCTACAGCAGAGGCCAGTATCCAGTCTTAGGATGGGTCCTGTATACGATATACAGTCACTCTATATTGTATATAATATAATGTATAAGAAATCATTAAAATTCTAGAGGCTAATGTCGGAGACACCATATTCCCTCCTGGGCATCCTCTCCATGCACCACAGTATCACAAGTCCCTCCATCACCTCCTTTGCTTCACAGCATTGTCTGTAAGAAGAGAGGGTGCACTCCTCAGGGACAAGCAGTTGGCACCACAAGCTGAAGAAAGCCCCAGCCTGTGTCCTGCAGTGGGGATGGATTAGTTTGCCCCTTATACCCTTCTGTAAAAGGGGTTGCTGCCCTTCCAGATCTGCTTTGCCCCATTCATTCCATTTAAAGCAAGGTGCTGCTGAGTTTTCATTATGCACTGGACTGCCCACACCAAAATGCAATGGTTCTGGACTGGGTATTTTGGACCATTGTTTTTCTGGTTCCAGTCCTTGAGATCCAAGAAGGGCTTTAATTATTGTAGTCTGAGTGTAATTGGTTCAGGTTTTCTCAACCACTTATTCATCTCTTCCTGTGGTAGAGCTTGCAGACCCAGCTGGCATCAGTGATAGCAAAACTAAATTTCTTTTTGAAGAATCAGCACTTCATTTTTAATTTACCACTCTCATACAAGCTAAGAGGAAGGAAAGATTTTCTCTCTCTCAACTTAAAAGGAAACAATAATTTTCTCCTTTTATTTGAACACTATTCTGTTCCATGGTTTTTCTGTCTTTGCCATAGAAATTTTGAAATCAAGTCAAACAACAAAAAGAAAAGATGGTATTGTAAATCTTGGACATAAACCCCCACCTTGGTCTTTCAAAAATTAAAGACAATTCCAGCTCTTCCTGGGTTTTACCTTTGAACTTCCCTGAGACTTCTGCTTTCTAATCTGTAAACAGGAATAATACCTTCCTGTCTCAGAGGACTTCTCTAACAAGCTTAACTGATTTGTGTTTGTAGGATGTTGGGACATGGCAACACATGCATGGGTATGGAGATACATATATGTGCATATTTGTATGCATCTATGGATGGGGGTACAGACTAGTTTATTTTTGTGTGGCTCCTGTTTTTTGTTTTCAGGTTATCACTATCTTCCTAAAACGTGAAAGATTTCTTGTAGAGAAGAGAACACTGGTATGTTTATCTAAAGATCAGATTGCACTTGAATGAAACATATTTTCTTGACAAATTTCTTGCCCATTTTAAGTACCAATGTTAGAAGGTTTTGGTATTTGATAAAATTAGCACAACACAGGCTGAAAACCAGCTCTAACTAGCAATGTATTGTGACATTACCATATCTTTCAAAGCAATCTGTAATGGAAAAGAGAAGTCATACTTCACCTAGATATCCCTCTCCCTCCCTAATTTTCCTGGTTAAAATAACATGTTTCTGAATGGCATGGTTGAACGCCAGCCCCACGCAGCTGCTCACTCACTCTTCCCCAGTGGGACAGGGGAAAGAACCAGACGGGTAAAAGTGAGAAACCTGTGGGTTGAGACAAAGACAGTTTAACAGGGAAAGCAAAAGCCACACATGTCAGCAAAGCAGAGTGAGGAATTCATCCACCACTTCCCATGGGCAGGCAGGTATCCACTCAACCCAGGAAAGCTGAGCAACATCACATGTAATGGTGACTTGAGAAGGTAAACACCATTAGTCCAAACATTCCCCCCTTCCTTTTTCTTCCCACAGCTTTATATACTGGTCATGACACCATATAGTGTGGGATATTCCCTCAGCTCACTTGGGGTCGACAGTCCCATCTGTGTCCCCTCCCAGCTCCTTGTGCTCCCGTCACTGGTGGGTGGGGTAAGAGGCACAAAAGGCCTTGGTGCTGTGCAAGCCCTGCTCAGCAATGGCTAAAACATCCCANAACATCACATGTAATGGTGACTTGAGAAGGTAAACACCATTAGTCCAAACATTCCCCCCTTCCTTTTTCTTCCCACAGCTTTATATACTGGTCATGACACCATATAGTGTGGGATATTCCCTCAGCTCACTTGGGGTCGACAGTCCCATCTGTGTCCCCTCCCAGCTCCTTGTGCTCCCGTCACTGGTGGGTGGGGTAAGAGGCACAAAAGGCCTTGGTGCTGTGCAAGCCCTGCTCAGCAATGGCTAAAACATCCCAAGTTATCAACACTGTTTTAGCCATAGCCCCATACTGGCAACTATAAAGAAAATTAGCTCTACCCCAGCCAAAACAGCACAATGAACTATGACTTTTTGATTTTAAACCAAAGCTGATATTTTCTTTCTGTTGCTTACAACCCTTCTAAAGAACATAAGCAGGCCCCATGACTGCCTTCCCTACCAAAGCCCACATCAATGCCACCTTTTCTTCCCAGGACTTCAGAGGATGGCTCACACCTCCTTTTTGTTTGCTGCTTTGGGTTTTTGTGGGCATTCTCCTTTCCTCCAGCTTTTGAAGACGGAAACTTCATGGCAGTCAGTACAGGTTGCCCAACATATGTTGAAACTCCTTCCCTCAATGATGACAGTCTTAAAACGGGATAACCATCTGCTCTGACCTGATCCACAATTCCATTTTTCTTTGTCTCCCACAGAGATGTCAACAGGCCTCATTCAAGTCTCGGTCAGTCTCAAACTGGACAGCTAGAATTTCCCTTACAGAAAAGAAAGCAGAACACCTGTTTTAGAATTAAACTCAGACCCTTGCTATTATTATTAATACCAATAGGTAAATGTACACATTTCCATTTGGATGGAGAAATCAGCACATCAGATATTGTATTTTCCATTCAAATATGAAATAGAAATTTTGATATTTTAATACATATATTTTCATTCATTTTCCAGAAATGAAGTTTTGTTTTCTTGGTTATATCTGTTTCTTGTCTTGCTCTGTTAAAATCCCCTCTGCTATTACCTTTTCCCCATCCTTTACACACACCAGAGGTTACACCACCAGCACTCCACTGACAAATCTTGTTGGAAAAAGAAGCTGATCAATAAAAGATTACAGAAAGCTCTGTTTCCATTTTGCAACACGGACCTGCTAGTACTCTGCTGCAAAGACTCGTGTCCTAAACAATTTAGAGATGCCATAAAATTACTCCTATTTCATTGCATTAAACCACAAATTATAAGCTAGATTTCTATTCTGGTATTATACAGCTCCTTCCAATGCAGTTTAACAGCTGGAAATGAGAAGGCGGCAGCTCCTTGTTACCAGGCAACACTTCCCAACCACCAGCAGCTTGCCCCAGGGATCAGGGTTTAAGAGCTGCTCTGCAGTGACAGCTCTTCTCCCTTCTTCCAAGCCCGGACTGATGCATGGAGGCTGCTTCAGAGCAGAGCTCCTTCTAAGAGCTCAAAGCACTGGCAAGAGCTACATTGCATTAAAACTCTGTTTTTGTCTCTCACTGTCACACAATATTGTGTTATACAGCTGGGAGTTTAGCCACTGACTTCCAGTAAGCCAGTTTTTTCAATGCACAAGTAATTTTTTCATTTATGGGGTTTATTGCTTTCAGTTAATGAGAACGATAAAGAAACATTATGGTCTTCTGCTAAAAAGCCCTTTTCAAAGGCAGCAATGGGTATCAGTACTCTCCCTCCTGCCTTGGAGAGACAGCTCCAACTCGTGTAATGTCTCAGCAACTCCACTTGCCATCTTGGTGTTTATATTATTCCTGGTGAGGGTTTGTAGGGTAGAATGCATTGTATGGGCTTATATTTGTTCTTACTGTTTTGCTGCAATATTCTTTACCTCCTCATGTCACCCTTGAATTTATTTATATTTAGGCTTTATTCAAGCAACTAAAAATCCCCTAGGACATAAGCATATGTGGAACGCATAGGAATAGAAGCCATGATGACCTCATAGTATATTGATATACCAATGGCCTAATGAAACACAAATCCTGTCCACCAGCAGTGTTTATGAAATTCCTTACATCACTTAAAAGTTCATTCCTATTTAGAGTCTGGTTTGGGATCCAGGCTTGTTGAACTCTTACAAGTCTTGTGTTGAATTCAGTATAAGTCTGAACTGGGATCTATCTGCTGACACTGCTTTTTCTCTCAACTCTTTCCCAACAATCGTGCAGGTCACAATAATTTCTTCATCATCAGGGTTCCCCTTGTTTTAACTCAGCACACTTCCACTGGGTCAAGGACATCAGAGAAAACAGAAGAAGAAACATAAGTGTCCGTGTTGGTGCAACGCTTCAAAGCGAGGTTCAGTTGTCTCAGCTGTAGAGTATCAGCAGGAAAGCTCATGGCCCTGAAGAGAAATATGTCCCTTGCAAAGGTCATTCCTCTGGTCATGCAATTCAGCATATGGACATGGACATGACTAGTGCCTGTAGGAAAAGAAGCTTTTCTCCTTCTCCCTCCAGCATAATGCATCACTGTCAGAAAATAGGGTTTGGATCCCTTACTGAAGAGAGACATTAATTAAACAGTCTTTTATGAAATTTCTTTTTGAGTAAATGACATGTGTGAAAGATGAACAACCTTTCTTCTACATTTCTTTTCATGCTTTCAGCTCCATTTTTTACCAAGTCTTTGTTTTTCTCTCTAATCTACATTTACTTATTCTTCTCATCCATTTCATTATCACTAGAATTAAGCATATTTTGAAAGTTAACCCTTTTCTTCTTGAGCTAATATATGCTAATCACTCAAAAGTATTGTGCAGTATAAGGGCACCTTTTCTGTGATTGTTTTTATTAGAAAATGTTTAACTTGAACACACCAGAGAAGAGGAATTTTATGCCATTGACATTATTAAAGACCTCTGGATGAAATTTTACATTCTCACACAAAAATATTGGCCTGATCTAAACAAAGGTACATGTTTGTGTGGCTCCATGAAGGACTTATATTTGGAAGAGGAGAATACAGTTTTTCATATTTATCACTGAAAATAGCCTGAATCTAAGCATGGCTTCTAATTGCTTTTAGTTGCAGTTTCTCATCCTTCTGACATTCTTTTTCATCAGCACTTTCATTCTACATCAATGTGTGTCTCTGAATAAGTTTTCACATATGCATTAGTAACGTCTTTCAGTGGAGCTGCATGACTATCCAGCATTACACCGGGTGCCTGGAAATGCTCTTAGAAGGCTCACATCCCATTTTTGTTACCTTCCAACTTTCACTTCTCATCATCACAAATACTTCACAATTTTAATTTATTTTGATTCACTTAACAGCCAGGCATTAAATGAAGCTGACATGATCAAAACTCTGTTTTTAAAAAGGAAAGTGCTGGCTGTGCAAAAAGCCCCAGCTCATCTGCAGCAGTGGCACATTAGGAGAAGGTCCACATGGATGTACCAAACAGGTTTTTAAGCAGCAGGGATTGTGTTGGTACCATGAAAGGTTCCTGCCTTGCAGTCTGGGTTCAATTCCTGCTGACGACAAGAAGGAATCTTAAATTTTTAGTGTGGGAACCCATACTTTGTCTAATTAACTGATGTCCACCTGGGCAAGCTACACACACTGCTACAGAAGCTTTTTTTTCTTTGGATAAAACAAAATTACAAATCCTCAGGTCTTCAAAATGACACTGTTTCAGTAAGGAATTTTTTGTGATTTTTCTATACAATCAAGATTTGTGTGTGTGTGAGAAGACAGTAGGATATTTGGGGTTCTACTTTTTTGATGTAAATTACCTGTCAGGGGCATTCTAGAGTTATTTATGGTCTGTCTGCCCACAGTAGTTCCAGTTTGTGAGCTCCCTTCTTTGCCTTGTCACATGTGCGTGTAAATCAAGATACCATTCAACCTCTACAAAATTCTAGTGCAAAATGGCAACATAAGGAGACACTAGAGAAACAGTTAGTGATGGTGCAGCAGGTGCTTAATCATCAAGCAAGAAATCTATTACTGAATTTAATATCCTCAACTGGATAACAGACATGTGAAGGCAGGAGTGGGATAAAAGGATCTGGGCTTCCTCCACAATGCAGTTAACTTCACAATCTAATGCTTGTATCCCAGAGATACAGAGGTTGTTTTAAAAACAGAGAAAAGCAAAGCTATTCTTTTCAAAGGGAGTAAGAAGTAAAAAGCAAGAGTCAGTTACGGAAGATCTTCTCCACAACATCTTGTCACGATAAATACAGCAGCTCCATTGGGCTCCCTGCCTCCAGGTGCTTAGTGATGACTCAGACTGCACACAAAACAGACCCTCTGGTCCTCATCCACACCTTCGATGTCCTGCAGAGGTATACAATAAACCAGGAGCCGCGATGTCCTGCAGGCTGTGGCAGGAGGTCTGTGCTGTTGGTCGGTGACATTTAGTCTGAGAGTTCACCTGTGGATGGCAGTGGCCCGTTCTCTCCAGGAGTTTGCTCTTTATCTTGCTTGCTGCAGAGGGAGTGCCACTGTCCAGATAAGCAATTTGGTTTTGCTAGTGCCTAAAGCCATTTTCAGCCACAATTTTAGCCTCTAATGAATGGAAATCTCATTCACCTGGAACCAAGATAGGCACAGAGAGAACAAGATGACAATCCAGAACTTCCTTGTCCTTGAAACTTCCAGTTTATTTCCTGGCATCAGCCCATGAATTATAGTTGACAACTAAGCAGCAAGTTCCAGATCTTAATGTGCTGAGTATATTTGGCATATGGCCAGCCTGTACTGCATTCAGGTCAAGGATCATGGAATTGGCTCTCTTACTCTCAGAGGGATTAAGTATGCTGCCTTCCACAGAAATTTAATTTCTTAAATATTCTGATGTAATCTCATATCATTCTACTCCTCCCTACTCACAGAATTCAAGAAAAAATAGGAATGACACCTTAGGAGCACTTTCAAAGGAAAAAACCCAGGAAATTAATGTGGAACGAGCATGTGAAACAGTCGCTTGCTCTAAAATCTGAGATACTTTGGCAGTGTGGGACAACTCATAGGACATGTCTAACCAATTTTTCCTTGAGGTCAAAAAAGTACTTTACACAGAAGAGAGGCTCCTTCAGATGTCAAGAACCGTGTACCTCATAGTGCCCGTGGCTAGGGGACTGATAGAATGAAGGAAGGGCAGGCTTGGGAATCCTTTCCTCCTGTCCACAGTGAATATATAGAATCATAGAATTGTTTAGATTGGGAAAAAAGCTCTAAGATCATCAAATCCAACTGGTAACCCAGCACTTCCAGGTCCACCACTGACCCGTGCCCCCAAGTGCCACACCCACACATTTTTTGTACACTTCCAGGGGTGATGATTCCATGATTTCCCTGGGCAGCCTGTGCCAATGCCCGACAGTTCTTACAATGAAGAAATTTTTCCCAATATCCAATCTAAACTTCCCCTAGCACAACTCGAGGCCATTTCTTCTTGTCCTGCGTCTTGTTAGTTGGGAGAAAAGACTGACCTCCACTTCACTACAACCTCCTTTCAGGCAGTGGTGGTTGTAGGTGCCCCCTGAAGCCTCCTTTATGCCAGGTTAAACAACCCCAGCCCCCTCAGCTGCTCCTCATAAGACTTGTGCTCCAGACCCTTTACCTGATTCATTGCCCTGCTTCTTCAGCTCTACAGTTGTGAGGCCTTATACACTCTTTTCAGGATATTTCAGTTTCATTCTGCAGTTTGGTGACTACAAATGTAATTAGTGGTAGGGACCTAAATGAACTTCTCTCAGTTAAACCTTCTTCTGCTACACCTCTGCAGCTTGTCTACACACTGGTTTCTTTTGGGATTAATTAAGGAAGGACATTCATTGGAATTTGTAGTAAGTGTCTCAAGGTCTGTTAACCAATGAATCACTTTTAGATTTTTGATCCTTAATGAACACCTTCTAGTTGTATTTTTAGTCACTTCTCTCAAAACTTGTTAAATTTGGTGCATATTTCTGGTTAGTGTCTAAAAACCAATGGAAACTAATCCTACAGGTTCAGATTTATATTTGGAAATCTGTGTCTAGATTACTCTAAAATCAAAAGAGAGTCTAAAATGAGACATGCTGAGAGTACAAGCAATTCATATAACATTGTTTTAATATTTTCAGCATTATTTTTCTGTACTGTTTTTCATGTTCCCTAAGACATTACTGGGACAGCTGAGACCAAATAACAAAAAAAATTCCACGAACTCTGAAGAAAATTAAACTTGCTTTATTCAACTCTTTGCTTAAATCTGCCTTAGATGCTACCATGCCAGAAGAATGGAAGGTGGAAAATACACTATTGAAAAGACTTCTGAGCTCACCAAAATCAGTGTTTGATGTCTGTGCCAAGTAACTTACTGGAAAACATAATAAAGAATAGAACTGGTGAACTGAATGATATGTTGGAGAAGAATCAGCATTGCATACCAAGAAGGATGTCTTGTTTTGCAAACCCATTTGAGATTCAAGGAGTGATATTTATTTAGATAAGGATAGTTCTGATAATATTAGATAGTTGGATTTTAAAAACTTTTGAGCTGGTCTTTTACCATACGGTCTCAAAGTGTGATCATATGGGATAAACAGAAAAGGATAAAAACATCTGAAAGAAAACTCATCATTAGATTACACAATATAATGCAGTTTCCAGAACCCACAAAAATCTCTGCTGTTCAACATCTTCAGAAATTTTATGGAGAAGCTTAATGCCATGAGGTCAGTTGGCAGATAATACAAAATTCATCTGAACAGACAAATCTTAAGCTGGTAATCAAGAATATCAGAAGACTTTTTAGCAAAAAACCCCAACTTTTATCTTGGCTTAGTGAGTTGAATTGACTTGCTGAAAGGTCACATCATTGACAAAAGCATACAAAGATTGTACATCTGGGGATAAAGTGGAAGCATAGAGGGAAGGCAGAGTGGGATAACAGACTGGGACAGTGTTTTGGTAGCAAGAAGCTGTTCAGTTGGCTTGGCTGTATCACTTGATAACACTCCTCATGTGACAGGGTAATAAATGACAAGCAAAATTTAATATACAGACACACAAAGTGACACACCATGAAAGACAACCCTCACCTTCTGTATTCACTGGTAAATCATCACTCAGGAAAGTGCTTTCCACTCAGGAAAGAGATCTCAGACCTCTTGTTCATGGCTCTTCGGAAAGAACAGATCAAGAAGTGATCCATGCAATGTTTGAAAATAGTAAGAAAAAAACAGAAGTAAGAAAGAAGCAGGACACTGTTGCTATAAAATTGTATCTTGAATATTGCATGTAGTTTTGTTCACATTGTCTGAAAAGAAGTATAAATAGAAAACATACCGGTGCTCAGGCTGCAATCCCAGAAAATACTATGGATTTTATGATGCAATCCCACTCCACACTTCTTCATGCTGTCACTGAGCTGCTTCAGCACAGTAACCTGGTAGAAAACACTCACACACACACACACACACACACACAAAGGAAGAGTTTCCTGCCAGGGGACTGAGCTGAAATGGCACAGCCACAGCTGTGGACATGGGCAGGGGGACACACGGCAGAGAGGAAAGTGGCAGCCAGTCCTAGGAAACCTCAGCTGTAGCTTCATAAACCATTTTGGCAAGCTTTGCTGATGAAGTTAGGCCCAAGCTCCTTTGCCTGCAGCTACTCGCTGTCACCCCTGAAAGCCTCTCCCTATTGGTGTTTGTGCAGCTGTTCAGCAACTCAGTGGGGGAACTGATCTGAAACAAAATTTATCATTTTTGTTGGATTATTCTGTTTGAGTTTGCAGCATGCTAGCACAAGAAACTGATGTGACCAAAAAGCAACAGGGACTGGAAGGACTGCTCCTTCGAGCAATGACAGCTCAAAGGGGTTTGCAAACTAGTAAAAGACCAAAACTCCATAGTTCAGGAAAAAGGATAGTTCTGAAATCATATGAGAGAGGTCTATAAACTGGTATGGTGAAAACAAATAGGGCATGATCATTCACTATTTCTTGGATTACAAAAATTCAAGTACTCTGTAAAATTATTAAGCACTGGATTTAAAATTAGTGAGAAAAAGTTCCTGTCTAGCCTTTGTGCAGATTGATGACCTTCCCACCACTCCTGGAGGCCAGGTGTACCAACAGATCAAAAAGCTATTTGACAAATTCATAGAGAAATGGTATGTTTGTGTCTGTTAGGGTTGCAGTGGATACAGTTTTCACCTGAGAGCTTTTCCTCTGCACTTCAGGAGCTTTAAACAGAAAGAAAAGGCCACTCAATGGTGGTTTATGTGTTTTTATACCTCATACCTGTATCTCCACTATTGGCAATTGTCAGACAGAAGATACCAGCCTAGGGACAGTTGCTTTGAATGAGAAGGGCTCTTCTGTTTTCACTTATTTACTTCACTTCAGCTATATGTGATGTGACTACATTGTTTACATTTGTTATATCATATTTGCAGTAACTACTGTGGAGAGACAAAGTCTGTATTAGATATATGTAAATAACAAAGTTAAACAAGACAAGTTCTTTTTCTGAAACAAATTATGCCACTGAAGTTTTCTTGAAGAGTGTATAGATATGGTGTTACTGGAACTATCTCTCACACTTACCCGTCAACAGAGCAGCACAGATAAAAGGGGTGGCTTTGAAGCAGTGGCAGTAGATAGCCTAAGAGCACCTCTGAGCTCTGACCCTACTCTAGGTTACACCTAACAGGGCTTCCCACAGTGGATGTGTCCTGTGGAACCAAGGATGGACAAGGGACGGTAAAGCATGGCTTGCAACATGTTGGTAATAAACGACATTCATCTCTTTCCTGAAGAGATCATCCTAAAATGCTGGAACAAACTGAAAATGCATTTCTGACGAAAATCTGTGTTGGTGTGTGGGGAAAACCCAAGTTTCTAATTTATGGCAGGACGGGGTTGTGTTTGGTGCCAGCTTCTGCCTTCCTAGCGACGAGCCCCGGAGCTATTAAAGAGATGTGCCTGGAGGTGAGGGCGCAGTCTCCCCGCCCGCTCCTCTCGTCCTACTGGCCGCCCATCGGCCCGACTCCCCGTGACCGCCCCCGCCGCTCGGCACGGCCGCTCCCGGGCGGCCGGGCAGGTACGCGGGGCCGGGCCGGGCGACCTCTGTCCCGGTCCATCAGCACAGTCANGGGGGAGTTCGTCCCTCCCGCACACACCGCCGAGCATCCCCCGCCGCCCTGCGTGTGTGCGAGTGCGGGCCGTGCTGCCGGGGCGGGGGGGGGTGCGGAGGGATGCGCAGATTCGCGGCTGCGGTGAGGGCGGCGGCGGGGTCAGGGGGATGCGGGTGAGGGGCCGCGCTGAGGCCGCGGCGACCCACGGGCGGCGCCCCGAGCAGGGAGAGCGCTCGGTGCTGCCCGGAGGGGCGGTCTGGTGTGCGGGGTGGGGGTCGGGGGATCCGGAGCGACCAGGCGGGCTCAGCTGTTCACCGCTGCCTGTCCTTCCTCCTGCTCCTCTCGTCCTCCTCGTCCTGCTCCTGGCCTCCCCCGCGCCGTCCCGGCGCTCGGCTGCCCAGCCGTGCTGCTGCGCGCCCCGGAAGCTGCCCAGTTCCTGCGGCAGAGGCAGCGGCGAGCCTACCAGATCTTCGAGGAGACCAAGCAAGGGCACCTGGAGAGGGAGTGCGTGGAGGAGCACTGCAGCAAGGAGGAGGCCCGGGAGGTGTTTGAGAATGACCCAGAGACGGTAAGGACGCAGAGCCACCGCGGAGATTTGGGGGTTTGTCCGGCTCTGCGCTCCCGCCCACCCTCTATCCGCGGCTGGATGCCAGCTACCGGCACAGCGGGGAAAGGCATCGGGAGGAGGGGGACCCAGGGCCATTAGGTGAATGACTGGAAGACACACTAGTGCTCAGCCTGCCAAGGGCAGTGAAAGGGCTGTCCAGTCAGGAGCGCCTAGGTGAGCGTGGTCTGGGTGAGCAGCCCAGCCTGGCACCGGCTGGTGGGACTGTCACTGGAGGGTAGGAGGGTCCTGTTTACCCATAGTCTAAATCCATGAAGCAAGTCCAGTGCAACATAATGATACAGCTTCTCTGTCTGGTTACCTTACCATCCCTGCTCTTCCCTCCAGCTTCCCATCCCAGCTGTATTTAAAATCCCCTTAGTGTTGCAGCGTATGTCACAACTGGGGCTTCTCAGAAGAATGTCCTAACCACTCTTAAATCCGTGGGGGCCAGTTCAGCTCAGTCAGCATCTTAGAATCATTAGTTTCAGGATCCATCACTACAACAGCAGGAGGGCACATATATGGGAATGTGGTACTGCTGCACTTCCAACACTGTGGATTCACACAGTTACACACTGCACCCCATACGTGGAGCTGTCTTTTCCAGTCTTATCAAGGTTGACTTTCAGTTCAGTCTTCTCACTTTGAGCAGCATGCGGATGCTTTACTAAGCTTGGCTTACCCTTCCAGTCACTTTACACCTCCTCTCAACACTGTTTTGGATAGGCTGTTCTCATTGCAAAGCCTATCTGGCACTGATTTAGCAGTGGGAAGTGGATTTTCTGCAGTGTTCAAACTGCGGCTCAGTTCTGCACAGCATGTTCCTGTTAATGGTATGATGCTCTAGGGAGAAGATAGGACAGAGAGGGAGAGAGAGAGAGCGAGCGAGCACGTGTGTGTGTACACAGAGACACAAACCACAGGCAAGGGAGGGACTCAGCAGAGGAGATGTTTTATGCTTCAGTAAGGCAAGTCTTGACACGTGTGCTTCATTTGCAGCCTCAGCACTGAATAGACAGTGCAGTAGCTTGCTGTCACAAGGCAGGAGTAAGTAAAGCAAAAACAAAGTGTAAGATTTTTGGCTGCCTTTATTTTTGAGATTAATATGGAACACTTGCCCAGGCAGTGTTTAATGTTACCCCTTTTATATGTATATATAGTCACATCTGAAGTAGCAGTGTTTGCTTCTGTTCTGCAAAAACCGAGCTACTTCAGAATGTGGATAACTGTAATGAAATGAGAGTGGTGGCACAACTACTTCCATATTTGAGTTGAGCAATATAGCTTTAAAAGCAATATAAATACTCATCACATTGCAGTGAGTACAGGGAAAGCTATGATGAGTGTGATTTTGTAGCCTTCTGGAACAAAGGTGATCTAAGGTCACTACTTTTACTCACTGGCTGCTGGCCAAGAAAGTAGCCAAAGGCAATGCACTGATAGATCAGTTTAAGGGTAGGATAGTGTACAAATACATCAGGAGTTTTTAACAGTATTTGGTACTGATTTTGTAAATTGTAAAGAATACACAGTTCTCCTACTAAAATGACAATAGTGGAAATATTTTGGTTTAAAATCTTTTCATGTATAATATAAAATCTTTAAGATACCATCATACTTGCATGTGTTTTGTAGGACAGTGCTGGCTTTCTGTCATTGCAAGTGATTTTGATTTTTTGGTGCATTTCCTTTGCTGCTGCTACTGGGTTTCACTCCCTTTTGAAAACCTGAAGAAAGGCTAGATGGGCTTCTAGTGTCTGTGCCTCCTAAAATGTCCTTCTACACCAGGACACTTAGATCTGCAGTGACATAGGAATCTACCTTTTCTGAGACATAAACCTTCCAAGAGCTGTGAAGTTGCTTGTTAAGTGCAGTATGTCCTTCTCCTTGCATTACTTTGCTTCAATTTGATTGAGAAGCAAGTGTGCCATAATATATCAGGGGCATTTATGGCCCTTCCTGTCCCTTTTGCAATCAAGTATGTGACATGAGAGCAGCAGCTGCTGCTCAGTAGCAGCTTTCTGAAGCATGGTAGCAGAGGTTATGTATGTGGGCTGTTGCTACTCTGCACTGGAAGACTCTGCTGTTTTGTAATGCATAGGTGACTACTCTTCCAGCAGTACCTGTGGATTTCATGGGCAGAGCATTAATTCACAATGGAAGTGTATTTTAAACAGTAGGGGGTTGTTGTGCTGTCATTTCACTGATGCTGTGTTGTGATGTCCTAGTGACTGACAGAAGAAGGAAGCTAGTTGAGACAGACCTGACTTAGGAAAGCCAAAAACTGTTGTAAACACTACCAAGCTTTTTGAAGAATTGCAGTAACTGCAGTCATGCTTCAGCATATTGCCAGGCTGCAGCTGATCCATGCTGGTAAAGAGAGCTTTTATTGACCAGGGAAATGTACAGATTGTTGTTGACAGAAGACGATTCCTTGAAGTTTAGGAAGCCTGAAATTTCTGCAGGTGCCTGCTGAACCTGGTCACAGGGATTAACTATTAGGCTATGCAGGCAAGCCATGATGAACATAGCAGTGCAATCTGTCCTGTTGCATCTCCCAGGTTTTATGCTTTAAAGCACCAAATGAGCATCTGTGTAGGCATTGGGCTGTTTACTGTCCCACAGGAGCAATGGTCTTGCAGCCTTGACAACTGAAAGTTAGTTTCAGATTAGTTAATCAATCTTGATGCTTCTTGGTTCAACCTCAAGAAAGGCTGGTGATGTCAGACCAGAAGTGTTGTCCCTCTTCCCTTTTCTCCTCCATTAGATGCTAATGACATGTATGTGTCTTCCTTACCAACCTTGCAATTCCTGACTATCCTGTGGTTGTGTGAGGAGAATTTCAAGGTCTAATTTTAAGACCTACAACCTAAAGATGTGATAGGAAATTGCATTAACTGATTCAATAAAACAGTTCCAGACGTTGAGGTAAGACAAAGCAAGGCTGTAACATAGCTCACGTGATGCTTCCCAGGTAAAACCATATCTTTATGCAGCCAATTGTAACATCAAGCCGAGAATTTTACGGAAAGATACCTATTTCCTGGACAGACCAGTAAATGAAATGAAGTGTCACATACTTATACCAGAGCACCCTTTTTCTGTGCCTTCCATTGTTTCAGTGATCAGCTTTGCAAAGCAACATCTGCAGGCAGTCAGCAGAAGATGCACATTCTCTGAAACCTGAATGTGGATTTTGCCACGTGTGTGATTACTTATATCAGCTGCTAAGAATAGTGTATCAAGTGGGGCCCAAGAGCCATTCATGTGCAGCGCAGGGCAGTGCAGCTTTTGTCTCTTATGTTACGGAAAATATAAATATCAGCTCACTCAGACTGGAGGAAGGAAGATCAATTGAAACATTTTTAGATTGTTTGGGTTTTTTTAAGAGGCAGAACAAAACTCAGTTTGTGCCACTTGTATGACTATACATGGTAAAAGCAAGTAGACTGGATTAATGAGTCTTGCAGCCTACCTTTTTCATGAAGCTAATTATAACATCCTTAAACATTACTGCAGAATTCTGGGGTGGTTCCTGTTTTGTAATTTCATTTATGCTAGAGGTGCCAAACAGAAAAATTAAAAGATAATATAGTGGTAAAAAAAAGATGGAAAACATCTTGATGGGAGGTATGCAGACTATTTCTAAATGTGATCTATTCAAAATATATGCTAGGTGTGATAGATGGGATGAAGTTGCAAAATATCTTGGATACAGAGATAAGAATGTTATCTTATTTAAGATGTTGACAAGGCCTTATAAAAGCAGCAATGCAGAAATATTTGACCTTGGTATGCAGTCAAGGTATTACAGCTTGTTAAGTGACTGATAAACTACTTTGGAATTTGGTTGACCCGTTCTAAAAATCTGGTCATCCAAGCATGTAAAACAAAGGGCAGAAGGGAGTGTAGATCCTGATTTTCTTAGAAACATTGTATTTCACTGAAGAAAAAAGTGTCCTTGTGCAAGGATTTTCTCTATTTTGAAAGGCTCAGCATGGGGAAGATGTTTGAATGCAGCCTCTTATCCTTTGGTACCATAGTACAGCATCTCTCCCTGCACATCTTGCTTGCTGCTGTTACTGCTGAAGAATTACTGCTCTTCCTGCAGCTCACCATAGACATTATCATGCTGAATGCATTGAAAAATGTTAGGCACACCAGAAACGCCGATGTAGGTCAGCCTGGCCACCTGTGTTTACTGTTTATGGATTTGGCCCTCAGTAGAGCACTGTGGAAAGCCGGCTGGTTTCCATGTGCATGCAGAATGGACATCTGATTCATAGGCAGACACATGAAAATTCTGGATTTGAGGGACCTGCATCCAAAATATTTTTAAAATCTACAGCTTGTCAGATACACAAAACACTGGCAGAGAATCACAGCATAACTTGGAACTGAAGAGGAATCTGTTCCACTGTCCCACTCATGGCAAGGGCAGCAGTGACACCAGACCAAGTTTTTGGAGGCTTTTAGCAATCTTGTCTTGAAAATTACTGATCCTAACAAAACATCCAGCAATGTCAGTGTTATTTCTGCTAGGCTGGGTTTATTGAGAAGCTGAAATGCAGATGAAGCAATGTATAGGGTGTGATAAGGGTCAGTTTGGTTGGTTTTCAGCATGTTGATGGGTCACTGGTTTTATTTTTCACGTGTACCATAACATGACATGGTCTTGAAAACACGGACAAGCTTCATCCATGGACTGGGGTCATCCAAACTTCATTCTGATCTTTTAGGAGGCGTGCTTGTCAGGCAATGTTTAGATGTTATTTCTAAGAATAACAAGGTAGATACACACTTGTAAATATTAATCAGTAAAGTATGAAGGTATGTAGAGGGAGGAGAGGAGTTACTGGGAGAGTAAAGCAGTGTAAAATTTCTTTAAGTAATTTAGTGAATGTTGTGTAGTCTAGACATGAAAAATACTGATATCATCTTTAGACAGAGATGTCATCCTCCCTGTATAGAATATCCCTTTAATAACCAGGCAAGAATCTGTTATATTTGCTGTGACAGTTCTTCTCAATATACTGATTTGTTTTGACATTTTGGCAGAGCATGGAGAAAGGGCTAGATTTATAGCTGGATAAATTTCTTTATCTCTTCTTGCTGGTGCAGAGAAAGAGAGAAAGAGTTATTGGAAAACTCTGTGCTGATGTGTTAGCCTGCTTGGACTCAGTACATGGAAGAATGTATTCCCAGGCACAGTGGTACCTGCTTAATAGCTTTTGAGAAAGAAAATACAGGGATATTTAGACTTTTGTCCAGGAATGGGTTGAAGGAGAGTAAAAGAAGTAAAATTCTGATTGCCCAGGTATATGCCACAGTGGCATCCCAGCTTGCTGGGATGAGATCTGTATGTCCACCAGGTGTTCTCCCTTCCCTTTCTTTCCTTCTTCCTGTATAAAAGTCAAGGAAGGTTTGTACCAAAATCCAGTGGGTCTAACTGATCTGCAGGGCAAAAGGATTGGGACTGTGGACTAGGATGCACCCATCTACTTTGCAGTACAGACACAGCATTTGTTGGCAGTGGTGGTGTTCAGTAGCAAGGGGGTGACAAAAATACTCCTGCCTGCCTTAGGAGGCAGGTTATGCATTTGTTGGCTAAATGCTGCCTTATCAAAAGTTATTGAGAAGGATGAGCAAAGTTTACCATAGGTGGAAGCAGACACAACTCCATCAACTCTGCTGGACTCATACCTACCTGATCTGTATCAGTTTCCACTCACAGAAGAGCAGCCCAAGAATTCAGAATAGACCTGGAAATACTGACACACCACATCACAGAAGCAGTATATGCTAGATGTCCTGTGCAGCAGGAGGGAAGGAGCCAGAGAAGACAAAAAGGACTAATATTATGCTGAGGGGCTGTTTGAAGATAGGGTGGAAAAAGGTGCTAAGAATGACAAATTGAAGGGGGGGATTTATACTGGTTTCAAGATGGATGATAATGGAAAAAGTAGATGAAGTTAGGGTAAGTCAGTTTTCTAGAGCAGTACAATAAGTTTTAATAAATACGTAAGAGAGGAAAAAAGACAAAAATTAAGAAAACAGTTTTGTGGCCATGAGCTCATTTCATTTTCTTTTTTAAATTAAAAAGAAAAGGAGCAGCCTACTGGGAATTAAAACAATTTTTTAGTGCAGCTGCTTAAGAATCAGGTAAGAGAAACATTGAATGTGTATAAATTGGCAGCTGTAATTCATGTGTGTTCCATACTCTGAGTGAGCTTAATGAATTACAGTCACTTTCCACTAAGTACGAAGAACAAGGATGGCAGCACTACCACAGATTTAGAAGAAACTGAGAAGGAGCAGAGCAACAAGGTTTACTTCTCCCCTCACATTACTTTTCAAGCTTTGTTTTCACACTGGGGATTCAGCTGATCTAGTAGAGATAAGCAACTTCTTTGCCTGTTCTTTTCACCCTTCTCGCACAGCAATTTGGGTGGTTGCATGGACCAATTAAAGTAACTTAACCTAAAGAAGTCTGCAGAGATAAATGGTAATTTTGCAGCTGGATTTGTTCCCCAGTCCGGTGAGGACTGACACAGTGGAAAGGACAGCCTGAGGTTAGGATGGGAAGGCCAGGTGCTGGAACAGAAACAGAAATGGTTGTCACAGATCATCCTGTCAAAGCAATGAATGAACAACCAAGCTTTGGAGAATCTGACTGAAATGTTTCAGCAGGTCTCCCTTCTGTATCTTTGCTTTAATCACAGTTTTGTTATGACTGCTGTTCTATAGGCTCCCCATGCATGGATATCTGTGGGGAAATTTACTTATTGATGGGTTTGTGTTTTGTCCCTGTTCCTTTGAGCATCAGCAGTGGGAACTAGAAGAAGAGCAAAGTTGGGAAGTAAGAAGGGTACCCAGGGAGGGGAACAAGTGTTGGTGTTGTCTTCACTCTACACACCTGCCAGGACAGAAGGGTACATAAATGAAGAGATAAAAGGAGAATGGGTCATGCTTGCACTGCACAGAATCACATGTACCTGGAAAGCTACCATATTTGACTGATTCCTGGAACAGGGAGTTCTAGTTAAATTCTAGAAAGTATTTAGGACATGAACAGAAAAGCAAAAGTTACTTAATTATGAAAATAATGAACAGGGAAGTATGAGATCAGATTCCATCACAAGGGCCTGGTATCATCTAAGATGTCACTTCCCTATTCCTTACTTGCCTGTGCCAGCTGAGTCCAAATCCTCAAATGCCTTAATGTGATTGAGTGCTGTTAGTATGAGTTGCAACCTCTGCAGACAAGCAAGGTCCAGAGAAACAGTGTGTTTACATTACAAGGAGGGGAAAAACTTCAGTGGATAAAATGTCACAGAACCTATGAGAGATTATAGATATTTAAATCATGTTTGATGGAATATATTACATGTTCTGTTTTAAATATGGCTAAAATAATTACTGACTAAATATAGATGGTGTTGGAGAGACAGCTTTTTACTTAATGCTGCAAGTTTTGTCAGATACTGTTTTCCTTAATTTGACTAAACTACCTGAGCAAATTTTAGTTTACCCAAATACTGTAACTCTTGCAACAAGTAAGGATTCAAACAAGCAACATTGAGTGAGATGACATTTTTCATCAAATTGAGATCTTCCACATTATTGCAGCTGGAGGGAAAGTAGCCTTTCAGTTATGGAGCAGTGGAGGAAACCTCAAGGCATTTGTGATCAGATTTCTATCAGAATAACTTAAAAGCACATGCAACTAATAGGAATCACACTACAAATTATTTTTATTGAAGTATTTGGCACCAGTTATATCCATTTCACACTGTTTACTGTCTAATCAAACCCTGCCTCAGGCCACCTATAGAAATCATGTCTCTGTGCACCTTGCATTTTCACAAAATATAAAGTATCTGTGACTTACATGAACTTTTTTTTGTCTTTTCTTTCCTTTCAGTAATTTTTTTCCCTCTCCTTTAATTATGCATTCCAATAATTGATGGGTTTTTCCTCATTGCAGAGAAACAGTTTTTGCTGAAGTGGCACCTCAGTAAGCTATTGGGAAACAGTCTTGCTGTCCAGAACAGAACAGAGCAAAGGAAGTTATGACAATAGATGGGTTTTATTTCAGACTGAGGATTCTGCAGAGGTACCTAGTCTCTATGGAAGATGTCAGGCTGGAGAGTATGGTCTTGAATGCTTCTACTTTGGAAAGTTCACCAGCTTGGTAGAAGGGGCAGTCCCAGTCTTTGTGCACTTGAATAGCTGGACAGTATGAAGTGATACTTGACAACTGGACAAAAAATTTAAAAGCTACCCTAGGCAGCTGTAACTTGGGTGGTAGGAGATGAGACTTGGAGGCTGCTTTTGGACTGTAAGGTGACCTCCTTACTTCTCTGACGCCTCACTTGCCAAATTGTGGAGAGAAGTTCTCTTTGCTCTTCGTATAGAGAATACAGATTGCCACAAAGCAAAATAGGAAGCAAATTACCCTGGCTGAGCAGTGGGTCCCTCATGATGAGAAGGAAAGCTTGTGCAGGCAACTTGGCATTCATTTGAGCATAAATTCTATAACTACTGATTCTACATATTTAAAATTCTGAATTGCAGAACTGCTTAATGCCCTGATATAGGAGGGAGGCCCATATCACGCAGTGTGAGATTTGCTATGCACCTAAAGCCTAAGGCTGAGTTTTAAAAAAGGAGGAGAGTTCTGGAGCATTACTGAGATTTGCATTCTCAGGTTGTAACAGTTGAAAGCTGAGTAACTCTGAGTTACAGCCAGTTATGGTTGGTAGCAGTGATTTCTTCAAGGATAATGTTTCCATAGTGTGGAAACATGAAGAACATTTATAAATGAGGTCTGGCCATGCCCAAGACAAACATTCAGTCCTGAAGGAAAGAGGAAAAGGGAGAGTCATTATATGGAAATGAGGAAAGGGCATAATGTGGGAGTTGTTGCTACTCTCTTAGACGTAACTAGGTAACTAAGAAAATGCTTTTTAGAAATCACTGTTGCTAACACAAGTGGGTGAAATGCTTCAGTGTTAGCGGCACTGCAGCCACAGAATCACAGACTGGTTGAGGTTGGCAGGCACCTCTGAAGGCCTTTTGGTCCATCCTCCTTGTCCAAGCAGGGCCACCAAGAGCCAGATGTCCAGAAACATGAGCAGCCTTCCTTTAAACTATGTCTTTTATTTGTGGCCTCTAGAGCTCAAACATGATTTTAGTTAGATTCCGTGCCTTACAGTCTTGCCTGACCTGGTACTCAAGCAAAATAAACAGAAGCAGTAAGCAGGCCCTTTTTTCCAACGTTACCAATTACTTTAAAGTAAAGCGACAGTGAGAACATTTTCCTGGTGTTGACAGGGTCATTGTTATGTTTTCAGGAGGGCTATTTTTATACAGTGACTCATGTTAACGCCTGTTCTGATTTGGTGTTTTTCCATCTTCTCTAAAAACGCAGCAGGACTAATGCATACCCCGTGTAATTACACTAACTTCTGGATTTTACCGCTGTGGACTTTGGCCATAGATTTGAAAATAGATGGTGACCCCATTCACAATGTAGCTTTCCTTTGGCAGGGAGGCTGACACAGGTGTTTCTGCCCCTTCCACTCCACAGCTGTGAATTCTTACCTTCATGTTGCTGTTCTCCTCAGTTGTTTCAATGAGAGGCGTTGTGGGGGTGGCCCCAGAGAAACTGTTCTTAGCATTTGGAACAAAAAAAGCCAAATATAAAAATGAACAATCTGGAGTTTTGGGGGGTTGTTTGCTTGGGTTAGTTTTTTTGAGGACACTTTCAAAATTATGCTCTTTTAGGTATCCAGACTAAGTGTTGTAGTGGCTGTTTTATCAGGGTAATAAGCTCCAGCTGCAAGTGGGAGAGGAGCACCTTAGCCCCATGAACAGAATTCTTATGCCCATGTTTGGTGTCACTCTACCTTGAAATAAAAGCATGCACTCTCAGATCTTCCATCAACGCTGTTGTGGAAGCAAATAATTGTATTTAAGGCATCATAAGACTTGCTTCTAGCATGTACATATATTTGTGTGAAATGGATGGGAGCTGTAGAGCTTAACTCTTTTATGTTAAAGCACAGCTCTGTCTCTTGGGCAGCAAGAGAAAGGTCTCTGGAACTGAGCTTTTAATAAGCAAGGCAGGACCTGCCTGGAGAGACTGGCCTGATGCCATGCTTTCCACCTCACTGAAGGGGTGGAGATGTGTAGATGTTAGGCACTTCCCACTCTCTCCTGTTTCTTCCTCTTTACCTGAGATTTCTGATGAGCTGTACTTTGGGTGGCACATGATGTGTAACTCATGGGTGAGTTACAACTCTGGTGTGTAGCTCATACTACACGTTTGGCCTGTAGTGGCAGCAGATAAAAGGTGTAATTTACAAAAGGACCATTCATGTTACTAGGGCACCACAGGCTGCCAGTGTCCTGCTGCAAGGCCCTTGACTACTGTAGCTTCTGCCATCCAAGCCATACTGGTTGATAGGTGGAAACCAGACAGACAGAAGGTTTGGTGGGTCATAAAGAAGAGAGGTGGAAATACATTAAAGTTTTCTTGGTGGGAACAGTCACAGAGGTTGGAATTTTTGAAGCTACATTCATCATGTTTGGTCTCTTGTGGAGGTCGGAGCTTCTGCAGCCTTTGTCTTCCTTTTGCCTGCCCTGGGACATTACTGCTGGACAAATGGGTTAGAGAGCTTGGTGAGGTCAGTGTCTGTGCAGCAGCCTGTCCAGAGGATGTTTAAGTCCAACATGTATTTGTTTATAGATTTTTATTTAAAAAGCAAATTGTTCCTGCTTTTGTTTTCAGCAGTAATTACAAAGCAGATCTAAAGGGGAAGGGCTGACCACACTTAAACGTTGACCTTTTTTGTCAGAATCCAAGCTGAAAATTTAACACTTACATAATTCTGTGGTGATTTTTGCCACCCTAGTGGTAACAGTTAAATAATTTCCTATGTTTTGATCCTGTGAACACAGTATGTGACTTTCTGGATGGTGAGAAGTTTATTGAGCCTGAAATTCAAAGTGGCTTGTTGAGAAATCAGCAAAATAGTAACAGAGAATCTTTGCCAACTCCTTCTTAGCAAGCCTCAAAGCATTTCTCTTCGCATTTTTGTAGAATTCTGAAAATACAATTAAACACTTCTAGCAGAAAGAAGATGAGTTGCACACTTTTAATGGGGACCTAACCCTGTATATGATTTTCATTTTCCCTGACATCTGCGGGTCATTAAACATTAGCACATCCCAGAAGAATGAAAAGACATTGAGGAGTTGAGTGCTCACGTAAGAAATAATGTGTGTCTGTATCACATTAGGCACAGCTTGAATTTTTAACAGAAAAAACTTCTCACCAGTGTTTTTTGAAAAGGGACTGCAGTTTAAGCAGGCTCCTTTTCTCAAGGTGTAAGATCATTCATCCTTCATTCTTGATTAGTCTTTTCTCTGAATGTAAATACATTGTCATTGTATTTACAGAAGCCAGCTCTAAGAAAAATTGAGTATGGAATAAAAGGAAAAGCTAATCATACAAGAATGAGTAATGTTAGAGGCTGTGAGCATGTGTCTTTATTTAGAATGGTAGTATCAGCAGGTTTTGTAAACCTGGAGAAGTGCTACTGATCAGCAAGTGCCTTCGTATAACATAAGCAAATGAGAAAGACAGGGAAAGAAGAGTTAAATTTCTACTAATAACCTCCTCTTTAAATCACTTGGCTACATACTTTGTGGAATGAAGCTTGTGGTGGTACAATGCCTTGGAGTTTCACTTATCTGCTGTTCAACTGGCATTGAATCCATACAAAGTCAGTTTGAATTTGGAAGTTACTTTTACAAGAGTAAATTCTATACCACTTTTCTAGCACTCAACTCATTCATCAGAGGTCAAGGAGAAAATGCCTTTGCCACCACTGACGTGGAGCAATTAGGCTGATAGCCATGAATATGAATGAAACCTCTTATTTATTGTCCTGTGAGTACCAAAATAGTTGTTCTTGTCAGAGTCTGGATTATCTTGGTGGTGGTTAAATACATCTGCACATTCTTGTGAGGTACATGGAATAAAGGGGAAATAATGAAAGAAACGTTTGCAATATTTTATTACATGCCCCTCTCTTTATCTCCTCAAGTGCTGGTTGAAGTTCAGTTTGTGGTTATAGCACAAATGGATACCCATCTGAATACGTAGACTGCTTAGATTTATTATTATTTTGACTGCATTTTTTTGACTTGTCTTTTCCAAACTAAACCTTAAAAAAAAAAAAAAAAAGAGGGAAGAAGGGCCACAGTGGGTTCTGAGCTCATCACTCTGATGACATTTCAAGCTGAAGAAACATTTCAAAGCTCAACCCCGAAAGATGCCAAGCATATCACCCTCATGTCAGAATTGAAAACTAATGTAAGCTGCTGCTTCTACTTCTTTGCTAATGCTCTCATAATTTAGGCTGAATATTTACATAGTGCATTTCAGTAACTGGAGCATATTTGCCAGAAGCAATTGATTCTTCTGGTAAATGACAGCAGTGCAATTGATTGCACTGGACAGTCCGGATCAAACTGAATCATGGTGTGTGCCTGTCTCTGTTGTTTATACATGCCTGCATAGTTCCAGTCCAAACATCTGTAATTCGAGGAGAACATAAAATAGTTTATTCTCTTGCACATTGTATAGACCAATTTAATTTTGCAGGGTATTTACTGTCCCAATCTCACTGAGGATAATGTTATATGGAAATTGCTCCTCTTGCATAAAAGAGAATTATACTATGCATATGCTTTCATAATTAGCTGAGAAGTGGTTTATTTAAACAAAAAAAATTAAGCACTGATAAAATGCATATGTTTCCTTCATTCAATGCCCCAATTACCATTTTAACAGCACTTGAATTAGTGACTTATATATGATGAAAACCAGCATGAAGGTGGGAAAAAGTGCTTTTTTTCCTGGCCATGAAGTTTTGTATTTTTTTAAGAATGTGATACAATTGTCAGCTTCAGCCAATTTCCCATTGTTCCATGCAGCACACCTGCATTTTTCTGCTGTTTCCCTGTGTTGGTGCAAGCAGTCATGTAACTCACAAGGCCTCACCAGGCTGGCTCTTCTAACATGCAAGGTTAGATTCACACCACATCAGCAGAATGATGCTGCTCTCACTGTATGGCTGCACTTTGTTGATGCAAAGCAGGGAACAGTAGTGCATGACCATGCAGCATGAGAGGGATGGCAATGCCCTTTGAAGTCTGGTTTTAGAGTAATGGATGTCAATTTTCCCCCCTCTTGCAAAGTGTCATTGCTCCCTTCTTAGAGCATCCAGGATGTGATGTGTGGGTGGTACAGCAATGGGTGCTGTTTGAGTTGTAGGGTGGTCCTTGTAAGAGCAAAAAGAACTTTTTCTAGTGCCTGTGGTGTTCATGTCCTGCATCAGCAGAATGCCTTTGAGGAGGCACGGGGTGACTGAATGATCCTGTACTCTTCCCTCCAGGGTTTTGCTCCAGATTCCAATTCCTTCCCCTACTTCATGCCATCAGCAGCAGCTTTATCTCTTGGAGAGTGTCTTCATGCTCAGTCACTGACCAGATCAGCTGCTGTCAAAAAATACCTTGACATGAGCTATTGTTTCTTTGCTTTTCAAATGACAAAATGCATATATAATACTGTGCTGCTTCTGGTTCTGAATAAAAGGAAATTAGGTGTTTGGAATTGTTAAACAACTGCCATACAAGACCACTAAAGTAACAGCAGCTCTTAAATAGTACGAAAATAGAAGCAAATACAATTCAATAAATATTTGCTTTTTTTTCCCCCCCTCTACAGGAATATTTTTACCCGAAATACTTGGGTGAGTTGCAGCTTTTATTTTCACTTTGTGAGAGTGCTGGTGTGTGCCTAACACTGGAGCTTGTCACAGCTGAAGTCTCTGCTAAGGAAAGGGATGGAAATCTGATTGCAAGAAACATGCAACTTTTAAGATAGACTTTATGTTCCTTATTGTACTTTGAGGTGTATGTTTTTACTTATGTGTACATTTGCAGACAAAGATGCTTTATGTGTTTTCTGCATGTTAAAATCTTGATGTTGCATATATATCTGTGGCTTGCAGTGTTATGAAATAATTTGTAGTTTTCTACCTTTTCCCCTTTTTAATTAAGTTAGTTATTAACTAATCTCCTTTTAGAAAAAACAGGTGCCTGATTGTACTACTGGCTTATTCTATTGACTGTATCATAGTCATGTCATCATACTGTTTTCTATTTATGTTTAATATGTTATACTTAAGATCACAAATGCCACAGTATGAGGAAAAACCATGTGCTTTTTAGATATTTTAAGAAGTTTAGTTGGTCAAATTGGAGTAGCTACTACAATAGTTTTAGAATCATAGTAGCATCTGGTTAAGTGATCATCCTCTTCAAATGGCTTTTAACTGCTGTGCATCAAAGCTAAAAGATTTTAATGAACTTCAGAATTTTAAGGCATCTGGGAGATGATAACATTGCACAGATTTTGCATCCACTTTCCAAATCCTTGCAGGCCAGGTATCAGCTTACATGCTTTGAACAGCTGTCCTTCACCACTGTAACAATAACAATTTCATTTTCTGTTTTTCAGCTTGTATTCAGAAATATGGGTCGCCGTATACGAGAAATCCAGATTTCCTTACATGTGTTCATAGTAAGCATTTTTGGTTTTTATATTGTAGTTAAATGTTCTCTCACTCTACCTGAAGGTGTGGGACTAGCTCAGCCATCTCTGGTTTTGGTAGTATTTCAATACTGGTCTTCCTATTCTTCAGGCTTAAGACTCCATACCACTAAACAAAATCTTTCCCATTTTATAACCTAATGCCATCTTGCTGTCATGTTTTAGTGCTTTGATATTTTATGATGCAAGTTTTTTTCCCACCAGTTTCCCAAAGTTTGAATATGAGAAGCAAGAGGGACAAGAACTAGGAGGTACTATAAGGCTGTACACAATGTTTGGCCCTTCATTTTCTATTCTCTTGAATGCTAGCTTTGGCTTACCCCATTAAGAAACCTCCAGAAAAGTTTAAAGTCAAACCAGGCTTGTCCCAGCTTTCTTTACATTAAGAGATCAGTTTCATGTAACCTGTGACTGTGCTTTGAATATTGCTACCTTTAAAACCTCAAATCAGTTTGGAAGCCAAACTGATAACTTTGTAGAGGGTGAAGGGCTTTTTGTCCTTCACTGACACTAGAGAAGTTAATGAATTCTTCTAATACCTTTCCAGTTGCCTTTTGCAGCTTAGAAGTGCTAAAGGTAGAAAACTGCATAAGTATTCTAAATATGTCCTGTGAGCAGTTCAAATTTGAGAAAAACAGATGTATGTATATTTATTTTCTTTTTAGCCCTGGGTTTCAGTCTTCTATTGTGATTAGTCATGTGTTCATACAGGTGCTACCAAAGCAAGATCAGTATTTAGTCAACTTTTCACATTTATAAACTGCATTAAAACAACCTTTTAAAAGAGTGAATTCCAAGGTTAATAAGTGGTCTGTGAAGAATTTCCCTCACATATTGCAGCAGTATCACTTATGGATGTTGAGTCCTTCAAACTGGGAATTCTCAGACCTGTGGGAATCCTCAGACCCTGCTGTGTTGGCTGTAGTGTGCCAGCTAGTCCAAAGTGGGATGTGAGGCTGAATGCTTACATTTACTTGTGCATGTGGCACAGGAAAGAGACAGGACTTTCTGCTGAAAATGGTGACATCAACTGGGAACACTCGTTCCAAACAACTAATCAGTGTCTCAGAAATGAGAGTCTAAAGGGTAGTGATGAAAACCTGAAAAAATAAAATCTAAATAATTGTTTTCAAGGATTTCTGTCCATTGCAGATGCAGTGGTTTGGAAAGAAAATGATAATATTTTCCCCCATTAAAATATTAAAAGGTTTTTAAATGGCTGAGTTTTGGCTAGCCATCATCAATTCACAGGAGAAGTAACAGAGAAGGAGCCTGAAATGCACTTGGAAGGATGACAGGCTTCGTGCTTGGCCAATTCTAGTGTGTCTCTTAATTTTTCACAGATGCTGCCAAAAGACTTTGTAGCTCTATGGGTTCATGCCTGCAAGACACTTCTAAACTTTGTTTCTTAACAGCCTTTCTCCTCTCAAAATATGGTAGTGGAAGGTTCTTTTAACCCAGTGTACAAAGACATTGAGCAACCTAAGGGCTGGAGGCTGGAGTGATTGACTGCACTAATTTATACCAGAAATAAGGTAGAAATTTTAAGTATGACATTGATTAGGCAGCTTAGACAGAATATGTGAGGATTCCTAATTTCATAAACTCTTGAGATCAGCTTACAGCTAGGATTCAGCTCCAGATTCAGAGGGTTCAACACAGTGTGTAAATAGGTATTTCCAGCATGAGTGCTTACATGAGCAGTATTCCCATCAGAGTTAGCAGAGAGTTAATCTCCTCTGGTTCTAGAGGGATTCCCCCAGCCAAACCTGTGTCTGCTCTGGGGAGACCTGAGTCTCTCTATGACCTCTGTTTATTGTACTGTCTCCACTAACTGCAATGAGTATTTATAATTGCCTTGCAGGTAGATGCTTACTTTACACACAGATACCTATACTTTCTCTGCATATCTGTATCTTTTTCTAAAAGAGGTCCTGCAGGTCATCTAGGAATGAAGGATTTGGTTCTGCAAGGCTTTGGAAAACTCAACAGGACTTTTGGGAAATGAAGCTTCACATGGCCTTAAAAAACACAATGAGATTTTTGTTAGGTCACATGTGCCTGCTTTTTACTGCTAAATTACTGAGTGTAATATTATTTGCAGCCTAGCATTTTATGAAGTTTCAATAAGAACCATTTTGTGGGTATCAAAAAATAATTCACAGAACAAAGTAATGAACTGAAAGTGACAGTCAGCGGGCATAAGCAAAGTCTTGTTTCCATACAGATTTCAAAGATGGAATTGGTAGTTCTATTCTCTGTCTGCACTTATGAGCTTCATAGGTGCTATCAGACACAGCTCAAAGCACATGAAAAGGTCATGCTCATCACTACTTTTAACAGCTCTACTAAAATCTGTCATGTAAATGAATGGAAACAAAAACTCCATTTTTTTCTTTTGCAATGGTTTCAATCAGGAGCACCTTCTATGAAGCCAGCAGAATTACACAACTGTGAAGCCACCAGAATAGTGTAAGAGTGTGTCTTATGTTCTCAAACTCTCGTGATGAGAGAGAGGAGATATCAGCACGGTGCTGATGTGGTACAAATCTCTGTGGTTGATATCCATGGATTATACCACGGGTTGTTACCCTGCTGGGCAGTGTTACTACCATGTGGCTCGGCAAGGCATGTCAGAATCCAGTTTGAGGGGAAGAATCAGAAATGTGTGGATACACCAGATAAGTTGTGCATAACCCTGTTGACTTGATTTGCTTATCAAATGACTGAAAACACTGCCATATTTAGGAGGCTTGGTGTGTGCTGCTAAGAAAAAAAACCAAATACTTGGCTTACTATACCTAAACCATTCTGTTTAATGCACACATTCTGATCTGTCTAGGAAAAGGAACATCCTGAACAGATTTGCTCTATTGTGGGTCACTGCCACCTTAACCTGGCCTCTCCTTCCCCAGCTCCTCCACCTCCAGCAGTGTTTGAGCTGGGCAGTGATTTACTGGGAGGTGTTCTGGCAGGTGGATGTTAAGACAGCCCATGTAGCTGTGTTTTGTTTTGTGTGGCCTGGCCTCTTTGGCTGTAGCTTTTCCCCAGCTCTGCACATCTGGAAAGTTTCTTCTGAACATTGGGAAATGCTTTTTCACTGTGAGAGTGAACCAGAACTGGCACAAGTTGCCCAGGGAGCTCGTGGACTCACCATCCCTAGGATAATCAAACGCCTTCTGACCATGGTCCTGAGCAGCTGGCTGTAGGTGGTCCTGCTTGAGCAGGGAGGTTGCACAAGTGACCTCCAGAGATGCCTGCCAACCTCAACCACCTGCTATTTAAATCCGAGACAGTCAGTGCAAACAAAATTGCAGTTCAGCACTTTATGAGATATCAAATGGAGCTGCTACTGCCTGCACTCACAGAAGTGTTAAAGTTCTTTCAAAGCAGCTCGTCATGACAGTGACTTTCAGGATCACACAGAGGAAGCTAAGAAGAGACATGTAGAAGTATAATAATCCTGACAAAAGTAGGAGTCTTAGCTTTTCTCAGTTTGAGAAGCCTGATGGGGCTACTAATCTGCGAGCAGATCCTCTCCTAAAAGCCTCCCTGTCATGCTACAAAGTTATGTTTCAGAATATCAAGAGTCTGTTCTGGACTCAGCAGAACCAGTGCATGGAAACCAGTGCAGGTCTGTTCTGCTGCTGCTCACTGAATGCATACACACTGGGTGCTTTCAAATGCTGGGAGAAGATATGTGAAAAGAAAGGCTCTTGACCTGGTGAGCTTTGCAATCTGCAGAATGAGCTTCTGCACTGTTCCTTCCGGTTAAAGTTGTGGAAACAGTTAACACATTCATGTTTTTGAAGACCACTGATCTAGAACACTGGTGTTAACAGGTTACTACTATGTTATAGCTACCAACTCACTTTTTTGTGGAAACAAGGGTGTTGTCTCATCCTTCCTTTAGCTGCCTCTGTGAAGCCCTGTCCCTGGGTGTTGTGAAGGTAAGTGAGTAGGTGAATTTGGACAGGTGAATACAGTTGGTGAGTGATACTCACATGACACTTTGCAATTTATTCCTTCCATTGTTCCCAAGTGTGGTGACTACTCCCCTGCTTCTTTCCAATGAGAAAGCTCATTGCCAAATCCTGGAACTTAGCTTAAATATCCCCACAGGAACATTGTCCTCTTTGTAAACTGGATTCATGGTTTGCTATTCCTTGGCTGTTGATATATGGGTATTCCTTTTTTATTTTCATTCTATGTAATAGAAAAGATCTAACAAAAATTTCATTTTTAAACTTTTGCTAGCCAGAAATCTATCAGCCCTGGTAAGATCCTCAGTTTAACTACCAAAAGTGATTGAAAAGAGTACCCATCCTTTCTTGAGTACTTTAGTTGATACTGCCTTTTTTTCCCTCAAAAATTAGTGAGAGATGAAAAATAAGCTACTTTGAGTTGTTTCTTTCAGGATGTGTCCTTCAGATATGGGGGTGGTAGCTCACTCCCTTTTGCAATTAAGTGAATTCCACTGCATGTGCTCTGCAAAATTCCTGGCACAGCTTGTTTGGCATGTGAGCACTAAGAATTAGCTTATAGTTTTGCCAGGTGCAAGTATTTTTGAGTGATTCCCCAATACTGTTTAAGCTTCCCATCCTCTAATGAGAGTGGAACACCTGGTTGTCAGTGACTTCGATGTATTGTTCTGTTTTGTTTTGGTTTTTTTATTCCTTGTTTAAATCAGATTTGCCAAACCAGTGTTCTCCCAATCCTTGTCACAAAGAAGGGACCGTCAAATGTGAGGATCTCAAGGGGGATTTCTATTGTGAATGCAGGCATGGCTGGCAGGGAAAAAAATGCGAGAAAGGTAATTTGGTTTCATTATCTTTTATTCTTGTAACAAAGATATTTTGGGTTTTGCTGTATTCTCAAATGGTCACTGATACTGTGCTGCGCAATTCAAAAGTCACAGAACTGAACCTGGCTTACACATTGTTCATGTTTTTACCCTTCTGGGATACAGGTAGTTTTTTCACATTAGCATTTTTATATGATTCTAGTGGAGCTCAGCTTGGTCTTGGTAAGGTAATCCAAGAATTTATGCTCCAACGTTCTGCTCCACTCCTCTGAAAGCAGCAGCAGAAATAGAGTAGTAGTGGCTTTTCAAGCAGAACTGCATCAGCTGCTGCTGTGAGCCCTGGTGTAACAGATCACAGGCCACAGAGCCAGAGAAGCTGGCCTGTCTTCCCATTTAGCATCCCTGCAGTGGGAACAATGACTTCCAGTCAGCAAATTGAGGTTTGAGTCTGATGACACACAAACTGATAAAATTAGTCTGTTAAAACCTCCTTGCTAGTCTGACCTTATTCCACATCCACTTAATTCCACATATTCCATTGGTGTATTTCTGTCACCTCAAAAGAGAATTTCAGACAGAAACTATTGGTGCCAGAAGTTCCAGCTGCCCACAGAGTTTTCTCTACAAGTTATCTTCCCTCCTCTTGTTTTCTGTTGTTTTTTTTTTTTTTTCTTCTGCCTGCAAGGCTTCCTGTCAGGGCCACTGCTTTTTTGCTTGCCAATAGTAAGTAATGACTACAAATTGTATTCAGCCAGTCCAGAATTGTGGCAACCAAGACAGCAGGAGGTCTAAGCCTTTCCTTCTCATGTAAATATTGTGATTAGTTTATAGGATAACTCAAGCATCTTATTTAATCAATTCAGAAAGCAGACCAGTTGGCTTTGAGAGGTCAGATCAGTCTAAAGCATATTTCCTTACCTTCTTATAAAATGCTATGACATGCTGTTCTACCCATCAGCTAACTCTGGAGTCCCATAGACAAGCAGGACATAATTGGCAGGTAGGGTAGACTGAGGGTGAAACTCAGGGTGGAGTTTACAGGCTTTTGCTGCCAATTTCAGTGGGGCACAGTTAAGCTCACAATGTTCAGCAGGTGTGAACTTGGAACTTCTGTGTTCTCATGAGTTCTGTAATAGTAACAATATTGTGTTCCTGTTTTATTTAAAGCTTTTTTCCTGAACTTACTGGCCATAGCATAATTTTAGTCCTTAGTTATGATATAAAATACATAACTAGTTTGCTTCTGCAAACAAGCTTTTTTGCCTCCACAGTGACTAAAGATACTTTTATGTATTCTCAGAGCTGTGAAGGAGTTACTATTCAGTTACAGATCCTTCTCTCTCCTTTTTTTTTTTTTTTTGTAAGTTAAACAAACTTGAGCTTATATGCATGAAATGTTTGAATGAAATCTTTGTGCTTTTTTATATCACTGTGTTGCATCTGTAATACTGTTTCTTGTTTGGTATTTCTCCTTCCCAACGCCTATTCCACTGCCACCCTGTAGATTATTTACAGATGTGAAAAGCTGACTGTGACACTTTCTTTTGATGTAGATATTGATGAATGCAGAACACAGAACGGCGGCTGTAACCAGCTCTGCCTCAACAAGCTAGGCAGCTACCGGTGCTCATGCTACAGTGGTTATGCTCTTAAAGACAGCAAAATATGTGAAGGTAAGCTTTGCTGGGACTCTCAGTTTGCTTCAGGGCAGATGGTTCGTGACTTGTGTCTGTATTTTGGAGAGCAGGCTTGCCCTGAGCAATCCTGGTCTGCTCCCTAGCCCAGCAGAAACTTGCTGGTAGCTCCTCTTAGCTTTACTCCACTGGGGTTGTGCTGGGTGCTCCAGCCAGCCTACATGCCTGGGCTTGTCAGCAGTTGGACCATGATGCTCTCAAAAGCATAACACAGGAGTGATTCACAGAGGATTTGTGGCTTGGATTGTGCTAAATTGGTTTAGTTGATCAGTCCTCATATCCTGACATTGAGAGGAGGAAGTGCTGGCCAGATGTGTTGTTATGATTCTTTCCAGTCTCACAGTGTTGTAGTATGTGAGCCATTTGTTTTTCTTTTGTATGTTTCTTATTTTATTTTTTTTAGATTTGGACATGTGCAGCAGCTAATGAATTCAGATAGCTACAGATGGCTAAATTCACTGCAACTCAATATTAATAGGTGTAGAAAGGCCCTAGAGAAGTTTGGCAGCTGTTTTACATACCAGCTGAGAACAGAAAGTGAGGACCTGAAATTTCTGATCCAAACTGCCAAATGAATTTACATAACCCAAACTTAAGCAACTGAGATTTTAAAAGTGTTAAGAGACTGCATGCTGAGACAAACTCAATAACTCAACAACAGGTGGCTGTTAGTGATGTTCATCTTATGAAAAAACAGGTATATATCTCTTAGAGATGGATGTGATGACTTATTTCTAAACAATTTGCATACTTGATCTGAACAACTTATTAATGCTACCTGCAAAAAGAAAAAGAGCAAGATTTTGTTTCTATGTCACTTCCACTCTAAAAAGTGATGACTATGTAGATTACATGGTATCCATTCCTAATGGGAGCAGCAACTTAGAAGAGCCAACTTCACTTTTGGATTGCCCTCTGGTGCCAGTCAGCATGGACAGGTGGATGGTGAGGGGCTCACATATGTGTTTGTTTTCCTGTGTATGTACATTTGTTCCATACCCTAGTGCTGTCTCCTAGAGCACTGTGAGCACTACTGTAGAGGCATTCTGTAGCTTCAACGTGTGACCTTCCAGCTGCTGAGATTTCTGTCAGGTGTGGTTATTGATAGCTCAGATTTATCACTGCATTTTGACCTTTTTAATGTTTGTTCCTGTCATCGTGGGCATACACACCAAAGTTCCCTCTTGTCTTGATTTGTAGGCTAAGCTACACAGGGTGCTCAGCCAGTTCACTCATACGTGGGAAAATCAACAAGAGTGATGTGTAATTGTGGTTTTAGCACATACTAGAAAGCAAAAGTAAATATTAAACTCTTGATATACTGCAAATGTTTTGTCAACACTGGGATTCTGCAGGGTATTAGTTAATATGTGAGAAAAACGTGTTTTTTTATGGACTTCCAGTTCCAGTTCATTGCCCGCCCTTATGGCAAAACCCCACATCTCTCTGGCATGGCTTGTTCTCTGTGACAAATTGGGCTGCTTCAATTCTCCTTTGCCACTACAGACCAGCAGATTTAGATCTTAGCTTTGTAAATACATGAAAATTTATTGTTTGCCTGTCTGAGGACACAGAGCAGAAATCTCTGAAGTGCCTCAGGCTGAGTGTTCCTTCAGTGTTTTGGTAACATTCATGCTGCTGCTCCTAAGATTCTGCCTTTTTTTAACCTTGCAGTTTCAGTCCCTCTGACTGGGGAGAGTGGGGCTTTTTGGTTTTGTGGTAGTTGTTTTGTTTTACAGTTTTTCTCCTAGTTCACTTTGCATTGCTTTTTCCAACAGTGGTTAATGGCCTAAGCTAAAAAAGACCCACTGATTTTTGAAGTCTGAAGTCACTTCCTATTGCTAGCTAACCCTAAAAGTAGATTATTAAAGATACTGTTTTTTTTCAGTTTCCAAAACTACGCAGGGATCTCCTTGCCCTAAGCTCACGCTGTGTGAACAGTGATTATCCTCCTCTGAATTCGTGTTGTTTAATTGCTTGTTTTGCAGACATAGATGAATGCACAGCATCAGCAGACATCTGTGGAGAAGCTCATTGTAAAAATTTAATAAGCTCGTATGAATGTCTTTGTGATGCAGGCTACAAGTACGATGACGTGAGAAAAACTTGTCAGGGTAAGCTCAAGAAGTATGTTAGCATTTATTACATAATTTAAATCTGTAGAACCCCAGAAATTTAGTTTCAGGCTTCAGTAAAAGCTTTTTTCATTTCTTTTTTAATCTTACTTACACACTAGAGTTCTGTTCCCTTTCCCTAGTTGGGAGTGAGTTTGCAGTCTGCGGTCACCTTTGACTTCATCAAGTCATCTTTGAGTTCAGTGAGTTTGCAGTTGTCTTTGATGACTTGAATCAAGCTATACGAGCCAAAGTACTGAGATTTCTTGAAATTTCAACAAGTGCAAGATTTGGTGAAAGCTCAGAAGCATCTGTGAGTGCTGCTGTCTCCCATCATAGGACAAGAAAAGTTACAAAGCAGTAGCTCTCTTTTCAAAACCTGTCTTGTGGTATTACTCTGAGCTAGGAACTTAATATGTACTGGAACCATGCACAGTTCTGCTGGCTACACTGCCGCAAGCTTTCTCAACAGAGTAAGTTTTGAAAGTATTCCAAAACCAGCATTGTTCCCTGCCTTTTGTCTAAGTTAACGTAGTGACTCAAATCACACTCCAACCAGTCCTGTTGGGTGCTAAGTGTTAAACTCTGCCTGAAGAGATCCCTGTGGGCTGTCGCAGTTTGCTTTCCTGCATTTGTTTGTGAAGAAGATAAAAAATAGCTAAAGAAAAGAAAACAGTGAATGAGAAACTCAGGTTTTATATGCAGTCCCTGACTGCAAGGAGCAGGAGCCAGTCAGTACAGGCATAGCAGAAGGGGCCTGAAGGGAGGAAGTCTTGTCTAGAAGTTAAAGCCCAGGGCTCTGCTCCAGCAGACAAGTAGTTGAGTTCTGCTTCCAGCCTTCCCACTGACTTGCTATGTATCTTTGGGCAGCTGGAATCTGTCTGTGAAAATAGATTTCAGAGAATAAGCTGAGTTGGAAGGAACCCACAAGGATCCAAGGATAGAGTCCAACTTCTGGCCCTGCACAGCACCAACCCCAAGAGTCATACCATGTGCCCAAGACCATTGTCCAAATGCTTCTTGAACTTTGTCAGGCTTGGTGCTGTGACCACTTCCCTGGGGAGCCTGTTCCAGTGCCCAACCACCCTCTGGGTGAAAAACCTTTTTCTAATATCCAACCTAAACCGCTCCTGACGCAACTTCAGGCCATTCCCTCAGTTCTGTCATGTTTAAACAAACTCAGTGTTTTTGTCTCCTTTCTTCTCTGATCTTGTGTAGATATAGATGAATGTGAAGAAAAGCTCTGTGAACAGACCTGTGTCAACTCACCAGGGAGTTACACCTGTCATTGTGATGGCAGAGGGGGAGTGAAACTTTCCCAGGACATGAATACATGTGAGGTATGTCAGTGTTCATTGCTGTAACTGCAAACAGACCTTTACTTTACAGCACTCTCTGATTCTCTTTCTGCTGTGTGAGGACAATAAGCACTCAGAAATGTGTTTTGATTCTAGAACATCATACCATGTGTGCCTTTTGCTGCTGGAAGGAGCATTAAATCCTTGCACCTAGGGAGGATGTTCAGCGGCACTCCTGTTATCAGGCTGCGCTTCAAAAGGAAACAATTGACAAGGTGAGGACAATTTAGAATGACAGTCAAATGCTCTGACTGGCTTGGATACTTGCAAGGGAGTGGTTACAATAATAATTGACCCTACATTCATCATTATTTGCTTGGATTATGAAGACCTGTTAGGCTAAACATTACTTAAACCAGTAATTAACAAAGGCAGCCTTGACCACAGAGCTGTTAGGATAATTACTGAATTGTATTCTTTATTCTTGATGATATTTTAAAAGCTGTACTCACATCTTCAGGCTTTCAGGAGTGCATTAAAAGCTAGTATGTTTTAACAGAGCTTTAGAGCTGCTAGAATTGATGCTATCTGTATGGAAAGTACGCTGTGGTTTTTGAACTCTGCATAACCAATTTATTTCTTGGCACCTGTGCGGTCAGACTTGTGGCTGAGTTCGACTTTAGAACCTTTGATCCTGAAGGTATCCTTTTCTTTGCTGGAGGCCACCAAGACAGCACATGGATAGTGTTGGCTTTGCGCAAGGGACGGCTAGAGCTGCAGCTGAAATACAGCGGAATCGGCCGCGTGACCAGCACCGGACCGCTCATCAACCACGGCATGTGGCAAACGGTGAGTCCAGACCCCTGCTGAGCTCTTACTCCTTCTTGGCTTGTTTGGGATGTACTCATCAAGTGCACGTAGATTCCGTGTATTTGTGGGAAAATGCTTTTCCAACCTATCTATCCATTAAATGCGTGCCAGTACGTTATACATTCTAAGATGAGAATGGGATATTTTTCCTAATAAATTGAATTATACTTTATATCCATTGTAATATACACTGCATCTCTAATTTGCACAACCAGAGCAACCACTTGCACAAATGGTGCCTTTGAGATGCAGTAGGGCTAAGATGACTTCAGGTCAGTTCAAGAAGATGCCCTCTGGGTGAGGGCTGGAAGTGAGTAAGAGGGAATGAACTGTGTATCTGTTCTTTTAAGAAAGTTTCTAAGTGTGTTTGGTGTGTGTGGGGTGTGTGTGGTTGCTTTTGTTTATTCATTCATTTGTTTAGTCACAGGCCTTGACAAATCTCTTATGCTACAGTATACTTTTTATAAAGTCTTCAGGCCTGTTTATATACAAAATAGACTGTTTCCCTTGTAAAGATATTGGGGTCTACTATAGAATCAGAGAATTCCAAAAAAGGTTGGAAGAGACCTCTAAAATCATCAAGTCCAACTGTCAACCCAGCACTACCACTGTAACCCCTAAAGCATCTTTTTATTGATACCATAATCCCAGCAAATCTCATGAGATTGTAAGGATTGTAAGGGTCTGTGTTCTTCTTGGCACTCTCACAGAACACTGACTGGTGATTTTGGGAGTGCTACAGTTGTTGCCATCTGTGCCAGGATCATGAAAAACATCCTGCAGTATGATGTGCACTAGATGAGCAGTTTATACATGCTTTCTCACTTCTGCCTTTTCCTCTCCTTTGATTTTTTCTTACTTAATTAGTTCTTTTAACTTTTAAGTTTATATGCCTCTTGGGGAGTGAGTGGGAAGTTCTCAGCTAACTCACATATGAGACAAATGCAGATACTGGTAACTGTGAATAATTTTCTGGTTTACATTTTTTAGTATATAAATGCTCCAAATTATACATTAAAGAAATAAGGAAGGTGGGGAAAAATTGTTTCTAATTAATAAATGAAGAAGTCCTCGAATACATTCACTATCAACTACTGACATTTGGTAATGTTTCCAGCAGATGAGGTGATGTTTGGTTCAGTTCCTTTAATATCTGCAAAACAATTTTGAATTCCAAATGGAGAACTGTAGAGGTTCAGTGAAGCTGTAGATAAAATGTATGACATGCTGTATCTTTACATATAGGAATAGCTTCAAGCCAGTTACTGAATTTTATGGTAAGAGTTGTTCTGCTAATTTGAAATATGACAATTGTAATTGCCTGCAGAGAGAGGATGGTGACAGATGATGTGAAAAGCAGAGTGGATGCCACTGGGGTGACTTGGGAGTCACAAAAATCAGCAGTTATCAAGCTAATTCATTTAACACAGGAGCTAACATACTTGCTAAGTGCCAGACCTCATTATGAGATAATTACAAACTACTCCATATTAGTTTGAGGGGACACAGCTGAAATGTGTTTTCTTTCTTCAGGGAGAGAAGGCAGTGTGAAAAAAGTGTCACGTTTAGGCAAGAATTAAATGTCTCCTGTCAGCTATCAGTGTCAGGCTCTTATCACCAGGTATCATCCTAACCAAGAGATTGCCTGGCTGAGTGGCTGCAGCAACGCACCCTGCGCATTTTCTGAGGGATTCTGTAAATCCCCCAGAAATCCTTCCCCAAGGCTTTTTGGGACAGTACAGACTGAGCTGTGGGTGCTGTGTGGGGCAGGTGGGCAGGATGGGGTGGGGGCAGAGGTGTCCCTGCAGCCAGGGGTGCTGTCCTGCGTGTGGGCTGAGCAGGGCTGGGCAGCTGCCAGAGGCACAGATAGTATGGCACGAGTGCAGGAGAGAGCATCATGCAGTGCTGGCACAGGAATGGACCTGGAGCAGGAATGGCCTTAATTCTGGTGACTGTCTCCCAGAGTGAAACATTGCAGTGCTGATACTGCCCCAAAGCAGAATGATTTACCCACGGATGACCAGCAGCAGGAGGAACAAGCCTTTAGTCTCTTGACTTCATAGTTTATACCTTTCAGACCTGGGACCTTGCCTGGTTTGCTGGGAGGCTGTTGATTTCTCCTTTCTCAGCTGTATTTTCTTATCTCTTGCTTTCACCCGAGAGATTCTTGGCTCTCTTCTGTTTGACATCTAGTGTCAGACACCTCTAAATGCAATTTAATCTATATGGCTGAGTGATACAACTATAAATACGTTCCTACATTTTATTGCCTCCCGCTTTTCTCCGTTTTTCTCTCTCTGGTATGGTTTTAAATTTAGGAAATACTGTTTAAGGATTTCTTTTTACTGACTCCTATTATAAAACACATAGCCATACATTTAATTTTAAGCATGGACTTGTCTGTACTTTGCAGCCTCACTTTCTAGGAAACACAACCCCAACAATATTCAGACATCGCAGTCCAGGCTCAAGTGCAGTTGTGAGCTTTAGTCTGGACTTCAGTATGGACAGAATCAAGCTCTTAGTTTTGGTTAGATCTTAACCAGAGGACTCTGGATACTGGAGAGAACTTCATATGGGTTGTGAGGAAAATAGCAATTTTACTGTTTAACTTTCAGCAGATGGAAAAACAATGGATATTTAAAAGCAAAATATATGAAAAAGGACCAGCAGTGTTCTCATCTCTTGAGCAAAAGTTGCATACTTTCACTGAAATACAATGGCATTTTCAAAACTTCAGGCCAATATTTCTACCTGGGTATTTTCTCTGGTGTTAATCCTTCCTAAATTATTTTGAAATAGCATTGAACCAGCATTGAAAACACAAACAAGCAAACCTCAGGAAAGACTTTTAATGTGGTTATTTGTATGTAATCCAGCTGGATGAAGTGGCATGTATGAAATTATGATAGTAGAGAATGCACTCGCCTTCTGTTTGTTTTGCATTTCCAAAAACAGTCATAATTTTGTCTTATTTTCAGTGTTCAGTTTAGTACTGCTCTGAGGACAGAGTCTGGTTAGCAAAAATAATAACTTACCTGCACTGTTAAATGTCAGGGCTGAAGGTTAAGCAATCACAAGATTGGTATTTGGTTTTAACCCTGCAGCTGACTGTAGGTCTGTCCCTTTTCAGTGCTGTCCACTTGCTTTTCAGCAAACAGTGGATAGGCTGGCTATGTGCTATGAGCTATCCAGGGCATAAATCCAAACCACAAAGCTGACTGCCCTTATGGCTAACCATATGGGAACCCTTAGCTATGAGAACTGTCCTCCTGAATGTCCCTAAGCCATGGTGGCAGGCAGCAAGTAGCTTCTCCTTGCCACAAGAGTAGGGAATTGGAGCAGAATGCCAGCTACTGAAATGCTTCCTCTTTTGGTTTATATGTGATGGTGGTGCACCAGCAATTAAGGTTTGACTATAAGCAGCAGCAGCTTAAACAGCCAGAGGGAATTGTAAAGTAGGCAGGATATAATTTCCTAAAGTGGAATCTGTTGAGAATTCCCACAGGGATTAACCCCTTCTCTTATGGAAGTTTTCACCGATTTGGGTTTGCCGGTATTAAACATTAGATGCAGCTAAGAACTCAGAATTTTTTTTTTTTTTTTATGTTATTACTTGCTATACAATCTAATAAAATTTTAGAAGGTCCTGAATTCTGGTGGCCCTGCAAGTAGCAGTATTTCTTCACAGTATGGGCACTGCTGCAGCTGGCTTTTCCCAATTCCAGTTTGCTCTGTGCCAGGAGCAGGCAGATGGTCTGTGCCAGCTCCCTGTGGCACTCCACAGCCCGGAGCATTAGGGCAGTGGTGACCACGACACTGAGCAGAGGTGTCTGTGTGGGTTTTTGGCTACACAGCCTGTGTAGCTCAGCCAGCTGGGCTGTGGCTGTCACAGCCTGTGGGCTTATGTTCCCACACACTGAATGGGCTTTACAGCCATCCAATACTCAAAAAAACCCTGTTTGAGACTGGGTTGTGTTCTCCATGAAATGCAGTCTGGAGATGTAGGTGCTACTTTAAACAAACTGCAGACAAATAAATTTATGTCGTGTAGGATGTGGCACAGAGTAACAGACCAGGTGGAAATAGTGTTATAGCAATATAAACCAGACTGTACTGGAATCCACAAGAGAAGAAAAAAGGTTCATGAGAGGAGAAAAGTCTGTGAATAATCTTTTCTACTATCAAATTGACTTTATCTTCATTACTGAAGACTGCAATCCAAAGGGAGTGCCCAGGTACAAACCTGCTCAACCCTGTCCTCCTTCATGTTACAATCACAGAGCAAGAGCTCAGAATGGCTGATAAGAGCAATTTTGGGACTGCTAGCCAAAATACAGAGAGAAAGATATTCAGAACCTGGCCTGATAGCAAGGAGAGGGAAGGACATGTCCAAACATCCTCTGAAATAGATGATTGGTTCTGTACAGCAGCTCACTGATGGAAGCAGCATCTGAGTGTCCCAGGGAACAGAGCTGTACAGGTGAAGAGTGGGTAGGTGGAGTATCTGTCATAGAGTGGGAAGATTATTAAATAGTGGAGGTGTGTTCCTTTCTTCTTCTCTACAGGAAGATTTGGATTGTCTTCTGCTACAGCCACAGAACACCCCACTGGTGGCAGGACCCATGTCCCAAGGCAGCAGAATCTTGGCTGCTGGTCAGTCTGGTGCATCAGCTTTGGGCTTCACCTTCTCTCCCTCCACAGAAGCTTTATAGTGCTTCTCTGTGCAGCCTGGTCATAAACAAAATAATTTTTTTTGAAATTTCAGTGGTAATAGAATCTTCCTAGAAGTCGCTTTTCACAGACGTGGAGGGAAAACTTGCAGATGCTTTTTTGAGAGAAAAGTTATTGCCTATTACACATTTTTATTACGCTCTGAAAAATTACACCCTGTGTTGTGCTTTTTGAAGAGGTTGGTATTCCAAGACTGGCTCTGGGAGGCTTCTGCGTTATCTTACACTGATCCAGCAAAAGACATCTTATTTTTCCTTCTAGCTTTTCCTTTCACATGCAGTTGCAATAGGAAGTTTCTCATTAATAACTCATTATTGCATTTACATTTTGCATAAAGCAACCTACAAAAGTCATGTATTTAATCTACTCGCATTTTTCTGTAGCTGTTTTGAAGTTGATGGATTGTCTTCACCATTAAGGTTAATCACAGACTGCTTTCTAGAGTAGATTTACGTATCAAGGTGGAATGTAACTTAAAAGGTGAACAAAGAGGTTTGGGGACTGAAAATATTTCTTTATCTTGGGGATTTCATTGGGGTCTGTCCTGGAGGTGAGACTGCAGATACTAAGTTCTTTTCATATTGAATTATTCAATTTGGAATTTTACTTTTTCAGATCTCTGTTGAGGAGCTTGAAAGAAATTTGATTATAAAAGTCAACAGGGATGCAGTTATGAAAATAGCTGTCTCAGGGGACCTGTTTACTCTAGCCAAGGGAGTGTATCAGCTGAATTTGACAGTAGGAGGCATTCCTTTCAAAACAAAGGACCTTATTCTACCGGTAAGTATAGCATGATAACTTGTGTTCCTTTGCATGCCTGAAGGGCTTGATTTCATCTTCTCTTGGGGTAATGTAAGTTCTTCCTGAGACAGTTCAACCTGCCCTGAAACAGGTGGAATTATCACATTCTGGATGCAGCTTTCTGTCCATTGACTATAGCAGGAGCCTAAGCCAGTAGCAAAGTTGAGTCTTCAGATTTTTTGATTGGTAAGTTTGGGTGAGATGTATCCCACCTGCAGAGTTAGGGCACAGCAAAGCTGGAGCGCATGACAAAATTCACAGTGGTCACGCTGGCTTGGAGAGCATGAGTGGCCCAGGGGAGGAGTTGGTGGGCACACTGCTGTGTGAGGATGTCACTGTGCCTGCTAAGTCTGGAACCAACGTCAGGGGCACTCTTTGTGTTGCAGCCAAAATTTGTTCTTCATGCGTAACAAATCACAATTTGCTGCATGTGTTTGCTCTGTCAGTATAGTGAGACCCAAGGAAAAAAAAAAAGCTTATTTTTCTTTATTTCCTCCTAATTGAAGAAGATACAGCATATGAATAAAAGTTAAGGCAGTCCTTGGGCGAGATTGGATGATTCTATGTTTCTGGAATAGCTGCTGCTCAGGCTGGTTTGAATGTCCACCACAAGCAGAGTTGGCACCTTGAAACCCAAATTTGCATCTCTTTATTCCTAAATGAGGTGACAAGCTTGTGGCTCTGTGACTGGCAGCAGCTGAGCCTCACAGCTCTTGTGCCTCACAAGAAGTCAGAAACGGTAAGCTCAGGGTGTAGTCAGAATCTAGGATTGAGAGCCAGAAACTCCTCAGGTTTTTATCCTGGCTCAGACACTTAATTCTCTCTCTCCTTCAGTTAGTTGGGTGTAAGTGGTGCTGATTTAGAGACTTTGCAAGGAGCCTTCTCTTTACACACTGACTCACATTTTAATGCTGACATTAGGTACAGGATAGCCTAAATAGAAGCTGGAAGGAATAAGGTGTGTACAGAGTGGTGTGCTGGTCTTGGGGTGCAGGCACCCCTCCTTGAGCCAGAACCCAAAATCTTATACTGTGATCAGCTCCAATGTCTGTCTTGTGTGCCATGCAGGCTGTTTGCAATGACAAAAAGGATTGGGATTTTCGGCCTTAAGTTAGCCTCCAGCATTTGCAATGCTGAATTACAGAGCTTTGGCTGCAGAGCTTTAGAAGTCAGTTGTATTAATGATGGGCAACACACAGAGGAGCTATAGAATCAATACAACTAAATCAGTGCCTGCACTAGCTAGTGCCCTTCTGGCCTGTGGAGACAGGCTGAGCCCAGGGGAGTTTCCTGGGGAAATACTGACCACTCACTTGGGGTTGCAGGATTGGGGTTGCTGCCTATTGGTTTGCATGTGCATAACACGTCAAAATTATTTCTTCTGTTTAGTATCATAACATAACTCAGTATTCCTTTGCACACAATTCCTCTTCAGTGAACAATCATTTGAGGCATAAGATACTGCTTTGTCTTCCTAGATAAACCCTCGGCTGGATGGTTGCATGCGGGCGTGGAACTGGCTGAATGGGGAGGACACCTCTATCCAAGAGACCATAAAGATGAATGAAAAGATGCAGTGCTTTGCTGTAGCAGGACGAGGGTCTTTCTATCCTGGCCGAGGTTTTGCTGTGTTTAATCTTACTTACAGTAAGTAGGCTGGGATTTTTTATTTCTGACCAGTTGTCATTAACCATACCTGGTTAACAAACAGTGTAAAACTGAGATGTCTGCCAGACTCACTGTTGATTGATGCAGAAAAGACTAAACTTGTGGTTCTTAGTGAAGGAAGGCCTATATGTGATAGTTTGAGCCAGTGCAAATATGCCCAGCATGGATTAGGTTCTTTCTGTGTAGCTCCAGTAATACATTTCCCACCCAGACTGGCTCCAGCTCATCCTCAGCCTGAGAGGCTTTACATCTGTCTGTCAGCAGCTTAGGTGCTTCCAGTCCTTACCATTGTTTTCTGCTCAATAGGGAGACCTGCAAGCCATACTGCTGTATCTTAAGGTTATGATATACAGAAAAATTAATATTGTCTATTGTCTTGGATTCACTTTTAATCATGGGGTGTCATTACTTACACTTGGGACAAATGCACTAAGTGTATTCTGATAGAAGCCAATGAAACTGACATACAGTAATAACAGGTTTCAAATCAAACTTGTCCATACTAATGTAGCACTCAGAAAGGCACCTTTCATTGTTCTAGATTATTGTGTTTGCCTATCTGTGTAATCAGCTGTCAGTATTTCTGAACCCACAAAAATGCTGACCATCTATTTCAGTGTGGTGTGTAAGTTCTGCTGTGCAGGAGCCATCTGTTCAGAGTTATGTGGATTTTGCTGTTGTGCCATGGTAAATTAGGGAGTACCAGGTGTCTGTCGTATTACCTAGCACATGGATTCAAAAGTTGCAAAGTAAAGACAAGGCAGCATCTACAGCACAGGTGAAGTGCAGATGACAGGACTCAGCCAAGATAAGGCCTCAGCACTTACATTTTTTCTCTCTTTTTTTTTCTCCTTTGCAGTGGTAAGCTTTATAAAAATGGATTATTGTATTTCAAGATGTGGTGAACTAGCAAAGCTAATACGCCTGTGAAGGGAGGCTGCAGGAGCAGGATTGAGATCTTTCTTTGCAGCCTGCATTACCTTTTAAATTATTAGGGCACTGAGGCAGTAAGAAGATACCAGAAAGTTTAATTCAGGGTTCAACAGGTTCTGAGAGACTGGTGATCAGGAAGAGTTTAAGCAGGTGATGAGTGTAGTATGCTTATACAATTTTTGAGTTTAATACAGGCTTTCATAGAAATGTTTCCTGCATGTCAAATTCCAACTCAGATTCTTCAATGATCTTTGGGCAGACAGGTTCAAAAATTGGTTTTCAATTGACCTATCTTGCAGCAGTTCTTTGTGTCAAATTGGCAGCCATGGGAATTTGACTCTTTGTGATAAAAAAGAAAACTTAATGTTATCCTTTGACATTCTGAAAAGCAGCAGAATGCATAAGGTAACAAGAGGAAACTGATGCCATTTTCTTGTCCAATTTTATGTTCAGATGCTTTGGAGTGATTTTTTTTTTAATTAAAAAAGGTGGCAGTCCCTCCAGATGCTCATTTGCTTATGCTCTTCTCCAGGGATAAATTGAACAGCTTACCCATTTGACACATTGTCCTATGAATTTCTTTTTCTGCAGTGCAACCTTCTTCTGGAAACGAAACCAAGACAAATTGGGAAATTGAAGTAAATGCTGTCATTCAACCAGCAACAGATACTGGTGTGCTGTTTGCCCTAGTTACAGAAGAAGCCTCTGTCCCTTTATCACTATCTCTGATTGACTATCACTCCACAAAGAAACTGAAGCAACAGGTACAAGCGAGTATTTTTGCAGAGAAATTTCCTTGCTGTTTCCTGGTAACTGGAAGTCAATTTCAGAAACAGTTGTCAGGTTTGCTGCCTGCCTCATTTTTTGTCCCACCTGTTCAGAGCATAGTCTGAAGCAACAGTGCTTGCCTGAAGTTCTGCCTCTTACAGGTGTGTGTCAGATGCTAATAGGGAGCTCTTTGCAAATGTGGCCTAGGTAAAAGAACTGCTCTCTTGAATGCAGGCATATTTTTTTTCTGGCACAGAAATTGTTTAGTGCCATAAACCAGGGATTTCCGTTTTCACTTATCAGTAACTGTCCCAAAGTAGCCAAGAGACAGGCTTTAGGTGTGGGAAAGATTCTGGGAAAAGCCAGTTATGGTGGGGTGTTGAAGCTATTGTTTAATGGCATTCATAACAAAGGGCTAAATTCTGGCATTCCACAAGGGTAAACCAGGAAGGATTTCACTAAATCCCATGAGCCAATTTTCATTTATAGTACAGCAGCTCCAGTCAGTTTGGTATTCATTTATAGTACAGCAGCTCCAGTCAGTTTGGTTCCAGTGCAATATAAGGACTTCTGCAAGACACACTAAGAACTCTCTCTGAGAAAACATGGTTTCAAGAGCTAGTCCCGCTGGTCCATTGGTTTTTCAACTATGCAAATGAGCTCAGAACACAATCAGCAATAGTAATAACCCTAATTCTCTGGAGGCTCTGCAAAATATTTGTAATAAAGGGCACTTTGGGCTCATCCTGGTACTGGGTAAGTGTAGCTAGGTATTTTTCTGCTCATTGTCTGTTTTTCTTTCTTTCCCCTGCTGTTCAGTTTATCATTATGGCCTTGGAGAACACAGTTGTGTCCAGACTGGCAATAAATCTCTGTGATAAAAAGGAGCACTCTGTAGACGTCCTCCTCAAGAAAGATCACTTATCCCTGAGGGTAGATGGGGTAGCAGGAGAGAATGAACTAAGCATCTCTGAGTTGGAGGACAGTCTGTCCGTCTTGGAGAGCTCTTTGCAGTCAACGAAGACATACGTGGGAGGATTGCCAGGTGAGCCTCCAGTTTTGTACCACAGACCACAGACTTCCAACTCGCTTTGCTGAGCTGGGAGTCAGGAAAACTCTTTCTGTTCAAGCTGTGAGAGTCCTTCTCTGTTTTTGCTTGAGAGGCTTTGTCTGCAGTGCAGGAACATAATGGGTCTGGGGTTGCACTTTCCTTGAATGATTGTGTCCTTCTGAGGGCAGCTGGAGGCAAAAATAGAAAAAGGAGGTTTTGCTTGTTCAACAATAGGAATGATTTAATCTGAAGGATTGCTGTAAGCTGGGTTATTATCTTAAACCTGGTAAAATCCATAGGAGTTGGACTGCAGGTTCCTGCAGTGCTTCATTAATGTAATGAACCCATGGGAGCACTCCTTGAGGGGTGTCCTAGGGCCTCAAGTTGTTTTGCCTGAAACTTGGGAAGCCCAGTGTGGTGATCCTCCCTGGCTGATGCTCTCTTTGAACTGATCACAGCATGACACAGTTAACTGACTGCCTCCCAGCAGAAGGCATGTAGGGCACAACCAAGGGGTTAACACCATTTATAGTTTCTCTGGTTTTTCAGCAACAACAGGGCTTCTTCTGGGAGGTCAGTTTGCTCCTCTCTTCTGAACCTGTAAGATCAAACTTTCATCTGAGTCATGAATTTTGGCCAAGTTTGGGAGTTTGTTTCTTGTTCTGCCTGAACAGGTTTATCAGTCCCTTCTGCTGAGGAATGCTATTAAAGGAACACATGTCTCTGATGCACATGATGCCAGCAGCTAAGCAAAATCTTGCCCTTACTTGCCCAAGCAAGGGAGAGGTACAAATGTTGGCCTCTTGCTAGGTGCTGAAGCAGTCAGGCTGGAACAGGGTGGCTGAGGTGCCACCTGTACTTGGACACATGGTGCAGCTGTCCCCACCATGAGCAAGAGTTTACAGAGGATTTATACTGATGATGCAAGTGGCTCCCAGTCACACCTGAAAGGGGGAGGCTACATACTCTGGGACATTCACACAGTGGCAGGAACAAGGCTGAAATCCCAAATGTGGCATTTTCTACTCTCAGATTGAATTATCTAAGCTGGCCATTGCACAGGCAAGAGAGGTTGCCTGCTTTATGTTGCTCTCAGATGCACAGCTGAGACTTCCACAGCTCAGAAAATCATCCCATTCTGTCACTGTCCCAAGTTCTCTGTGGTTTGCTTAGACTACCTGTGCTGGGTGCAGCACTGGTTTTAATTTGCCAGAACCAAGGGTGAGACACCATGGCTGTGGCAGCTCAGACTCAGCTGGCTGCTGTAGGTTTAGCTACTATCCCCCCTTTGATCTGTTGTGCTTAGGAATTTCTGCCAGCACTCTGCTTTTGCCATTGAGAGGAACCCAGCGCTTGCATGAGAAACCCTGTCATTCGCCAAATAAATAAACATTTCAGCACTTCAGTTGGATTAATCACTCTGGGTTAAGTAACAATATCAAATGGTCAGATCTAAGTGAGTTTGGCTCGTTCAGGTTCTGAAAACATTACGTAGTTTTTGGTTTTTCCATGCTTCCATACCCGGTGGAAAAAACAGTGTAGTGGTCAAACTTCACGTCTTTGATTCCATTTGCCACAAATAAAGAAAGAATTCTAGATCCAAATGTGTAATAAGTCTGATCCTAAGCACAGGTAATGATGCAGATGTGGAAGAAATACTACTTAGAGTTTCAACAGATAGGAGGGAACATGTAGATATTCATTACATTTTCTATAGGCTCTCCAGTTCTGGTAAATCCTAAATTATGTAATTTACTTGATGCATAGGTGATTTTTCAGAAAGTATGCATTCCACCAGGTGAAGGAACCTTTAAACTAGGCTTTCAAATCTTTACATGACCACATTTCGGACAGATCCATTTCTAGTCATAACAGAAAATTATATATGTCACATAATTTACAACTACAACACAAAAAAAAAAAAAAATTTTTTTTAATCTCTTACAAAGACATCTGAAAGCCCACACTGTCTTTCAGTCAGCCCTGTGGCACATGTAACAGCAATCTGCTTGGCTCCTTAAGTGAGTCTTCAAGCTGTTAAATCAAAACTCCAACTCCTTCTGACTCTAAATTTAGTTTACTTTCATGTGAGGTATTAAAACAGAGATGCTGCATTCCTTTAAGCAGACTTTGCAGATAAACTTTGGTAAGTGGGGAGGAATGGGAAATAGATAACATCATTAATTAAAACAACTACCAAGCAATGGTACCTCTCCCCCAGGAAGCTGAAGAGATTTATAGTATTTCTTTGTGACTTACAGATCTCCCGCAAAAGTTCTTTCTCCCACTCAGTCGTAGATTCTGTCTGAGCTGTGTCTGATCACATCAGCCCTGCATATCTCCAGGCAGAACACTTTAAATTTCATATAATCTTGGGTCAACAGGACAACCTATTGTTCAAGTTGTCCTTGCTTCGATGTAAAGATAAGTAATTTATTTAGCTACCTGAATTACTGTGAAGTTAAATATTCTTTGAGACATTCATTATTTTCCATTGCACAACCACTTTGATTGGGTCAGCTTTGGGTTGTAAATAAACTAAAGACCTTTGGGGAAAGGTAAAGGACAGAGCTCATGTAGATTTTCTTGTTGTTATGTGACTGTGTTGGGTTTTTGTTTGCTTACGATCAGTGTGTATATGATATTACAGAAGTTAGTAGTAAGACTGACTAATTTCCTCTAGTCTGTTGGATTGTACTTGGATCTAATCTGTTGGATTCTTCCTTGCCATCTGTTTCCTGCCTCTGGTAAACTGATTAAAAGAACATCACCAGTGGATCTCCACAGTAAAAATTAGTCTCATTAGTCTGATCAATTCAATTGATGCATTCCAGTCTCATTAGTCTGATCAATTCAACTGATGCTGATGAAGGTCAGCAACCTTCCTGTGCTCATACACAGCAAAATCGTGGTAAAGATGAGTCTAGTAAGTGGTAGAGGCAGCATATGGGAAGTGCTTTCCTGTCATAAAGTTCTTCCTATAATGGAAGAACTTCCAACCCTTTTGGAAGCTGTTTTGAAGAGAAAGAGCATTAGAGGAAGGTCTAACATCTCCACCAATAACAAAGCAGAGGGTTCGGAGGTGGAGAGGGGAAAACACAGGGCTGTGTGAACACATTGTGCCACTGCAGTGAAGCCTTGCTGCTGTGCAGCACAAGGTTCCATGGTTTCATCAGGTCTGGAGGCCTTGCAGACACACAGAGCAGCTGAGGAAGGGTTCAGCCTGGGAGAAGGGCTTTTGTGCACCAGAACAGATGGTGTTTTCCTCATATCTGGGATTGTGCTCTTGCCTTCTGGCCAGAGGGCAGGGAGAGGTAGAAACCCCAGCATGCAAAGAGGTGAGCTTGAATTCACTGAAGCCATAGCCATCTGAGCCTAGGCAGGGCAGGTATTTATTCAAAGGCAGCTGTCAGAGATATTTATCTCCCCTTTCCGACAGACGTTCCTGTCACTTCCACTCCAGTCACCGCGTCCTACCACGGCTGCATGACCCTCAAGCTGAGCAACACGGCGCTGGACTTAGATGAGGCTCTCTACAAGCACAGTGACATCACCTCACATTCCTGTCCTCCAGTCCAGGAGGGTCAGTAGGTACCACTGCAATGCAAAAGTTTTATACTCAGAAACTTTCAGTGCTTTTCTTTTTTTAAAAGATATAAATTATTCAGATCTACTGCACTGCGTGTATAGTTTCTCTTAAACACTGAAGTTATGTAGAAGCTACTGATCCTTATGTCAGATTGATTATTGGAATACTCTTTGCTTTGAGGTTTAAAGGTTGTAATATATTTGTAAATAGTTCAGAAGGCTAATATTAAATAAGTCAAAAGTACAGAGTATACTGAAAGTGAATACTATCTTTAGACTGTAAGAGACAGTTTCATCTGTAATGTGGGAAACCTGGTAATATATAAGTGTGGACTGGAAGAAAAATAATAATTCTGTATTATTTTTTATTACCAAACACTGCTTTCTGATTTGCAAAATATGAGAGAATAAAATATTTACATACAAGTTTTTAATTTACCTGTACTGAGATTATTCTGTATTCTGGTATTTGGAGNTTTTTGTGGTTTGGGTTTTTTTTTGAGGCTGGGTGTTGGGGATTTATATGCTTACATCAGTATTTCATATCTTCTCAGCTGCAGAGCTATTGGCTCTATCCCTATTGCTAGAGTTTCACTTTCTGGTACCACAGAAAGAAGACTCAGTTGTGACCTTTAGAAAAACTCTTGGTCAACAGAAAGTGGAAAATGAAGTTGGGTCAGCAGGAAACATTTAGACTAAAGGACTCAGTAAGTTGAAAGCCATACGGCTTTTGTGTCAGTAGCTGCTGGAGTAAATGATGAGGTGTTGAGAATTGGGGAATATTATCTGGTGATGACATATTTTTGCTGCTGCATTTTTAGGTTGGCTCATTCACTGTGAGCCCAGTGGGAGCAGAGAGGCTTGAGCTGTGAGAGTTAGCCAGGCTGAACTGCATGAGGTGAGAATATCCGTGGGGTTTACGCAGGAAAGGTTTTAGAGCCATAAAGTGTGTTAAACTTTTCAGCTACCCTTCTGAAGTTGGGATGGGCTTTGCCTAGCCTGTCTTGAGTCACTTAAATCTTGTTAAGTCTTGTTTTATTTGGTCCTTGCCTTGCATCAAATTAATAAACTGAGTAGTACTGGTATATGCTGTGGTGCAAAATCCAAGTACTGGGTGGCTAAGGTTACGCCATCCTTCAGAGGAAGAGCATGAAAAAGGTCTAATTCTACAAGGTCTTACATTCTTGGCCAGTCATGTTATGTTTTCCCCAAGCAGCTAAGGAGATGACACATTAGTCTAATAATCCTCATGTCTGGCAACATGTGTGACCAAACTGTGAAGATACAACTGTCCCAGAGGAAAAGAGGAAAGAAGGGGAAAACTATTCCAAGCATATTTTCTGGCAAGGATCTCTGCTTTATTTAGCAGAGAAGAGGAAGGTACTCTATTAGCCATTAGACATGGCATCATAGCTTCTTATGATGAGCAAATCAATGCAGTAGGGCAGAAAAGAACAGAACTTTATCACTTTTAACCAGCCTACTGATTTATACTTGAAGAAGGACCTACTGTCAGGTCTGACCAGACACAAGTTTGAAAGGAAATTTCCCACTAGACAGTAGTAACTTACTGGCAGACTGTGCATGGATAGGAAAACCCAGGAGTAGTTCTATGTTTTTGCTTTGTTTTAGTTTAGCAGGGAAAACCACCTTGTTCCTGAAAGTGCTTTATGTTACAGCTGATGACTCTGGATCAATTTGGGATTTGATGGACTACCCAAGAAAGATTAGATTAGTATCTTCAGTAAGAGAAATCCTGGAAATCCTGAAGACATTCTGTTTAATAGAATGTCCACACTGCAGTGTTTCATTTTCTGTATGTTCTTCATGGTTATTTTAATCCTTTACTGAAATACAGCTCTCTGCTTGTTTTTGTTAACATTCTTCAAGTAGTCAGTATGGGGCTGTAGTTTGGGTCTGTGCTGGAAACAGTGTTGATAACTCTGGGATGTTTTAGCCATTGCTGAGAAGGGCTTGCACTGTGTCAAGACCTTTTCTGTTTCTCACCCCACCCACCAGTGAGGGGGCTGGGGGGTGCACAAGGAGCTGGGAGAGGACACAGAAAAAACAGCTGACCCCAAGTGACCAGAGGGATATCCCACACCATATGGCCTCATGATCAGCACAAAAAGCTGGGGGACAAAAGGGGAAGGGGAGGGACACTCAGAGTGATGGTCTTTGTCTTCCCAAGTCACTGTTTCACTGATGGTTGCCCAGCTTTCCTGGAGATGTCTGAACACCTGCCTGCTCACAGGGAGTGGTGGATGAATTCCTTGTTCTGCTTTGCTGCTGTGTGTGGCTTTTGCTTTACCTATTACACTGTCTCTATCTCAGCCCATGAGTTTTCTCACTTTTACCCCTCTGATTCTCTTCCCAATCCCAGAGAGGGAGAATGAGTGAGTGGCTGCCTGGGGCTGGGCTGCCAGCTGGGGTTCAACCACAAAATCTCCCATCTTTTAAACTTGGAGTAACTCCACTTAAAAAAAAATACAGACTCGGAAGACACCTATTTTTAAACCAAGAAGATGAAACAAGCCCTGTTTTACTTTGTTCTTTTCAAGTGAAACATACTAGCAAAATAGTTTAATGTCTGGTATTTTTGTAAAATCTCTGTGGTAGTTCCAAAAAAACTACCATGTGGCATAAATGAATCACAAACATGTCTGACCTTTGTGTTAATGTGACACTATTTATGAGGCCAGAATTATTTTGGGTCCTGGAAATGTGAATCCTGTGGTAGATTATGGTACTCTGCAGTTCCATACTAAATGTCACGTGTGCAAGAGCATTTAATTTTCTAATTCAGAGCAGAAATTGCTCCCGAACTTTGCATATGTGTGCATATATGTGTAGATATTTTGCATAGACCACAGTGCACCATGACTCAAAATGTGGTTTAGAAAAGAAACTTAGAATTTCTCAGTCTGGAGAACGACAGAAGAGGCAGGGGGTGGGGGAGGTATAAAGGTGAATTTTTTAAATACCCTACCACAGTTACCATACTGGAGGAAGAGGTAGCTGCAATAAGCATTCCTTCATTCCTTCTCAGTCACTTGCTTCAGCCCAAGAGAAACATTGATTTCATCCGTGTTCAGTTAGTCTGGGTGCTCAGCCCTAAGGGATCAAGTCTGTTCTGGACTTTGAGTCCTCAAAATGAACCCAGGTGGTTCCCCTGGTAGTATTCACAGCAAGTAAAAAGAAGTAAATGTGTAGCTTCACTTACTTCATAATCAGAGGCACTGTGCTTTTCACAGCATGTATTTGCACAAGAACTAAGCATTTTGGATGCATTAAATTAATGTTTAAAACAAAACCAGTGGTCAAATAAGGCACCTCATCACTGATCACTGGCCTAAAACTTTGCATCTCAGAAAAACCTTAATTGAACAAAAGGTGGCTTTTATGGTCCATATAAATTAATCTCTCTTCTTATGTGTATCAGTACTGAATCTGCTTTTATACATAGAGGTAAAACACATGAATTAACAGATATTTCTTGAAAGTTGCAAAGTATTAGGCAAAAGGATGATCACTCTTTTTTCCATTTTAAGCAGGTCTGATGGTGTCACTAACTTTCAAAGGAAACTGTCAAGTAAGCTGGTTTTGTTTATATAGTTTTTTTCAGTATCTTCATAATACAGAGCAGCTGCTTAAAATGTTAATGAGAAATACCTTCTGTTCCCTGTTTTACTCTTTGGCATTTCAGGAAATTTCTAGAGCTTCATTGCTGTGTAGACTGTAAGACCTATGGAGCAAGCAGCACCGACACCCTTCCTGCAGAAGCAAAATGCACTGAAGGGATGCAGCATTTAAAAGGGTTTTCAAGCTGGTTATAAGCACTCCTGTCCCAAAATATGGCAGCTGTGCAAAAGGAATCCCAGTTAATGTGCACGGTGAGGTGGCAGGGTGCAGACAACAGGGACATGGCTTTTTTCCTGTCAATGGCACTGCCAAAGGTATTGCTGTTTAGCCTTTGGAGAAAATAAATAAATAAATAAAGGAATCAGGCCTCTTCATTCATTGTTTCACTCATTGTAAAATGCTTGCATCGGGTCTTGGATTAATTTAAAAATAAATAAGAGGAATTTAACCTAAAAGGGTTTTGGTTGTGGTGCTCTTTTGACTCGAAAGGAATTAATATGGACACTAAAGTGTAGCCTAAAATACACGTCTGGAAATGGTATTTTTAGTGCATTAACGTGACATTTTACTATGCAGACTAGACTGGCACAAAGTTCAGCTAAAACAGCCCCAATAGAATTAGCCTTTCTATCTGAAACTTGGTAAACTATTTGGTAGGGTATTTCTTCCTCTGTTCTTTTGTTTTCCTTTCCTTCCAAATATACACAGCCTTAGGTACAGTATAAATATACACAGTGAACTTTATTGTAAAATAATTGCCACACTTTATTGGTACAGCACTTTCACCATAAGAGTTATTAAACACTACAAGCAAACCAACTCTTGCTACCCAAAATGATTGACTCTGAGAGCTCCTGGCTACCCACCCAGACAACACAGGCTAAAACCCCTCGATATTGGTTTATGAAAGCAGAACACATATCCGGAGCATTTTCTTCATTTTTCCTCTTGAAGAAAATCTATTCTGCAGTGTACTGAGAGGGAAACATCCCATGCTTACAGTAGCCAGAAAGTTCTACTACATCTGACTGCAGGCACACTGAGTGGCGATGTGCCTGCCCTTACAGTTTCAGGGCTCTGCCCTGCTCACAGGGAGATGTGGGTAAAAGAAGAGTGGCAGTAACACACTTCTGTGCTGGGTTCCTTTGGGAAGTCTAGTGCCTACAGAGCACAGTTTCCAGAGGTTTCTTTAGAACAAAATAAAAGCCTACCAGCTACTAAAATAAATTCTTTGTTCTATGGTGCATATGGGGGAGGCTTTTCTCCAGGCAAGCAGTAAGTTGGTGTATAGAGGGCTGGAGCATTTGGGGGAAGACCATAGCTGGAGCTGGACTGAGATGGTGGCTGAGTTTCTTCTGATAAAGAAATGTCAGTAGATGATGTTCCTGGAAAATTGCTGGCAGGCTGTATCAGATAAAGAAAAATAACTTCTTCAGTAAAGGATCTCAACCCCATTGCAGTTTTGTGTTGTTTGCTATGTGTTACGTAATAAGCCCAATGATTAAATTTCTCATGCATTGCAGCACAAGATTAACTTTAGTTCTAAAGCACCTGCTTAAGTGTAGCAATGATGGTGTCTAGTGAAACAAGACAGATTCCATCTGTAGCCCAAGTCATTTTTAATAGACATTGTGCAGACAGCTAGGCAATAGAGCAGAACAGGAATTTCTGCAGGAAAAGATGCTTGGCTTCCTGGGTGAGGCACAGCACCTGACTGACTGATTGGGTTATGTGTTAGCTGCTCCTTTCCAGGCATCACTGTGAAATTTAAATTACCTCAGATGTAATTAATCTCAGTTATAATACTTGCATAAATGCAAGGTCTTATTTCTTTGCCAAATGCAGATTCCTCTCAAGAGAAAATTTTACAGGTAGGCACGTGTCTCCCCCTTTGACAGTCAGCTATGATGGGGCTTTGGCTGAAGAAGGCACAAAAAAAAAAATAAAGCTTGGGAACATCTTCAGGAACAAGCAGGGTTCACTAAAACAAAAGAATGCATGTAGGGAATAATAGGATAAAATTCTATTACTGCTTTAAACCAAGTTTTGTCACTGATTTCGAGAGGGTGAGGATTTTAGTCCTCCTCTCATACACCAGCACATGCCAGTCTATGGGCTTCAACTGAAGCCTTGGGCTCAGCCCCCCTCAGGTTCAGACTTTAAGTGAACTTAAAGTGCCTGGAATTTAAAAACAAGATGAAGAAATAATGGATCTTTTTCAAGGGAAATGAAAAATCTGGGCAAGTGATGTTCCCTGATGCTAAAAAAATTAATAGCCACAATCTAGAAGACCAGGGCCAAGGCTGGCCCTTGGACAATGGCATCTCAGAGCTGTCCAGGGCTGGCAGACCCCATGCCAAGATGTTTGCTTCCTCCATGGGACTCCATGTGAGCAGGGCCCTGGGTCAAACCCTCCTGGCAAGGAGAATGTTGTCCTGCATTTGTACCACACGGTGACTGAGTGAGTGAGAATGGGGACATCCCAACAGGAAGGCTCATTTATGCCCTTTAACTCTCTGAGGCAGTGCAGGTATACTGACAGACCTGCTAGATACATCACCTCCAAACCTAGTTGTTGTGACTGGGTTGGCTTGGGGTTTTGTTTATTTTGGAGTTGTTGCTTCCCTCCCCTCTCAACCTGCAACCCCCTTCCATCTGTTTGCCTGGAATTGTTCCTGCAGTGAGTTCTTCTCTAGCAGGAGTAGCTGGTACAACCCATAAGTGCTGTCATCACCACCAGGTGAAGACATCATCACCAATCAGGACCATTACCTGCCCAGCTGGCAGGCCTGTTACCCAGACTAGTTGTGGCTGAACTGTACCAGTAAGGGATGTATTATTTTGCTGGCACATGTCACAGTAAACAAAACAAATGCTGGTTACATCATTTCAAAATACGTTCCTGCTATCACCATTTCTTTTTGTCATATGGCTGATTTCTTCTATAGACTTTGCCTCTCTGGAAAGCATTTATTCAGTGAGATACTGGATTCAGCAGAGGACCAGGAGTGAATGTCATATATCTTTAACCTGAGATTATCCACTGGTGACTCTAAAGGACAGACCCGCTCAGGCAGAGTCGTCTACTCTGTAGATAGCTAAAACTTAATTCAGTTTCCCACATCTAAGTGTCCAGCCCTTTTGGGATGCCATGGGATATCCCAGATGTCCACATAGATGTGACCCGTGGACAATGGGACCTGAACCTGGACCCTCTCAGAGTAGCAGCATTATCAGGCAGTACTAGATCCCTACATGCCAACAGCCCCTGTGCTCAGTCAGATGAATCCCAGACCCAGACTGGGATTAAGGACTACAGCCATCTGAGCAGGGCTTGTGAAGGTCTGAATCCAGCAGCTTGAAGCACTTAGGTGGAACATGAAGACCTCAGACCTGAAGCCCTATGGATTCAGCCCAGAGCTCTCAAGCAATGGAAGCAGATGACAGTTAAGCTTCTGGGTGTTCCTAATCATTCCTGCTTCCATTATTCATGATTTGTACCTTTGAATAAGTTTATTATGATTTTTTAAAATTCATGTACTGATGCAGAAATTGCTTCTCTCCAAACTGCAGTATAATGAGTTCATACATACAGGGAGGTGGCTTGCTTTTATTTTTTTTCCAAGGAATAGAGTTAAGTTTTCCCAGTGTTTCTTACAAACCATCCCAGTGGATTCCAGTGTTTCTTACTAACCTCTCCTGACTTGGGGACAGCTGGTGGTGTCTGCCTCTGAATGTTCTGAAGGGGAAGGAAGATAAATGAACACATTTGAAGAAGTAGAAATCTAGGGAAATGGTGTTTATTTTGGAGTGCAAATAAGGATTTGGGGTAAATGCAATGTATTTCTGTTTCTCAGTGGGCACAGGACTGAACAGTCACAATGGATCCTTATGACTACTTACATGAATCTTTTCAGCTTAATTTCATGTGATTCTCTACTCTCTCTACTCTTGGCTACTCTTACCTCATCAGCAGGTAAGAGTCCAGAGGACAGCCAGAGAAAGCCTGAGGTCTGAGAACAGATCAGAAAACTAGGCACAGCCTAAGTCGTCCCACAGACAAACCTGGGAGCTGGGATCCACCTGAGACCTACCTCTGCAAAGTTTGTACTGAGTAGCAGCTTATGCCTTTCTGATGGCGTGAGAAGGATGTGGTTTTGTACTGTACCTGAAGAGGCAATGGGTAGGATGGATATGTGGAAATTGTTGCCGTGGAAGGACAGAACCCAGCGTATGTCAGGATCTGCTGGGCAGGATTGTACAGGATCTGAGGAGGAGGCGCAGCACTGAAAGCAATTTGGGACAGAGGTACCTGTTGAGCACAGAAGACAACAATATATCAGTACAACACAGAGGGGCTGGAGCAGGAACTGCTCCTAACACAAGCAACAAGACAATTTAACAACTTTCTATTTTCCAACAGAATACCAGTAGTACAAAAAACCAAGGAGCAGACAGAATGAGAGGAGGGTGTATCCGGAATGAATTTTCTGAGTAAAAATACACAGCTATTTTAATCTTTCCTTGGAAAAAGGCTGCTGGTGCTTCCCTAGCAACAGTTACAGAAGCACTGGCAAGACTCCAGATCTGAGACACCCTGAAGAGCACAGCATACAGCTTTGGCTACCTCTTCTTATTCATCCAGCACCAAACACCAAGTCCTTCACCATTTGCTGCAGACTCCTTCCAATAGCAACTACCTGATGCCTTCAAGTCTTTATTCTCTGCTTTCCTACACAGATTTACCTATATCTCCCTTTCCAGACCAGTTGCTCCTCTTTCTCAGCTCACTTTCACTTGGGAAATGGAGTTGCTGCTGGCTTTCCAGCATCACTCTCAATGTGCTTACCTCATTCCTACTGCAGGAAATCCTTCTCTCATGCCTTTATTGGCATGTCTTTTAATTACAATGCAAAATGAAGTTTGCAGGAAGAAGTAATAGCTCACATTAAACCAGCTAAAAAATCTTGGTCAAGAAAAAAGAACAAAAGCTAAATGTGAAAGAGGGTTTGTGTTAAACCCTAAAACTCTCTGCTATATATCAATTTGTGAAGGGCAGCAGAGCAACAGAGCTTTGTGAAACATTTTCATGAGATAAATCCAGTGGTTTCTTTTATTTCCTTTGTTTTTGTTAGCAGATTCCTCCACATGAGAGCATGGAATTTTCTTTTCACTGAAATAATAAAATATGGTAGTTGCCAGACAAATGCTGAGAGCAGCAGCCAGGATTTTTTTTTAATTTCCTTTCAAATTTATCAGTGGAAGATATAAACCACTGCATCCTCTGGAGACAGTGTGAGATCTCTCTGTGATTGAGAAAGAGGTATATTAATTGTGCTTGTACATGGAAAACATAATATAGGTCACTGATGTACCACATAAGATTATTGAAAAATCTAGGCCTTAGTTTCCTGGAGAAATTTGGCATTTCAGGAGCTGGCATGGAGAAAGGTTGGCATCAAAGGCAGGGAGCTTATTTCATGGGAGAAGGCAAGTCTGTCATCTTCAAGGCACCTTCCTCAAGGCAGCCTCCTCAAAACACTCTCATCTGCAAGTTGTCCACCTTTCTACCTGCCCTGCTGGGTGGATATGGTGGGGAGAGATGAAAAGACACTGCCTCAGGAGTAGGGAGGAGCAGGTAACCTGCTTGCTCCAGACCCAAAGGTTTGGGGCCAGTGCCGCAGCCCCAGAGTGTGCCCTTCCTCCCTCACAGAGGGGATAAAATCAGATCCCTCTGACATAAATGAGTCAAGAAACACTTGCATTACCCACAGATGTGAAATATAGATGCCTGTTCTGCATTTGTCACCAACTTTCTGGTGTGGGTCTCTTTGGGTGCTGCTGTTTGACCCCCTTTGGCTTCTTCTCTTGGGAGCCTCTCTGAGTCCTCTCACATTCCATCCACCCACAGAGCAATGCTCTCTAATCAGTGAACATCTCAACAGTCCTAGAAGACAAATCTGGAGAGTCATCCACGCCACATCTACTAATTCAAAGCATCTTATTATCAGGCTATCTGGTCTCAGCCCAGGGCCAGCAACAATTTGGGGTTACTGGAGCTGGTTGGATGCTTTTATCAAGTATTCCAGTAATTACCCTGTGTTAAATTACTCACCTAAAATACATGGGTAGGTTGAGACATTCTAAACTGCACCAACACCCAAGTCAAAGAGATAAAGAGCTATGAACTAGCCAGGGAGTGCTAATAGTGTCAGCTCACTGGCCTCACACAGACCTGCCAGAGCATTTATGTCTGACCTCCAGCCACCTTTCACATCAGACTGCACCTTTAGTCGCAGGAGTGGTAAGACATAAACCCATGGCAAGTAGCTCAGTAATTAGGGGTTAGTTTTGCTTTCCTTTTTAGAGCAGGGTGAGGAAAAAGGAGAGGGGATAAAGCAATGCTGTTTAATCTGTTCAGATTCCTTCAAGGACTGCAAGAAAGCGACTAATTAAAAAAAATTTAAAAGGCATCCCCTTCCCAGCCCCCCATTCTCCCCTCAGGACTATCAGTAGTTCAGATTAATGCAGCCCTAAACTAAGGGCAGGCAGATTCCTTGGCAAGGTGTGTCAGAAAAACATCCAGAAGTCATCAAATGAATACCAGCACAGGGAAGGCAGTTAGTAGATTAACTCATCATCAGCAAATGAATTTTTCCACTTAATTCCTTACTGGCAACTTCTGTAAAAAATAATAATAATAATAATGTGCTATCATTTTGGGTACTTCGGCTACATCTATTGATATAATTTCTTGATCTGCTTTTTTGTTAGAGGTGACTTTAAGGTTAAACTACCTCCATGTCCTCTATCCAAGCATGCTGTAGATCTTAAAAGGAAGGTTCCTGTTGTAACCACTGCAGCTCCCACAGCATCCTGCAGATCACAGGGGGCAGCCCCATGGGTGACACAGCAGCCACTGAGCTGATACCTTGGGGGCCAGGAGAAAATGAAATATTTCCCACTGAGCCAGCACAGCCCTCAGGCAGGCAGCAAAACCACAGGGAGCATGCCAGGGTCTGCAGGGAATTTGTCACAAGAAAGAAAAGGCGAAACGACCAAAACAACACTTTTTTTTCTGTCCAGGAAATACGATGGGTTCAAAGGAAAGGGCACTGTTTTGCAAACTCTCCCCTTTGTAACATGGTTTGGCTGCCAGCATTCCCCAGAGATAAACATGATGTTTTTTTGTTTGACTAGTCAGCCTGGCCTTGTGTTTTCTGGAAGTGAATCCCAAAGCAATGCTGTGAGGCATTTCAGGGGGCTTTGCAGTTCTCCCTGCAAAATGCCAGTGAGCATTTATGTGAGAAGGTGACATCTTAAAGCAAAGTAAACAGTTCTCTCACATATTTTAATGGGGTTTTTTTGCTCTTTTTATTTCAGTCCCATGCCCCTTTCTTTTCCTCTTGTACTTGATGTTTTCTTGGCCCCTGTCTTCCCCCAGGAGTTACTCCTTTTGTAAGGAAAGGGAGCATCAGATTAGCAAATTATTTCTGGTACTAACTCAAAAGAACCCTGGAAAAGCACAGGCAGGAGCAAGGAGCATTTTGGATTGCTGCTTTCGTAAGACTTTCACAAGCACAGCTGAGGTGACTGACACAAACTCATCTTTTTCTGCTCACACTCAGTGGAGACATTGAACAGCTTATTCAGATGAGGTTTTTGGCTGGAGCCCTGACAGACTCACTCCAGCTAAGCTTGGGGTCAAGCTGCACATCCACTGCTGCTGTGATTTCCCTCCATGGTTTTATGTCACCCAGTCAGAGGACCCAGACCATGATCCAGGCTCTGCCTCCCAGCAAGGGAATGTGCCAGATCATGGAGACTACATTTCTCCCAGGAACATCTTCTTGGCTTGGTGTTCCTCACGAGCAGTGCAGTGGTGGCCCTGCAAAGCACAGAGCTGTATCAAAGCATCAGCCCAAATCTCATGTAAGCTTAGTTTTGAGTAACACAAGTTAGGTGGACTCAGGCTGGCTCTCTGTACACTTCCCTCAGCTGCACTCGCACCCATCTGCAAGGCAGGAGAAAACATTTAGGGGCACGAAGCTTCAGTGCTCTCCCAAAAACTTAATGTAGGTGATAGCTGCCTTCTCTCCACATGCAAGCTGCTCTTCCCCTCATTTCCCACTGTGGTTGTTTCTGTTCCCCTTCTGCTCCTCTCACAGGAAGGGGATGAATTAAGATGGGAAAGCTGCTTCTACTCCCTTTGGGCAGCTGCAACTCTTCAGTGGCTGGCTGCAATCTGTCATCAATTCCTTGCAGGAGTCCCCTACATAAAGGAGAGCTCAGCTGCGCATTTCTTACATGTGATAGCTCAGTGTGTTTGTTTGGCTTAAGCTGGACAGAGGAATATTTCCAGGAAATGTTGCAACTCTTAAAAAAGGAGAATTTCAAACAATTCACATGGCCCTGCTCTATTTTAAGCACGGTTTTAAGCACCCAACACAGGTTGTAGATAGCCTGGGCATGCTTCCTAAGGAATGCTGTGTGGTCAGAGCTGGGCCTGGATGGCCTCCAGTCTGACTGGGTCTTTGGCTCACTGGCTGCCAGTTCTGAGCAGCCCCTTCCTGTCCATCTGCTCCCTCTCCTGTCCTGATGTACCTCTCAGCTATCTCCCTTGCCTTCTCTTCCCTACTCTCTCTCTGTTTTTTCATTTTACCCAGCTTTCTATTCAGTTTTCTCCTCTGCAACAGTGACCAGACACGTCATGGATCTAAGATGACCTGTGCTGCTATCACACCTCCCTTTGGTTCCTGCATTTCACCTCCATCTCCATGCCTCTGCCCATTTAGTTCTACTACTCACCTGAGAGCCTAGTAAATCATGGGCCCCTTGCTTGGTCTTTAGGCATTGCTTTAGCAAACATGGCCACTGACAGTGATAATCCCAGAAACAGCAACTTCACCCTTTAACGTGTCAGTAAGTCCAGGCAAATCAGGGACTTTATTGGAGAATCCCTCCCACCACAGGTCTCTTCTGAATGCTGTGCACATCAGCACAACACAGCACAGGGACTAGTTAGAAAGTAGCATTCCTTAGTGAAACACAAGAGGATGTTGAGGTGTCCTGAGCACACAACTGTTTAAATAAAAACTTGACTGGTACTTCAGAATTCATCCTCATTCTTGGGGAAAAGATCTACACAAGGCTGAGCGGTCACACATAGGACTTGCCTTTTACATGTTAGCTACAAACTTGCATCCTCGGACTCTCTGCTGAGGCCCACGCATTCAGTGATGTATTAGAAGGGAAAAAAACATGCCACTAAGTGAATTGCCAGCATTTGTTCACACATTTCGGTTTTTTTCTTCAATTCATCAAGTATTTGACCAGGCTTGACCCACTTAGCTGTGAACAGCTGGCAACAGCTTCACCTAAATGTATAAATCCATGAGAGAAGCTGAATTGTTAAGGGACAATGACTCAAAACATTCTCCCATTTGTTGAGACCCCAAGGTGTTCAGTTGAGGTGGAGGAGGTGAACTGTTAGTTGTGTAATGGCTAAACTTCTGATCTGGTAAGGCACAGGGTGAATGATAAAAATGATGAAGCACAGGGCTGTGAGACAGGAGATGGATCCTGTGGAGAGGATTGTGCCCCTTGTCATGCTAAATTGTGCTCTCTTGCACAAACCACTGGGCTGTGGTGGTCTCCCTCCTGCCCTCCGGGAAGTACCAGGGAATTCAGGACATTTGCTTGTGGCCTCAAAGTCTTTATCTCTGCTGATGGGACATAACTGACTCAACTGCTGCTAGGATGGGCAGCTGTGTTGTCTTAGGTGGTGTTAAGGACTCCCAAAGCATTCCATAATTCACATTAATATATCAAGCTCCCTGCCTAGTGGGAGGTACCTGAGCATTCCCACCTCACTAGAGGTGAATATAGACCCAATAGAGGTTTTTGTTCTGGGGATTTCTCTCCACCAAGTCTTCAGGATTTCCTCCACCACCAGACAGATGTGGTCAGTGAGCACCACTTTGACCAAGACTGTGCAGCCACCAAGTCTTGTCTCTTTGTGTGTGGTGAGATCCTCACACTCCTGTCCTTTCTCTCTCTTTTTCTTTCTTTCCTCTTGTGTGTGTACTTGGGTGATGCACTTTTATATTGCAATGCTTTCATGTTGTTGTATTACTATAGATAATAAGCACCAAAATGGCTCCATACCCATTTTCCTTCGCAACTAAATTGTTCTGTAATAAACCCTACATTGTTTATTTAAAAGCAGTGACATTCAGTGTTGTTTTATTTTAATCTGCTCCAAGGGAGCTAATAACAAGAACCTGGGTTATACTCTTGGTACCTTCTGTGGTGACTCATAACATTCCAGACTCCCACAACACCCAGGAAACACCAGGAAAAAGAATTTAAAGCATCTCCTTTGTACATTTTTACTTCCTTGGTTTTAACTAATTTGATAATACCAACAAGCAGAAAACCCTCACAAAAGGCAAAAAACTGTGAGCCTTACCATGTCTTTAAATGCCCCAAGAATGGCTGCTGTGATAATTCCCAGAAACAAGCCAATGATGTTGAGGACTGTGGAGGACCACAGCAGTCTGTACAGGTGGAGCACATCCTGACAGCTGCTCACGCCGAGAAATTCATAGTAGCTGGAGGACTGGTCTGAACTGCAAGAGAATGCAGACAATGTCACTGCAGTGGGAATGGTTTTGCACATAATACACAGCATTGCAGGATCTGACTCCTTCCTGCTTGCTGTCCTCTTTGGCAAAGAAGTACACCCATGCTGCCACCAAAAACTGCTCAGAAGAACTGGAGAAAGTCCTGCTGAAAAACTGGCTCTGCTAAAGCCAGCATCAAATGTAATCCAACTAATACCAACCCTAGTTTGGCTGATTGGTGGTGGTTACCAGCATGGACCCTTCTTTATTTTTTGTTCACTGCCTCTAAACAGAGGCATATACTTGGTATATGGATGCTGCCCTTGTCATTTAGCTTCCAAATAAAGCTTGCTTAGCTTTGCTTTTTTTCCCAGCTCACCTAGAAATCTGCTGGCATCTCAGAAATTGGGGAAGGCAAGTTGCTTAAGCATTAATTCAGCCACAGGAAGGGACATCTTGCCAGCTGGCTACATTTGTTTATGGTGTCTGTGGTTCCAAATTAATGCAACACAGTACAGTATAAAGACATCTTTACACTCTGGATTGTACTATCCAGAAATCTTTGTTCTACACCACATTCGGTATTGTAAATCAGGCATGTGGTAAGTTACACCTCATTGTCTTGCCAACAGCCAGAAATATCCTACTGCAAAATTTGAAACCACAGGTTCCTGCAGTTCCTTCTGCAGGTTCTTTCCAGTACCTGCCTTAATTTGAGCCCACTAAAGAGCTCCTAGGGCAGCTATTTGAGTAGGAAAGACTTTTTAAATGCCAAGCCTGTTTTTCCACAGTTAGGAAATTGCCAAATTGCCATCAGATTATGGTGGAAACAAGCAATGAGCAGTTTGTGTTCACTCTTCTGCTTCCCAATCCCCAGTGCACGTGCATGTGTGGTTAGGGAAAGCACTTCAGAGCAGTCCACAATATTTCTGGAAAGAACCAAGCCAGACACAGCAACTTCTGGAAATACCCAATCAATGGCTTCAGATCATGGTTCTGGCACTGAAGAACCACTACTGTTGGTTTTACCTGGGCTCTGCCATGAGTCCATCTTAACTAAATAAACCTACAGCTTCAGCTGCCATGAGGCTGAGGAAATCAGATTTACAATCCTGCCTTCTTATCAGTCTATTCTATGGCTGACAACAAATCACTTTGTGAGCCTGTGCCTCCTCCTACTTCTCTCCAGCCATCCTGTGAACTGGAATTGCCAAGTCTCCAGAGCAGCATGATTGCTTGTTTACCCTGGATTTGCCGATGCCAGTGCCATAAGATCTTGCTGTCCACTGTAGAATGTTGACAATAGCAGAACACACACATTTAATTATATCATTGAATAATGTCACAGCAGTGAACAGTCCCAAGTGTTTCAAACAAACTCAATGTCTTAGAAAAATGGCACTGAGGATCTCCACCTAAAAGGGACATATGCCTGATCTCTCCTTGTGGTTACTTTATACTTTAAGCAAGTTCCAGTCACTTTTTTTGACACCTCCTTTAATACCCCTGTTCTTTTCTGTGTTGAGTTGGGCTGTTTGGTTCAGTGCTAACATGCAGACATTAGCTGTGTACCACGAAAGAAGCAGTCTCACTATATACATACTGCATTGCAAATATGATGTTCCATCATCTGTCTGTCATAGAAAAGGTACCAAACTTGAGCATTCTCTACCTTTCCCACTTGTTCTGTATACCTCCATCATGTCCACATTTAACATTTCTTACATAAGCAAAAGGCTCTGCCTGGGATTTTAATCCCTTTCATAGACCTTCATTCACTTTGTGTCTCCCATCTGCATAAGAAATACGCATGCATAAATCACTTCCCTCTAGTCCCAAATGTAATTTTACCTCTCTAGCTGAGATGTCATCTGGCTAAGAGCCACTTTTTCGTTCAGGAGCCTGGTGTAGAAGCTTGATTGTTCTCGCCTTCTTTCCCTATGCCTAAAATGTTTGTGTCTGGCATCACACTAGACAAGTCTTACAGAGGACTGGGGTTATTCAGGGCTGCTAGCATGTGAAGAGGAGGCAAAACCAAAATAAAATAGATGTAGGAAGGAAGAAAGATGAGAAATACACAGGGGGAAAGAAGGAAAAGTGACTGTGGCTGAACTGTAGAGGGTTGCAGAGGTTGCATGAGAGTGCATGGTAAGATGATATACAGTATCATGTATAAGATGTAATGCATCATGTAAGATGATATGCAGGTAGAGGTAAGACGAGGGAGAATGGTTTTACACAAAAACAGGGACAATTTAGATATTAGGAAGAAATTCCTCAGTGTGATGGTGATGAGACACTGGAACAGATTGCCCAGAGAAGTTGTGGATGTCCCATTAGTGGAAGTGTTCAAGGCCAGATTGGATGAGGCTCTGAGCAGCCTAGTCCAGTGGAAGGTGTCCCAGCCCATGGAAGGGGAGTTGGAACTAGATGGTCTTGAAGGTCCCTTCCAAAGCTAATCATTCTGTGATTCTATGACAGTGAGATGTGCAAAGGGTGAGCCAACCAGAAGATTCAGTAAATCTAATGGGAAAAATGCATTGCCAGACCAACAGTATGAACAGGGATGATCAGTTTTGATCACACAGCAAAAAGTTTATGGACATATTCAAAGAAAAAGAAACTGAAATAATACCAACACTAATGAACAACTCCTGACCTACTTTGTGCCACCATCAGGACTTCAGTTGCAGAGGAACTGGATTTCTCAGCACACAAGCTCCCTGTGTTACTTCTTCAGGCCCGACCATTTACAAGTAAGGACAACCAACCAAGAATTTCTCAGAGGCCACAGAATGCACACAGGTACTTACTTCTCACAGTTGTACAGATCACAGCAATAGCATGTGTTACTCTTCACTTTCAGCTGGCACTTGCTGTTTAAGGTATGACATGTAACCTGCCAAAAAAGCAGAAACTTACTTTTATGCTCAATGTTTCAGTGTTGTGTGAATCATCCTACTGTACTGAGCACAAAAAAAAAAAAAAAAAAAAGTCAAGTTGTATTACCTGTTGTGCAGAAAGATCCTGAGATTCCAAAATTCATGGCTGGAAGCCAGAAGGACATCCTTGAGCTCACAGGAGTTCTAACCAGGATGACAGCCCCTGCATCTGAGGGCATTTGCACTGTGGAGCCCAGAGCTCCCAGGACCAGCCTGCAGCCAGGGCTGCCAGGGTTTTCAAGCACATTGCTGCACTGCCTGGTGCTATTCTGCTGAGACCCAGAGTGTGCAGGCAGGAGACTCAGATCTCTACAGCTGTGACCAACTGACCATGGGTCTGGAGAGATACACTACAGCAAACACTGAAGTGGATAAGAGAACCAGTCTGCTATAGTGGGGAAATGGCAAGGGAGCCAGTTTATCTGAAGAGCTTCCAATAAATGGGAGCTCTCCCCTTTCAGTGAAACCCTCCTGAAGAAGGAAGTAATTATGAATAACGGCAAGAACAATCTTCAAGTCCACAAACAGAATAATTCAGAAAAGATCCAAGCACTCCAGCAAGTAAGTACCATTTATTGCAGGCTCTTGAATACAAAAGTGAAAAGGTTTATTTATGTGAGGAGGAAGTGCAGGGAAGGACAGATGTTAGAACAATAAAGGCAGGCACACATAAGCCACTCTTCATCCAGACACAAAATCATATTAATGACTCCTTAAGTATGGTAGGCATTAATCACTTCTATTTGGCACTACAGACCAATTGAAATACTTTATATGTAAGACTTTTTTTTTTCCCCTGAAAGTTTTAGCTTATTGACTTTGAAATCCTGAAGAGCTGTCAGGTTTTAAAAGCTAGCAATCAGAAAATACATTCTTTCTATAGCTTTTATTTGATAGGGAAAAAATCTCTGTAACGACTGAGAACTATTTTGTTCACAAAATGGAATTAAGATGTATTATTGAATGGAAAATTCCTCATAATGAAAAAGTAGAAGGAGCATGCTTAGGAATACATGCCTGCTTTTGACAAGTTTATCAAACAGCTCTGGCTTAGCCACAAATGTGTTACTCTATGGAATAGTGTCCACAAGAGATGTTAAACCAGATGTTTCTCACTTCCTAAGTCCCGGATCTGTGTATCTTTTTAGTATGAAAACTGTCACTGTTGATGAGTCTGTACTCCTCACGTGCTTGTTCCCATCAAAAAGGAAAGCCTTAAACCCACACACTCAGCAACAGAAGAAGTTCATCTCACAACTGGTCTCCAACTTGCCACACTTGTCCTTAGCAGGACTTGATTGATCAATGGAAGATGGGTGACAAAACTAATGTTAGAAGGAGATTAAAAGGATTCCTTGGGATTGCTTTGCTGCTCAGGACAAGGCTGTACCTATGGTTAGTGTCTCATACAAATCAGCTCTTCTATCCCAAAATGGTAGGTTATATAAAAGGACAGTCTCAGTCTAGGCTGCAATCTGGAAATGGAGCTCACAGTTTGATACAGACACATCCCACTTGTCACAAGGACATCTCACCCTGAGACAGGACCTTGTTTCATCACCATTGCTCTATTGTGTCTGAACTTACTGGAGTGTAACCTAAGGGCTTTGTTGGCCTGAAGTCACATTCAGCTGCAGCTGTCAGCCTGAACTGCAGTTTACTGCAGAAGAGGAGCACTTACTGTCACTGACTGCATCAGCTTAATCAAGGCAGTGACTGAACCATCCCACATGGCTACTTCTCAAAGCAGGTTGAAAACCTGGAGCACAGTGTGTACCTCAGCCATTTCGTGGGATGCCCTACGCTTTTGCATTCAGTGTATCCTCAGACTTTGGTTTTGACCTCCTGTATGCAGTGAAAATGGCCTGGGACCCACAGAGTTAAAATACCCTTTTCCCATTACACATGCATGATTGGGATAGGAGGGCTTTATAAGATGGAATGGGCTCCTAAAAAGTGCTTTGTTCTGATGTGTGGTTTGGGGACCATTTCGTATAGGAAATAAAAGTAGTTTTTCCCTCTCCAAGCAATAATAAGGCCAGTATGCCTGTTTTAATGGAGAAGGCTAGAAGTACAAAACAAGGAGATAAGCATGATCTTAAACATGGGTTTGGCTGCTTCTACACTACGAGACACATACGATTGGCCAAGGAAGTTACTGTAGTTATCTATTTTTATCACTGCATTTTTAAAACATGCATAGAGCAAGACACTCCTTTTTAGGAGAACAGTGAATAAACCAAAATAAACAAATTAGTGTGTGGTGTGAGCAAGGGTGGTGGAAACAGGCCATTTGTGGGTGTTCTGCATGTCAAGACCTATTATTTCATTTCAGTGACCAGACACACAGCTTTTTCATGTTCTGGACATTTGTGATTTATTATCTCCTCAGCACCAATTGAAGATATGTTCTCTTCTCATGGTAATTGCAAGAAAATCAAATTCTTTCTGCTTTGAGCAAGGAGAACTGAAACAGGAAGGCCAAATGAGCTGGAGACCACTTACAGGTGAGGGATGTCAATCAAAAGGAAAATTGCATTCAGTAAACAGTCTGCTTTCCTAGTTAAGTGTTTGCCTGGCATGAAGACCATGTCCCCTGCTCACTACCTGGCTACTTTTGGAAAAGCAAAAGCCAAGTATAAATGCTATCCTTATCCTTATGCTTATGAGAATCCTTAACTCTGAATTGGCATACACTGACTCTAAATGAGTGAACAACCAGACAAGAATGTTATTAGAAACTACCTACACTTCTAAAAGATATGGGGTTTGTTTTTTTTCCAGAATAGAGGAAGGAGCTCTGGGTGGCCCAAGTTTAGACATTCCCAGAATCAGCAGAGATGTGGAAAACCGTCTGGCCAGAAGCCTGAGTCTGGGGTCACCTGCAAGGAGTTGTGGTCAGTGTGACACCAACCACATGCTTATTACCAGAAATCAGAAGCAGTTCTCAGGCCATGTGTGAGTCTGAGTGTGCATGCACATTTTAGAAGAGGAAGGAGTAAATCTTATAGGAAAGGGTTTTGTCACACTACGGAAGTTTGTCTGGGCTGGTCTTTACATGAGGAAATCAGTGAAATATTTTTGTCATACATTTTCTGGAATCAACAACAGGATACCGTAGCAGCAAGATTTAAGGAGATGCTTAACCTGGTAGTATACTTTGCTAAGCTTTCTAGAAATATTAGTGGTAACATTCCCCATACACCTTTTCCTAGCCATGGCAGGAATGGTGATGAAGAACAACTGACTTCTTGAAAGTTATGCCACTGTTTAGCTGTTCTCCATTTCACTTTTCTAGTCACTCCCACCAATTTACCACAGTAATAAAATAGGAAAATAAACTAAATCTGGACTTCTCAGGAAGCTAACCATTTGGATATGGGCATTTTTCTGACCATGTTAATGTCATTGACCTAATAAAAATGCTGCATTCAAACCACTGATGTTCTTGACCTGTGCTGGATAAATACAGAGATTTGAAGTCTTCTGGATGATACAAATGAATTAATTTAGATATTTCCTATTCCACTTGGAGTCTACCAAAGCTGTCTTAGAGGAAGATGCCAGTGTGACAAACACATTCCAGACAGTTATTCTACAGCATAGATGGACTAGGACTCATTCCAGTCCCAGAGTAAAGTACTGGATACAAACACTGATGATGACTCAAAACCTCACTGACTGTAGTGATTTAAAATCATCAGAGGCTTGGACAAGCAGGGAGGCACTTGTGGGAGAAAAACAGTGGGGTTTCTATCTACCCATGACCTATGTGCCCAGACATGCTCTCAAACGTCTCCCTCGCTCCTCCCCAGCACAGCAGAAATGAACACATGATGGGATGAGTTTGTTTACCTCAGTCTGGTAGGCATCATATAGGAATCCTATTCCACTCGAATAAAACTGGCATCTTTTGTTATAGAGAGGTCTAGGTTCCTGTAAAGAGAAAAACAGCCAAAAAAGTGATTGGTTTGGAGGAAGTGGAAGGCACCATGTCCCATGTCCCCATGCAGATGCTTACAGCTCTGTGGAGTTGAAGCAATGCAGTCACTTGGGTAAATGGCTCACACCCCCTGTGTTGGCTTTCTTTCTGGAATGGCTCTCCTCAGAGTTACATTTTCCATCCTCACTCCACCACTAAGCTATGTGAGTATCATCTATTTTTCTCTAAAAGACATCACCTCTGGCATTTAATCACTTGATGTCATTTAACCACACTTGACATCAAATAGTACTGCTCTGAGAATGGTCCAGTCACTCTTTTTTCTGGTACAGTTTCTCACCTAAGAACCAAGATTTATTTTGCAGGTTGTTTTCAAGATATGGGACTTTCTTTTTAAAGAATTTCAACAATATCCATAGCAAGAACAAAGTAAAATAGATAATAGTTTGAGTATTCCACTTATAACACACACTTCAAACCCCAGAAGTAAAACAAAGAATAATGAAGAAATTAAGGCATAAAGAGAAAGCAATTTACATTGCCTGGTTTTGCCTTATTTTCCATTTATGCTATTGCAAAAGATGCATTCACTGCTCATATTTCATACTTTGCTTGTAACAGTTCCCACAAACTGATATAAAGGAAGAACACAATGAAATATCCTTGGCCAGATGGAAAATGTGTGCTTCTGACCTTGGCAAACAGCCACTTTGAAGGCTGGAGGGTGCATACCTCAGTCAGTTTCAGGACTAGACCATATTTGTTTTGGGAGGATTTGACAACTTGAGTCCTCTGTGATCCAATGTCTATCCCAAAGCAGTGTCGGAATTACTTATGTTTGCAAAATAAAAAAACAACCAAACTTTTTCAACTTTCCATCACTTATCTAGTCCTGATCTGTGCCTTCAAAAGCATAAAGAGCTGGAAGCGTGTGTTGATCTGTTGGAAAGTAGGAGGGTTTTGCAGAGAGACCTGGAACGGTTGGATGGATGGGCAGAGTCCAAAAAATGAAGTTTAATAAGTCCAAGTGCTGAGCCCTGCATTTTGGCTGCAATAACCCCCTGCAGCATTATGGGCTGTGGACGGTGTGGCTGGACAGTGCCCAGGCAGAAAGGGACCTGGGGGTACTGGTCAATAACTGAGTGAACATGAGCCAGCAGTGTGCCCTGGTGGCCAAGAAGGCCCATGGCATCCTGGCCTGTATCAGGAACAGTGTGGCCAGCAGTAGCAGGGAGGTCATTCTTCCCCTGTACTCGGCACTGGTGAGGCCACACCTCGAGTGCTGTGTCCAGTTCTGGGCCCCTCAGTTTGGGAAGGATGTGGAGACGCTTGAGAGTGTCCAGAGGAGGCAACGAGGCTGGTGAGGGGCTTGGAGCACAAGCCCTGTGAGGAACAACTGAGGGAGCTGGGGGTGTTTAGCCTGGAGAAAAGACTCAGAGGTGACCTTATCACTCTCTACAACTCCCTGAAAGGTGTCTGTAGTCAGGTGGGGTTGGTCTCTTTCTCCAGGCAGCAACTGACAGACCGAGAGGACACAGCCTTAAGCTGCACCAAGGGAAATATAGGTTGGATATTAGGAAAAAGTTTTTACTGAAAGAGTGATAAAGTACTGGAATTGTCTGCTCAGGGAGGTGGTGGAGTGTGTCCCTGGATGTGTTTAAAGAAAGACTGGATGTGGCACTCGATGCCATGGTTTAGTTGAGGTTTTAGGGCATGGGTTGGACACGATGATCTTGGAGGCCTCTTCCAACCTTGTGATTCTGTGAAAGCACTCAAGTGCTCATTGCTCCTCAGTATGTCAGTCAGACCACATCCAAGACAGAAGATGCAAACCCACTATCTGCCATCCCCTCTTTCCACGCCAACTTACAAGCAAAGGACTATTTAAGTTGTTAGCAGAAATCTTTGCTGATTAACTTACACCGCATTTTAAAGCTTTAAGAGCCACCCAGGAACAACCCAGATTTTGCAGAAAGATCTGCAGTACTTCAGATCACAAGCAGAGTATTCTCTGCTTGTTGGATAATGAAGTGTGAACTGTATAAATCTGCTGATCCAAAATACATAATGAGTTAAAATGCAGAGCTAGGCAGGAATGCAGACAGATCGATGAATAAAGCTCCTCCATCAGCTTGTTTGCCTTTCTGATTACTCCAGCAAACTTAAGCAAGTTTGGACACCAACTCTCAAGGGTTAGAGAAAGGTTAGCTTCTTGCATCCAAAAATATTTATTTATACGACACAAGTGTAAGAAAAAAAGCTTCAGTAACTCTTCTTCTCTAGAGGAAAAGCAAATACCACACGAACAGCATGCCATGTCTTGAACTAGGTAAACATTCTTCCACAGTCCTGGGAAAGCATTAGCCTTTAGCCATGACTTCCAGGGACAGATCTGGTTGGGAGGTCTAAGAGGATTGCAGTTGCTCTGCCAGAACAAGGAGCTGACAAGGAGAGGAGCTCTGCTGGACTTCATAGTTACAAACAAGGAAAGATTGCTCAGGGATGTGAAGGTCAGGGGCAGCCTTGCCCCTAATGATATGGTGGGGTTCAAAATCTGGAGAGGATGGAGCAGGATTCCAACTCTGGACTTGAAGGAAGGAGACTTTGGCTTATTCAGCAATATGTTTGGAAGAATCCTATGGGATACAGTCCTGGAAAGCAATGAGGCCCAGGAAAGTGGGTTAATATTCAAGGTTCATCTCCTCCAAATTGAGAAACAGTTCATCCTATCTAGCAAGAAATCAAGCAAAGGCAGCATGAGACCTGTGTGGATAAACAAGGAGTTCCAGATGTTCCTGTTTGGGCATAAAAAGGAAGTCTACAAGAAGCACAATAAAGGGGATATCACCAGGGAGAAAAATAGAAAAATTATATGAGCATGCACAGATGGGGTTAGGAAAGCCAAAGCTTTCTTGGAATTCAGTGCAGCAAGGGTTGCAAAGGGCAGGAAGAAGGGCTTCTACTGGGTGTATTAGAAGAAAAAAGAGAAATCAGGAAAATATGTGCATATTACTGAATACGGCAGGCAACATAGTGCAAAGACATGGTAAAGATAAAAGTATTCAGTGCCTTCTTTGTCTTGGTCTACAGTGGAGACCAGTGGGGAAATCTGGCACAAGAAAATTACCCTTGCTAAAGGGGGATCAGTTTAGAGAACATTTAAACAGACTGGAGATACAGCCTGTCTTCAAGGATGACAAGAAACACAACCAAGGGAACTACACACTGATGGGAAGGGATGGAGCAAATAATCTTGGAAACAATTTCCAAACATCTCAAGGACATGAAGGTGATTTGGAGTAGTCAGCATGGATTTACAAAGGGAGAGTCATGTCTGACCCGCCTACTGACCTTCTACAAGGATGTGACTGGCTTGGTGGATGAGTGGAGCTTCTTGCTCACCTACTTCTGGATCTTTATCTTCACTAATCCCCCTGGCAGTCTCTCATTCTCACAGACAGGATGATGAAATATGGGCTAAATAACTGGAGAGTGAGGTGGACTGAAAGCTGGCAGAACTGCTGAGGACGTAGTGTTGGGAGCAGTGACATGAAGTCCAGCTGGAGGTGACTTAATAGTTGTTTACCCCAGGGGTCAATACTAGGACAATATTTGTAGCATCTCAATTACTGAACTGGATGATGGGTAGAGTGCACTTTCTGCTAGCTAGCAGATGATAAAAAACTGGGCTGAAACACCACAGGACAGTGTCATTTTTCAGAGAGACCTGGGCTGGAGAAAAGGCCCACAGGAACCTCAACAAGTTCATTACAGGAAAATGTCAAATCCTGCACCTGGGGAGGAATAATCCCATGCACCAGAAAAGATTGGGGCCTGACTGGCTGGAGAGCAGCTTTACAGAGGGTCCTGGTGGGTAGCATGTTAAACATGAGCCAGCAATGTGTCCTTGTGGCAAGAAAAGCCAGCAGCATCCTTGACTGCATTACAAAGAGCACCACCAGCAGGCCCAGGAAGGTGATCCTTCCTCTTGACACTGGTGAGACACATCTGGAATACTGGGTAAAGTGCTGGGCTCCCCAGTATGAGAGAGACCACGGACATGGTCTGTGAATTAGCAGACTGGAATATCTGTCACAAGAGAAGGAGAGCTGGGACTGTTCAGCCTAGACAAGAGAAGGGCCCCCCTTCTCAATATGGATCAATACTTGATGGGGAATGGAACCACATTTCTCTCAGTAGTGTCCAGAAAAATGACAAGATGCAGTGGGCACAAACTGAAATGTGGGAAATTCCATTTGAACATAAGAAGAAACCATTTTTATTCTATGGGTGATTAAACACTGGAACAGGTTTCCCAGAGTGGTTGTAGAGTCTCCATCCTTGGAAATACTCAAACTGGACACTCAAACTGGACACAGTTCTGAGCCACCTGTGCTAGCTGACACTGCTCTAAGCACAGGTGGTTGGATTATAAATCTCCAGAGGTTCTGCAACTCTGATTCTGTGAAGAGGGTCAGAGTCTCTGTCAGGCTATGAGCAGACTAACAAGTTCTCTCAAAGTATCATAGATTATGAGTTTAGCAGATATACCTTAGCACCTGGAGACAGATGCTCCCTGGCCTTACCTTTGGGGCATTCATATCGTACTACAGGTTGCTGATGAGTGACACCACCACATCACACTATGAGGCTGAGTCTGACCCTGAATGCTAAGGTACTCCCCTCAGACATCACTATATCTTCTTAAAGGCAGTGCTGTCTAATCTGCCTCCATCAAGTACAGGAAGACCCTCACTTTTGGCCCTGATCTCTTGGCTTACACAGTTTTTCTACCTCTTACACCTTCTTCCTCTTAAAAAAAAAAATTGGTCCTTTTATTGGTTTGGTCTTCGATGGAGAAGACAAGCACACTTTTCATCCAAGTATGCTTGTGACTGGAAGCAGCACTGTTCTCTGAGGAAAGAGGTGATTGATTAGTCCATACCAGCTATTATGGCTTGATATTGCTGTGCAGCAAAAAGGTCAGAGCTGTGACTTGGAAGCGACCACAGTGAATACAGTTATTACATTTGCATGCACAGTCATGGCAGACGAGCACCTTCCTTCATGCACCTAGTTTTGAACAGCAAGCCTGCTGCCCTAGCACAGCCAGCCTTCTGCCTTCAGTCCATTCTCTAAATCCATCCCTATGTGCAATCAAATAAATGAGCGATGATCAAGTGTACAAAAATAACAAAGATTAGATAACATTGGCCTTGTCCAGACACAGACTTTAACATCTAAAGCACACAGCTTTTAAGTAAAGGTACACTGGGGATGCCAAAATGTTGCACTGGTAAAAGCTTCCATTTTCATGCCACAGAGGTGCTGTGGTCTGTCTGTCTGCTAAGGTGTCTATATGAATAAGGCACCACATAGATATTAAAAAGTGTTTAAAAGTTATCCAACAGTATGTCACACCACATAAGCACCTGCTGGACTTTACAGGAGTGTCTATTACCAAAGGCAAATGAGACATACTTTAAAGCTATAAAAGTATTCCTGACAGACTGGTCTTAAAATACTTCACATTGCTCGCAACAGATTGTGTATGGATATAGTATATACCTACCAGTCCTTGATTCTTCTTGATTCTACTGCTTATAGCAATAGTGGTTGAGACAGAGTCACTTTTAAATACTTTGTATGTGTGTGTATGTGTATATATACATTCCATCGATTAAGAGTAACTCTAAAGTATATAGCAACAATATTCTTTTAAACTAATTTAGTATCATTTGATACCAAGATCTTCCTCAACCACTGTTACTGAAACAGAGCTATGCAATACCTCCCACTAATGTGTAATATTAACATATAATAAATAATGCATTCCCTTTCTCTGCTTCTTTGTGTAAGTCCTTTTAAGTGGAAATGGGAAGGTGGGAAAGTTCTGTCGGTTAAAGCTCTGCTGATATACACAGAGGACAAAATATGCACACTGGTACAAAGAGGAAGAATTCTCTATAAAAATGTAGTTGTATTCTTGGGTTTGTTTATTATTTGTTTATTTATTGATGCAAAGGAAAAATGGACAGGTTTTATTCAATCCTTCCAAGCACTGGAGAAGATGATTTCTTAGCTAACTACGTTTGAGTGTGTTTCTGTATACTGAGCAGGTACAGTCAGAATGCCATCAAGCTAAGTTTAGAAAATTTTCAGGTGTGTCAAAAAAACCCCAAAACCCCAGGATTCCCAGTACTGCCTTTAATTTCAGACAAATCAGAACTGCTCAGCCTTGAACCCTACAAGGCAAACTGTAGCCTTCCCTCTTCTTGAATTTTTTATTTCAATCATTTTCTGGTATGTGTATTAAAACCTGAGAGTGACAGATGAACAAGAGGGAACGCTTTATGCCAAGGAAGAGAAGATTTGGTCCAAATATAGAGGATTTTGGTTTGGCTGATTGCTTTATTTTAAGAGCATACAATAGAAACCCCACATTCTCTTTGACAGTGGGAGCATTGCAGTACGTTTTTGTGTAAGAAAAATATTCTTTTAACTGTATCTTTGGTGGATTTGATAAAATGTCTGTGGGGAAGTTAAAGGGCTCTTAGCTGAGGTATGGAAAGAAGTTTTTTCTATGCCAGTTTTTGTTTCCTTGGAGAACAGATATATTTTGGATAACATAGGGAAAATTCCATCTCCCTTATGTGTAAGCTCATTTTCAGAAAATGGAGATATAGCTTAAACTGTATTGACTGAAATGTATGCCATACTTTATAAAACATGGCAAATAATTTATTGAAATAATTATACAGTGAGGAATATTTTTTTCCAATTACAGTATTTATTTAGTCATAGCTGCATCAAGAGAGGTGTAGATTAACCAGTGCCAGGGAATGTTCCCAGGGCTGAAACTTGAGCATCAAGCCCATTAAATTGTTAGAACTTGTGCTGGTGATCACTTTGGCCTGGGCAAACTATCACTCTTCCAAAATAATTTCTGGGCATGGTTTGTAAATTAGTATGGGCCAAGAACCATTCCCAGTAAGTAATTTGGACATTGCCATTTACATTCCAAGAGACTTTGAGAGTGAGGACGTGGGCTTCACCATGCCAGTTGGCCTGGGGAGCAAGGAACCATCCTGGTCACATGTAAAAGGTGAATATAGATAAAACTGAGGAGTCCAAAACCAGAATAATGTTTTCAGTGTCTCATTAGCGTCAAGTTTTAATTTTCTGGTTTCAGTTGTTTTCATCTACAGCAAAGCTAGCAATGAATAGGAGAGGGATAGCTGCCAATATTTTTCAAGTTTAATCCTAAAAACAAACTGAAACATCACCCTTCAGTGCCAGCTCAGCCTTGTGCCAACAGCTGGGTGTTCTGGAGATTATCATTCCTTTCAAGATCACACTCTCTGCTAACTTTCTCAAAACAGGCATGAAAATATGAACAAATAGAAGTTATTAGCAATTAGCTTTTATGCTCCTCTGGAGGGCTAGATGGAGCACAGGGATCTGTGTCTGCCCCACACTGGCTTAGAGCACATGGCACATGGGAGCATACAAACCTGAGAGATTTGAGACCAAAGGCAAAGAAGCTCCTAAAAGAAGGGGCCAGCATATTAGGAGCCTGGGAAAGCAGGCAGCCTTGATCACTGTCTGGGGGCCCAAGCTAAAGTTGGTTGGATCCTACCCTGTACAAACAATGAGAGGAAATGCTACAGGTCTTTTGTAATTCCTGTCTCTCTCTGACCAAGGGCTGTTTCTCCATCTTTTTCAACAGCATTCCCAATGAGAAGGGTTTCTCCTGAGGAAGACTGCTAGAAAAACCTAGGGATTCACAGGAGTGATTAATACAAAAATCTTTGTGCTTTCAATCATAAACAAATGAAATACATCCATTTAAAAAACTTTTATGAGCAGTTTCCATATTGGCTCTGGCCAGTTTGATATTAGGAACTTCTGAGTCCAAGGCCAGTATCATCAATACTGCAGTGAGGGAGCACCAGCTTTGAAGAACAAAACATTTTATACCTCAGTTTGCTCCCCAGCCTTGCAACTCCCACATAGAGCACATGACCATACCCCTCTAGAATCAGAAACAAGAGTGGATTTTTTGGAAAAGTGTTTTGGGATTTTATTCACTGGCAGATAAACCTGCAATTCAGTTTTCAGTTTGTAATTTGTGAAGCAGAAATGGCTTTCAGAAAACAATTTATCTTGCAGGATTTCACTGTTATATGGAAAAATAAGAAACAATACCCCCTGAAATCTCCAAGTACATATTTCCAATTATTGAACCCACATCAACTGCCAGAAAACTAACTTATTAAAATAACAATTTTAAAACTGCTAGTTTCCTAAAGACCTGTATCTTCTCTTGTGTTGTTAAAGAATCTTTTAACTTCCTGGTAGTCCAACAGAATGCCTTACTCATAATTCACGAGATGTGAAATTTTTGTATACACATAGTTACATACGCTTTCTTTTGTAAACTTTGTTTACATATAGTTATTAACATAGTATTCCTCATATGCTTCATTAAACTTTATTTCTGTAACTAATACCATTATTTTCAAACCTCTCTATTTCAGACAGCACCTGAACAGAGAGGAAGAGAGGAGCCTCTGGGCAGGACAGATCATGTGCTCCCACAGTAGATGTTGCCTCCTTGGACAGGCCAGTGTCCTGGGTGGCCCACCACCACCGTGGGGCTCAGTGGGGTTCTCTTCTCTCCCTTCAATATCTGGGATGTTATGGGAGTGCCAGACATCAGCTCCTGCCCTTTGCCAGGATGTGTTCTGTCAGTCAGTGCCAGAGATTCTAAAGAGCCTGCCATTGCATCTCCACCTCTCGTATTCACAAAGAAATTCAACCCACATAATAAATTGGCTGTAAGCATTTGGCTGGCAGCTCTCTGGAACGCTGTGGTTGCTACAAAACCTCAGGTTTAAAAACCACTGTGACCCAAAAGGAAGTCCAGGTGCTAGAAAATACAGTCATGGACATTATGGAGAGATGATTGAAAGACAGAAATTGTAAAACAAAAACAAACAAACAATTTTTTTTTTATTTTAAATTAAGGAAGTTGGGAAAGTACAGTTATGGTCAGAAAATTAAATGTACTACTGGATTTGGCAGTGTTAAGTTTATGTTGAACTTGATCATCTTAAAGGTCTTTTCCAACCTAAATAATTCTACCATTCTACAATAATCCCTTCCTATTTCACCCCTTGACCATGCACCAAGACAGTCTTTTCTAGAATTATTAACAACTTTTATCTCATAGCCACCAAGGTCATAATCCACTTTTGAATCCAAATGTGTCAGTTCAGTTTCACTTCATCAAGTGGGCCTCCAGGCCTTTCCATTTCTGCTTTTCAGTCATTTTCCTCTGTGATACTAGTGATTGTTCCTACTTTTTCTGATGTTTTGCCCTCTTGATAGCATCACGTTGACTATTGACATGGAAAGTCCTAGGCTGTCAGGGTGTGCATAGCTTATCCTGGGTGGCATTTGGAAGGGAGAGTACTAAAAAAAGTGAGCCATTTCTGGACTCCCACAGTCCTGTGTGAGTGCAGCAGCCCAGCCCCAAGGTCATGCTACTGCCAAGGCCTGCACTGGACCGGACCGGCAGGAATAGAATGTTTTCCATTTTTTTGCTATTTTTTTTCAAAGTTTATCCAATCATTAGGAAAGTATATTAAGAAACTTTAAGCCCTAGAGTTAGGTTTTCAAGTGTTCTTTTTAGCTAAGCTGCAGACATGGCTAGTGTGGGTTAATCCAGTTTCTACACGTATTGCCCGTGCCTTCGGAGTCAAGGGCTCCCACATGTCCAGTGGATCAAACCCTTCAAAGCAGGACAGAGTGAGACAGAGACATGCTTCTGTCCATGCCATACTGCTACTGCAACTACAGCACATTAGTGATCCCCTGGTGCAAATAATACATATCCAGTGTTGTTTAAGCACTTCAGAGGCAGCCGCCACGGTATCTGGTTACATTCTTTGGGTGAGGTCATGCCATGAGAGCAATTCCACTGCAGACTGCAGACTGCAGATGGCACTTAGCCTTTCTTGTGCTTCTACATCTGCCTTGCATGAATTTCAGAGCTAATCTTCTTCCAGAAATGCTGCACTCCAGCTTAGAGACCCTGCCTATTTTGTCTGCTATGTTGAAACAACACAACTTCGGTGCTGAAAATAGGAAAGCAGCTGGTGGGGCTTAAAACTTCACTCTCACAAACCAGATTTACTTCACATTTCCAGGGGTTATTTTTAGAATTTCTATTTAATCTGAAAGACTGGATCCTACAGAATCCTTTTCTCTTAATATTTGGTAGCAGTACATCATTCATTTCAGGTCTTTCAAACCAGTAAATATTCAGAATACCTGTACACTGTCATGGCTGAAAAACACACATATGTGGTTCTGTCTCACTTTACTCACTAATTTTTATTTTATGTAAATACTTTCCAGTGGTAGCCTTAGTCTTACTTTTCTTTATTTTGGTGAGGTTTATGCTCTTGTACTACTGCTACAGTCAAATGAAAAGCCCCCAGATGCTGGAGCTGCCCCATTGTTGGACAATGGGCACAGACAGAATAATTCCTGATGTGGCCTGACAGGTCTGTTCTCAGATGGATACAGATCCATTAGGAGAGGTTACGACCTCTTCAAACAGGTGATTTTCTCTCAATGACTTTTGGCCACACTCTCCGTGGCACGAAGGTGGGAGGAAAGGCCCGTCAGCCTTCACAAGCAGATGGAGTGCAGTGGAACAGGCAAAAGAACTGGGAGCTGACTCCCCTGCACATTCCAAAGGAGGGTCAGTGGCTGCAGGTGGTGGCAGGAAGGAAAGATGTGTGTGCAGAGCTGCTGAGTGACACGGTGCCTCTGCTCGGGGGCTGCTGCTCTGGGGATAAGGCCACACAAGTCTCCAGTGAGGAAGCCTACTCCTGCCTTAATGCAGCAAATCCAAGCCTGGCTCAGGAATAGGTCTGCTTTTCTTGAGTCAAGTCTTGCTAGCCAATGTCTCCCAGGATGAGGCTACAGACCTCCCATAACACCTGCAACAGCTATGTTGTGTAGTTTAAAACTCAGCCTTACCACTGGCTTTTACACAAGTTTCTAATGATGCAATTAGCTGATACTATTCAAGGCTGTAATTTTAGTTATTGCTTGATGCAGTTAGGTATTTAATTGCTTATTATAGTTGATTACTTACATTGATTACATTACTTTGATTATAGGGTTTGTTGTATGAACTGATTGCTCTGTCTTGATTGTAATGATGTTGTGCCATGTGAGTAATTAACGTTTCCACAAGAATGCAAGAACTGTTTATTCTGTTTCTGGTAATGTAACTCAAATACATGAAAAACTGTTCCATCTCCTTCCTATTGCCTTAATGCCATCAGAATATATAAGAAATCACTGAACCACAGATTATTCTGAGTTGGAAGGGACCCACAAGGGTCATCAAGTCCAACTCTTAAGTGAAAGGAATGATCCCACACAGGGATCAAACCTGCAACCTTGGCATTATGAGCGCCATGCTTTAACCAACTGCCCTAATCTCATATAAATCTCTAAGTATACTACTGCAAGAAGTGTCATTTTGGAAGACATTAGCCTTTAGACACCTGAAATACTGAATATCCTGCTGACTGACATGTACTGGGGTTTAATTTATAATGCTCTTTTGGCTTTATTTTATAACAAAGGGAAGGAAAAGAGGCTGTACTAAATACACCTAATTGAGCAATATATAAATATATTGACTATCTACACCTACAAATAAAATGCTGGAAGCTTAATTAACATTGCAGTGTTGATTTTAATTTTCAGGGCATGGCACAACATATCCCTATTATAATTTAATTAATGCAATAACAACTTTGTGCATGACATTTTTCTGTATTGAGCAGAAAACAGCCAGAAAGCAGGTGTTTGCCATCAAAGATCCCTATCATTCCTGTAACAGGGAGACCCCCACTGACACATGTCAGCCAGGCTGACAGGCCTCATTCAAATGGGAGGAACTGCAGGACTGGGACCCAAAATGTAAGAGAGGAAAAAGTCCATGAGAGAAACCTCGACAGGAATGAAAAGACATGAGTTTTAAAAGTAAAATAGTCTAAACAATTAGTGAAATGGTTCATGAATGCACAGACTGCTCAGGTACAATTAGCTTTTCCCCATCTCCACTGGCTTGTCATTTTGAAGCTCATATGAATTCAGAAATGTTGAAATACATGGCGCTCAGTGCTCCAGAGGCAAAGAAGTCACTGGGTATACTGATGGCTGGGAATGTGGAGAGAACTGCACTGAGCCATACAAGAAAATTCTAGGCAGATTTGGTAAAAAATTTTCTTAAGTATGTTACCTTCTTGGAATTTATCATAAAAGACTAAATAAATATATTGCAAGTGTGAAGTTCCATAATCTAGCAACAGTGATGCAACACATTTTAATAAGCTCTTAACAGAGCCATAAATAATCATCAATCAAAACTTCATTGGATGTCTGGGAACATACTTTCCATGGACATAATACGCAACTGAAAAATCATCCCCCCATAGAAAGAGAAATTTCTGCTCCATGATACGAATATTCATACTAATAGTGGTTTCTTCTTAAAGGTGAAGCAAATAAAACCTTTTGCTAGGGCAAATTGCAGCATACTGAAACACCCTTAATTACACCCTTAATTTTTACTCTAGTAGAATTTAAGGGCTTCAGATCCATATGAATAAGCAATGCCTTTTTGGGGTTTTTTTGTTGTTGTTGTTGTTGTTTGGTTTTTTTAACTCCATTGGTTTCTGCACTGGGCAACCAAAACCATTGAGAAATAATGAAAAAACTATGAAGTATTTTTGCTGCAATCTGAAGTCTGCAGGTGGTTACCTTCTCTCCCTCTATATCTGTGTAGAAACTTTGAATCTTTTTCATAGAAAAGAAACATCTGTTGTTAGTCTAGAAACATTTCTGAGAATAGGAAACAATAACGGAATTTATCTTCTGCTGGCAGCACATCAGAGTGAAGTAGATTATGCTTTTCAGAACAGACTGCAAGCCCTTTGCCCCAGTCACCCACCTTTCTGAGGATTAAAGTGTAATTAACTTGCTTTGTACGCTTTGCATAAATTCCATCATGGCCTGTGCTTTGCAAAGTGATGAAGTAAAGATGGAAGTAGACAACAAATCTCCCCTGACCCAAGCTGAACAAGTTCTGCCGTCTCTGCCACTCATCTGAATTTTAGATGTATAGAAGCCACACAGATGCAGAAGCCAATAATCTATGTACAAATACAGAAGACTATAATCTGTGGGAACTAAAATAGCAGTGTAATTTTAAATTTGGATCAAATCTTTCTCCCTTTCTCACATCTCATATTATTTCTTGCATTAATAATACGATTATTAACATCAGTAAAATGTGTAGAATTTCCCTATCCTATTTCCTTATTTCTGGAGCTGATTTATAATATACTCAATGGAATTTGTGCCTATCTAAGTACACTAGAAGCAAAGCTAAAAGAAAATAATTTAATTTTCAGAGCCAAAGAAATTGGAAATGCCAGATTTGCTACAACCCCAATGCACTAAAAATTCTGCCCAGCTGTACACTGACATTGTGGTCTGTGTGCAACAGGATCATGCAATTAAATGGCAGTGGCATTTAACCATTAGCTTTCAAATGTTCAAATGCATGGGTCATTCCCTTAACATTTTCCCACAGTACAAACTCCCAATTTAAAATAAAAGAGCAGTCTTCCTCCCTCCCTATTGCATGTAATTGTAGTAAGATGGTCTTACTGCATCTTCACAGAACTCTCCCCTCAAAGCTGCCTTGCTGTAGTTTGAATGACCAAAGCAATGACATTAATGAGAGATCTCAGTTTGGGCTGTTACATCTCAAAGAGGGAAGCCAATGGACCAGTGTTTATGTCAGGGGGCTAGGGAATCCTGGACCAATCCTTGGTTTTGTCAGCAGTGAAGGCATTTGTCCTACACTGTGGGGCAGATGGGAAAAGAACTCAAACCTCTCTTTTCACTTCTCATCAACAAGTGAATTCCTCTTTGGTATCCAAACACAGTGTGTGTGCTGCCTAATGGTTTAGACATTTCTGTTTGGTTGGCACAATACCAGCCCTTTTCCCTCAGGAGAACAAGTCACAGCAGGAAAGAAAAAACGGATTTTAAAGAATTTGCAATTTGGCTAAACCTGAAAGGAATTTCAGGGATTAAAAAAAAAGAAGAAGAAGCAGCACTGTATTAACAGGGGGCTTTGTCCCTGCCAGTGTGAGAGGCTCTGCAAACTCGAGGGGGAATCTTAAGAGGTTCTCCAAAAAAAATGGTTGCCATTATTTTTCTTACTGAAAATTATCTGGCAACCAAATTAATGCATACTACCAGCTCCTCTGTAATGTCAGTATATTCAGGCTGTAAGCGTAATACTTATGTCTGGAAACAGAGGAATATCAGATTGCAGATTTGTGGGTACAAAAACCCTGTATCTGTGTTCTAGACCAGAAAACATTAGCAAGATGGCAGTTTTGCTGACAAGTCCCTGGATGCATCCAGTATATTCAATATGTATGCACTCATATATATATATTAATATATTGAATGTATTAATCATTGGGTTGTCTTGTATGTTATCCAGTAGGTGAGGAATAGTGGTTTTAGTAGAGATATTATTTAAGTTATGTTCATGCTAAAGATTGCATTTTCTCTGTTGATTTGAAGACCAGCAAACCTAGATCAGAAATCTTGATAAATGGTTTTCAAGTGTTTATAATCTATCAAATCCTAAACATTTTCTAGCAGAGGACAGGTCCTATCACCACACAGACAGGTTTTACAAGAGGTAATAGAGTTTCTACATGACTGTAAAAATAGTTCACAGGAGCCTTCCTTGAAGACCCTGCTCTAGAATGACCCCCTGAATAACAAAGGCTAAATAATTTCATCCCAAAACATATGTTTCAAGTTCATAACCTTTGAATATACTTCAAAAGATTATACAAAAAGAAGCTTGGGATTTAAATAGTTCAGTGATGGAGAATTATCCATAACCTTGACAAAGCTGCTTCCATAATTCATTATTGTCAAAACCATGTCTGCTCCATGGTTTGAATCTCTTTAGCATTGACTTCAATTCACTGCATTTCTTTTGTTTTTGTGTGAGAGACTAAAAGCCCTCTGCTATTAGATAACTACACAGATACCTTAGAAAGGCCATGTTCAATTTACTTGTCAACCTTTTCTATGTTAAAAGAAATAAATCAAACTTCTGAGTACTTTTCCTAAAAGCTACCACTTCAGATTTCAGATTTTTCTTCTCCAAACTCTTTCCAAGTCAGTAAGTGCCAAAGCACCAAGAAATACCAGTGCTGGAATCAGTAATCTAGTAGTGGTCCCACAGGCTATTCCTATATTGCCAAATAAAAGTCAGAGACCAAACTCCACACGGTCCCACCATGTTGCTTACACCAACACATCTTAGCATTATATGTCTAGTTCAGATCTAGTTTCAAAATAGCTTGTGGGGGTGGGCTGAAGCTCTTCTGTAATGTCAGTACTTTCTCTTCTACTAGATTTCCTTCTGACTTCTACTGTGAGGCGTTTGGCTTATGTACCTCTGACTAATTTACCTTTCACAGGACTGGGCACTCCCAAGCTGTAATGTGCTTCACAGGGGAAATATATCGGAGTAACAGGAGCAAAAATGATAGTACATCAGGCTCCAAACTTCTCAGGCCTTCCAAGAAAATTCATTTTCAAAGTATTTGCCCTTTGATTTAAAGTATAGTCAACTGTATTTGGATGTGTGAATGCCATTGTCTTGCAGTACAAAAGAGAAATCTTGGCAGATGGGCTTAAGCTAATTGCAAGAATCCTCCTTTGCTCCAATCCTTGAAGTAAGTTCATAAAAAAGAATTAATCCCACCCTGTAAATGGCTGGTAGTCTAGGAATGCAATCTGTGCTTCCCATCTCAGTGTCAGACGCAAGGTCTAATACTAGAATTAATAGTGTGGGATAGTTGACCATTGGCATCAAAATGTATTGATTGCAAACTTAAGCACTCTGTATTTAGGAAGTTCACCGATGAACCATCGGTGGACCATCAACATAAAAATCACTACTGAACTAGTGCTAGTTTTCAGTTAAAAATGTTTAGGACTCACTCTTCTAAAAAAAAGAAAAATACAACTGCAAAGCCTTTCACAGAATCACAGAATAGTTTGGGTTGGAAGAGACCTTTAAAGCCCATCTAATAGCAATGAACATCTTCAGCTAGACCAGGCTGCTCAGAGTCCTGTCCAACCTGACCTTGAATATTTCCAGGGATGGGGCACCTACCACCTCTCTGGGCAATCTATTTCAGTGTTTTATCACCCTCGTTGTAAAAAACTTCTCCCTTATAGCTAATCTAAATTGACCCTCTTTGAGTTTAAAACCATGACCCCTTGTCCTATCACAACAGGCCCTGCTAAAAATTTTGTCTGTGTCTTTCTTCTAGGCCCCTTTAGGTACTGGATGGTCCCAGTCTCGTTTCCATGAAGCCTTCTCCCCTCCAGGCTAAACAACCCCAGCAATCGCATCCTGTCTTCACAGGAATGGTGCTCCATCTCTCTGATCATCTTTGTGGCCCTTCTCAGGACTTGCTCCAAGGGATCCATGTCCTTTCTCTGATGATGACGACACCAGAGCTGGATGCACCACTCCAGGTGGGGTCTCACCAGAGCAGAGCAGAGCAGAGCAGAGCAGAGGGGCAGATCACCTCCCCTGACCTGCTGGACATGCTGCTTTTGATGTTTTTTTATGGTATATGCTATGCTATGCTATGCTATTAATGCTATATTAATGAGTCATAGAGGATGAAAATGGAATTAAAAGTAATTAGGTGAAATTTTGTCTCATGTGGCAATGTGGAGAACATAAAATGCATTTAGTGTTGCTCTCCAGAGAATCTACCTAACTTAATTCCAGTGAGAAATTACTCTTTGAGTTGTGTTTTCTACTACCAGTTGTCAAGGTAACAACTTTGTTAGACATGGAATACAACTATTTGTCTTTAACGGGAAAGCCAGCAGGCTTGCTCAGAACATTTTCAAATGGCTATTTAGAGGACCTGGCCTGTAGTGTGCAAGACTGGGGCCCGTGTTACGTGAAGCCACTCTGTAGTAAAATGCAGTGGTCACCCCTGCTGCTGTCCTTGCCTGAGTGTCTGTAACCTGCAGGAGAAGCTCCAAAGACGGGAAGGGATTGACATCCTCGGTCACTGCATGTGCACCCAGCGGATGCTGCCGGCTCCGGAGGGCACACACGCAGCTCCAGCACCCTCTGATCCTCTGCCCCAGGCCTCGGGGAGCAGCTGGGAGCCCACAGGTCACTGCTGGGCAGGGGTCTCTGCGTCTCTGCCGGGGAACCGCTCTTAACACAGAAATCAGCAGATCTTCATCACATAGAATGTGTTTATAATGCAGCTATTTGTTCACTAGGTCGGGGCTGCCAACTTTACATTACTTAAGACAGCAGCTTTGGAGTTCTACCAACCAGAGCTCAATTTGCATGAGCATCCCCAAGATCAAAGACTCCATTTTCCCATCGCCTTGTCCCTGTGCCTCACAGAAAGTGAGTTTACATAATGCCTGTCTTATTAAACAGTATTTTGAGTTAACATATCTAAAGAGAAAGCAAATATCTCAAGTTTAATTTCTAAACTCCCAAATCAGTAGGTAATTACCCAGCTGATATACTTCAGCAGTCCAGAAGCTGTACTTAAACCATATGGGTGAAGATCTGAATCCAGGAGTGTTTCAGTATCCTCTAGTTCAGCTAAGTTTGTTCTCAGGTTCATTTCAGGGCTTAGCACCTGATGATATACTCTATTTTAATTAATTCCTTAAGCCATCACTATCAATAGGAAGAAATGAGGTCAGCTGAAATTTAAATTAAATCAATGTTACACAGAAGTGGCTTTGCAGAAAAGGAGAGGAACAACTTAACACTGCTTGGTTTGGTGTGCATTTTAGATCTCACAATGGACAAGCAACTCTGCCTTCCACAGCACCCAGCTTTTCCTTCACAGAATCACAGAATAAACTCAGTTGGAAAAGGCAGTTTCCTCACTTCATACCTGGATTTCTTGCTGTTGGCTATTTTAGGTTCTTCCTGGAGCACAACTGCAAAGCTAAAGATCATGTGGCAGTGGTCAAGGCTTGCAGTCATGAATAGCAGCTCATAGCTACTGCAGAGAATGTGTACCTGAGGTAGGACAGGGCATCTCCCCGTGGGGTGAGAGGAGGTTGTTGAATGACCTCCAACAGAACAACTGGACTATTCTCATCCGCTAAATAACAAAATGTCTCAAGCAAACACAAATGCACGTAAATTCCTTTAATCACCATATTTTTCCAAAATAACATCACTGCACTTTTATTTCAGCTTTGATTTATTTCCCTTGATTCTGGTTTAGTTGATTTTTCTCTTTATAAGGTGAATTATATCAGCATTATTTTTTAAATAAGTCACTGCTATTTTAAATCAGGCTACATTTCCTTCAGTGTTTTTAATTTTATAAATGGTGTGATCCAGAGCTTTCTATAAAGCAAAGTAAGTCTTAAATAATTTAAGTATCTAATTTCTGAAATACATCCATTTCCTGGAAGAATTTTTGTCAATTTCCTGCCTTCTTGGGAAGGAAATAAAACAGAGAAAACTATTTTATTATTCTATTCACAGTTTTATAAGAGCAGGAGAAAATGTGCAACAATAATAGTCTTCATTTCACTGCAAGGACATACGAAGAAAAATCTGTAATTATGTGATTTGTCCTCTTCACATCGTTCCCTGCTCAAATGAAGCTAAAAACAAAATGAAAAGGGGGACACATTTCTTATTCCAAATTGATGTGAAAGATGTGTTTGTAGTCAGTCTGAAAACTGCTTGGCTTTAGCTACCACTTCTCACAAAAAGTTTATGGCTTTAGTATAGGCGCCTGCTCTGACATGGCAGGAATTTGTCCTTTCCCTGACTGGAGGACAATTTAGTCCAACTCTTCAGCAGTTACTCCCCAAAGCCAGTGGACAAAATGGCAACAGCACAAGCCAGGTCTGGAAAAGGCTGTACAGGTACTGCCTGTAGGGAGTGGACTGAACGTGGTGTTGCTGCTCTTCCTGAAGGAAATGAGCTGTCATGCAAAGAGGGCGTAACACAGTGGCAGTGACACCGTAGCCTGCATGTCATATGTTCTTCTGATAAGGCCCCACCATTACTGTAAATTAAATTGGGAGCACACTTACACTATCATCCCTACAGACTTTCCCAGATGTGTTAGTCAGAGAAACTTGGTGATGTACACCTTTACTTCACCTGATCCTATCAAGTTCCTTATTAGACAGAGGAGAATGAGTTGAAGTGAGTGTGATCATGCTGAGATGCAAATTAGTTTTCCAACAAATGGTGCTACTTAATATTTCTTTGCTCTGTAATAGGTAAAGGAGACAGCAAGATACAGATGTGACAAACAGAACTAAGCCCAAATGTAAACAACTGGTCATGGATTTCCATGAAGCTTGTCATGATGTGACTGAAGTAGGATCATGTTATTGGGTTGTACATCTCCAGCACTCCGGGGAATGGCTGGATGGTGACCAGCCCCTTCCAGCCTCCAGCTCTGCACAGAGGATGCAGTCATGTCCAGTCACTGACTTAACTGGATACAGAACTGCTCCCCAGATTATAAGATGCTTTTCTCTTGGGTGGGTTGTGCCCTAGGGTTCTCCTACTGAAAACACCTAGAAAGGTGTGAGGAGCAACGCCTGTGTCTGGGCTTGAGACTGAGCACACACTGTTCCCTGACACAGCACCTCACCTCAGAGGAGCTCTGTCTGCCCTCAGCAGTGGGGGCTGCAGCTGCACAGCTGCACTGCAGTTATAATGTGTAAGACTGTACAAGTGCCATCTGAACACTTCCTAATGATCACATTAAAGCAGGACAGAAATAAGTCAGGCTCCTGGGAAATTACAGAATCACAGAATCATCAAGGTTGGAAGAGACTTTCAGGATCATCCAGTCCAACCATCAACCCTAAATCACCTCTACACCATATTCCTAAGTGACACATCCAGATACCTCTTGAACACTTCAAATAAAGGTGACTCTGCCATCTTCCTGGTCAGCTTTCTCCAATGCTTAACTACTTTCTCAGTATCCAATCTGAACCTCCCCTGGCTCAACTTTAGGCCATTTCTTCTCAAACTTTCAAGTGGGACAGAGCAGAAGAGACTGACCTTCACCTCACTATAACCTCCTTTCAGATAAATAACCTCTGCTTCTGCAGACTAAACAACCCCAGTTGCCTCAGCCTCTCCAGGACAGGTCAAAAATTTCAATAAATGTCAGCGGTTTTCCAGGGCACAATCACTGAACGTTCTGGAGCAGGGAATCTAAATACGAATTTGCTCCCCTCCTCTTTTAAGCAGCTCCCACGGAAAGGCTCCCTGGGCCTATGCTAATCAGAGACAGCTAAACCAGGTGTCATCCAGACCAACTACAGGGTAAATCCAAGAAAAAGCAGGCCACTTCAGCATCATGCAGGGTCTGTATAGCACAAAACATGACTACAATCCAGAGCATTTATCCATGCTCACATTGCACTCCTCAGTTGTTTACACCATTAGATGTCTCTTGTCTTGTGCAATGCATATAAGGCTCTGAAACCCACATTTGCTTTAAAGCCCTCTTCAGTAACAGTAAAATAGAAATCAGTTTATAACTTTATGCTCCAAGTGATCTAAAGCCTAATTATTCTGAGGTATTTGCTAACAGAAATTCAAGTAGGGTCTCACTGATGCCAGTGGAGTTATGCTACCCCTCAGTGAACATAAGCAGAAAGATGAGCAGGCCCATGGTATTTCATAGCACAGAGAGGCTCGTATACCATCACACTTGCTGCATTATTTAGCATACTACATCTGACCTCTAATGTCTGTTGACACATATGACTACTTATTTCCTGATGATTTTGGAAATCAAAGCTCAGTTAAAAGCTAGGGTTTAGATTGATTTTTTAGGTATTCTATCACAAAAGATAGAACAGTGAACAACACATTGCTAACATATAAACTACCATATTCAAATCCCATCAGGTTTTCTGGTGCTTATCACTGGGTGCATTCCAAAGCCTTACTGTGCCCACAAAGCCTTTGTGCAATAGGAAACAAATGCTGGTAATGGTTGAAATATCTTCCTTTTCTAAGCAAATACGCCTTTTAGCATGCCTTTCATGATATCATTTTATATCATCTTTCTATTTGTAATCTCCACCAAGAACTATCAAACCCCCTAATATACTGCTAAACATAAACCAAAAGAAAATACTCTCCTCCTAGAAATGACATAAATAATCAAAATTGAAAGATGACAAAATCACTGTACTTACTATGTGTCGTGCTGCGAACACTCCATCAACTATTGCACAACAGAAGGCTGCTACAACACCAAAGCTGATAAACACAATGGAGGCCACCAACTGAGAAGAGAAAAACAGATTGGGCAATCTTTTCAGTATAATTCTTTAAGTAAAACAATTACACTATTTTTTCTAGTGAAAATGAAATGATGGTTCCCGCTGCTGTAATTCACTTTAGATCAGTGTGTCACGATGACAGTCATACACTAGTAAAAAGGCAGAAATTCTTGATGCTGAGTTGACAGACCATCAAGCCTACTAGAAAAGTTTAAATCTTTCAAGAGAAAACTAGGTCAGCTGCAAGAGTTAAATTCAATGGTAATTTCTCCCAAATCAACTTACTTAATAAAACAGTAGTGCTTCCATAGGGACATGGTAAAAAGTCGTCTTCCCGTTGGCTTACATAAATCTTTAGAGCTTTACTACATGGTAGTATTTCACATCCACAGATAAAGGCATCTGTAGTAAGTTAATAACTAGCCTGTGAATGATCAGAAATCTTTTATCATCCCAAATAGTTTATGCCACAAAAAAGAGATCAGAGATTCAGAGGACTGGTACCTGTGGAAGGGCTGGGGTGTGCTGCCTTGGCACCCACCCTTGTTGGGGTAGCCTGCCCCTCAGTCTCAGAGTGGGCAGAGCAGAGCACAGCAGAGGTCAGTGAGTGTCCCAGCTGCAGCACAGACAGCACAATGTCTTCATCAACCTACTAGACATAGCTTCAGACCTCATTCTACCACCCAAACTGCTCAATTCCTCAAGCACTATTAATTCTCTCTCAACAGGACTGCACATGGTGCATTGCTGGAGCACAGCTCCAGCACAAGCAGTGGCGGTATGGAGGGCTTGGGGGAAAAGACTGAGCAGGTTGGGCATGCTGAGCCCCCTGCTCAATGTGCTGCAGCTCTGACAGCAACTGCAAGGCTAGAACAACCCCAGACACCATGAACTTCCTGCCCAATTCACTCTGGAGAGAGCAACGGGACTTGGAAAGAATGTGGAATGCCTCTCCACCAGGGACTAGTCAGTGTGCTGTTGGCACACACTTCTGAGATGACACTGGCTTCTTCTGAGGTCACGTGTGAAGGGTGCAGTGCTGTGAGCCAGGTGAGATGAAGCCCTGAGAGACCAACTGTACACTTGGCAAGGAGCTTCCCTGGGTCTGTTAGCCCCAATGCCTTCAGATGAGGGAGAGATGCTGACAGTCCTTCCTCTCCCAGATCAGAGGATTTTGTGATGTTGAGGACTCTGCACCCTGAGTTTGAAGGAGTGGGTTCCTGCAGGGTATGAGGTGAACCTAACATGCACTATCTGGCTATGTTTTTTAATGTAATGTAATGTGTACTTCTCATGTCTCTGGCATTTCTCATGCAAAGTCACAAGAGGAACCCTTTGAAACATCCTATATGATAGGCTGATTTTAATTGACAATAGCATTAAGTTATAGTTAATAACAACAATAGATTAAAAAATTTCAGTGAAAACTGACAGAACAGCATTCTTTTACTGAAAGAGCATATGGAAAAGGGATTCAGTTAAGAATGTGGAACCCTTTTGTTATTTACTAGTCATCAAATGTTCCTTCACATGTATTCTTGAAATGCCCAGGTATAGATAACCAAAATTATATCCACACAGTTCATATATCCTTTTGCCTATACAAAGTCTGCATTACCTAGATGCCATTTTCACAAATTTGTAAGGCATCACTAACTCACTTGAAAAATGGAGTCTTTAGCTTGTGCTAGGTTAAGAACAGTACAATGTCAATAGGGGATGCAGCATTGGTGATTTTCTCAAAAATATTTATATTGGGCAAGCAAGAAGCTACAACCATATAAGCCCATAGCTTGGATGCACAGGTCAAAGCAAAATCACCCACTTGGAAGTAAGAGCTCTTGGAGAATTGGCAAAAAGTACAACTTAAAAGCAGAAGAATCACAGTGCTTTCTGACACACTCCTTTAATCTCCCCTTAGCTCATATCGCATGCAATCAGAGGGGAGTCAGCACTGCCATAGGGATTGCTGTGCAATTGGAATCCTCAGCATGGGGAGAAAAGGGGCACACAAATGTGGCTGAGGTTGATGGCACTGGCTGCTCTTGGGAACGTGCTGCATTCCCCCTGCAGCCAGCTCCATCTTCCTGAAACCCTCGGAAAACACTGTTGGCTGCATCACCCTTCAACCTCTCCTATCCCATGGCTCTCCAGTGTGGAAGCTCATGTCTCATGTCTCATGTCTCATGAATCTGGTTGTCTAAAGATCTTGGCATGCAATTCATCAGATCAAGAAGGCTGTAGAGTCCTATCACTGCAGAGTAGTGGGCTGTGCTGCCCTGTGGCTGCTGCATTTGCTACAGATCCTGATCTCTTCATTTGAAAAAGCAGAAGAGTTTAAAAGTTCTGATTAAGCCATTATTGTCTGATACCTCTATCTTATTTTTCAAGTCATAGCAGTCAATCAAATAATTAGTGGGCTAAGCCAGGTGTTTCCAAACTGCCTGAGCTCAAGATGAATTTACTGGAAGCTGACCCCAAGGTGCCTTTTCATTTCACACATGAACAATTTATTGATGATCTACAATCCCCAAACCAACATTTTCCACTCATTGAGATAGCTTAAATTACCTAATGAGTGTGCTGGCCTTTCAGTTTCACCATATAGCCTTAGGAGACTACATATAAAGGTGCAGTAAATCACAGTTTAGAAAGGAGCTACAGAGTTGGCTTTGCACTCCTCAGTCATGCTGGAGATCATCTACCCTTCCAAGGAGTTGTGTGCAAGTCAAAGGTTTACAGCCAGAGCCTGCTGTTCTTATCCATGACTACTAGCAACTACTTCAATGAGCAGTCCCTTTAAAGTCAATATATTTTCTTGACTGAAGTAATATTTATCATGATGCCAAAGTGGCTGAACATGACACTGAGAGCTTTTTATGATTTAAATTGCCTTATATATATTTGAACAACAAAAGAAGTAGTAATACAAGAGCACCACTAAAAAAATTCCTTAAAATAAAATTACAGATTTGTATTCTCTCTCAAATCTCTCATTGCTTATTAAGAATGCGTATGTGAGAAACATAAAAAAAGTACAAAAATTAATTACTTCTGAAAATTGCCAGGACAACCAAATGAAGAGCTGTTGTAAATTCAAAAGCTAATTTTCCTGAGTAGTAGGTGATTGCTGGAGCAGTGAGTTCACAAGCCTAGGACTGTCTAGAAAGAGAAGCAACGTAGTTCATATAAAGATAGAGGATATTTGCTGACAGGTAAAAGAAATAGGACTTTAAAAAAAAATAAATACTGATCCATCACATCATCTTATCCTCATTTTCAACAGCGTTATGTTTTGTCAGGACAACTATTCATTATTTATAGCAATATATTTGAACAGTTATTCAAGAAACAGTTTTGCTCTTGCTATTCCATTAGTGTGCAGCCAGGCTTCTCTACAGCTGTTGCCATCAGGACATATTTACCTGGTTCTTCTATAGAATACAATAATTTGATTATTTACAAGGGAGCCATAAAACCAGTTATTAAACACTGAAAACTGTACTATGTGGGCCTAACAATCAAACTCAAAAGGCAGTTGTTTAACAGAGGGATTTTAGCAAAAGGGAGAACAAAACAGCCCATGGAATGAGGGACTTTTGTAAACAGTATTAACTGAAAAGCTGCCCTCTATCTCCAGCTGTGTCACAGAACTATGAAAACACTCTAAAAAGCAAAACTAGTGAAAGGCTGGACTACTAAATTCTTGCATACTGCTTTCTTTCAGAAAAGACATGCATTTTTTCTCAGAATTCACCTGTCTTGGACAACCTCCTGTCCTTCAGCAGGCGTACACCACCACTGACTGCACTGTCACCCTCCTGCGCAAGCAAGACTAGCGAAGGCAACAGGGGACACACAGTGGCCAGGGATGCTGGTCACAGACTCTCGTTCAGCTGCCAGAAATGCACCTGGCACAGGGAGCTGGCAGCTAAGTCTCCCACAACAATTCCCATTTTTGGAGTTAAGAGCTGGCTGCAGACCAGACCCAAGAGGTAGCTTGATGAGGCCACCCCAGCTGCAGCCACACTCTCATGTACACACTGCACACAGACACTGCGCCTCTGAGCTGAACCACAGGCTGATGATGCCATGTCCCTGCTGAGTGACACGCAGAGACCTGCAGCCAACGTTTGCCAGCAGACCCACAGAAAACCACATCACTCCTCAGCATAAGCACATGCTGGCTACAGGCTGGCACCTCTCTGGCTGTTTCCAGCATCCCTGTGGAATACTTCTGGGAGCTAGGCAGACTCTTAATTCTGGCACATCCCTGGTTTCCTCATGATTCTAATTTAGCCTCTCCCTATCCTCAACCAAAAAGCACAACTTCTCAGATAATGACAGTCACTTCTAGCACTGGATGCTGTGTGAGATGCTTAATTCTCTTGATTTAGACCAAGTAGACCCGAGACTGAAAAGTGCATGGATTTTTGCTTTTGAAATCACCTCAGTACTGGATGCAAGTTGCATTACATCTAACAGACTCACTTTGCTCATGCTAAATGGCTACTTCTGCATTGCACAGCCTCCAATGTCTCCAAGCATTGTGCTGTTCATCAAGCCTCTCTGGGATTCTTTTTGAGGCAGAGAAGGAATCAGAATTACCCTGATTGACGTAAATTGAGAACAACTGTCACTCAATATTTTTTGCTCTAGAAAGTTAAGTCTTTGCAAAAGGGTGTGTAAATGTTATGCCACAGGTTTGTAAAGTACTTTTTTATTCCCATACAGGTTCAAGTATTTGGAAAAGAAATGCATGGGGCAGTTTGTTGTAGGCTGCCCCTAACATTACATTCCCCAAATTACAGTTTAATTCTGTGGGCCTTTTTACTGCTTTGATTTCCCCGTGTCCCCAAGATCAGAATTATAGACTTAAATAAATCTGATGCACTTTTCCAATGGGGATGATGATGTAAGAGTAGAAGTTTACAAAAACTCTTATCACAAATCCAAACCAGAGAATGATTTTCTACCCTGGTGCAACCAGGGAGCTGGAACAACAAATCTCAGCCAGGAGCTGCATCTGTTACCATGGTACCTCAGCGGGTCTATAGATTAATAGCCCACAAAATTAAGACAATTAAACTCATTGCATTGTATTGTATTTCAGATGCTGCTGTCAACTGAGCACTGCCTGTCTTTTGAAATGTGCCTGTATATAACTACTTTAATTGTGAATTAATTTTCTCTAATTTGCAATGCCCTCTCCTGTGTGGCCGCTTCTCACACAACAGCCAATTCTCTTCCCTGCCCTTGGGACAGATGTTTTGCTGCTGTGATGAAAATGAAGCATAGGCAAGACTCCTACAGTTTTCACAACTGAGCTAATTAGGTTTGTCTCTACACCAGGTAATATGCTCCACAATTTATGGCCTGACAACATATTCTTTCCATAGGCTGGTTCTTAAATAATGGCATGGCTGTAATTGAGGCTCTGCTGGGGGGGTTGTCACACCACAGGAGATGGGATTGCATCATGTTCGTTATTCATTAATGCCAACTCCCGTCATAGCTGTGCACTCGTTACAATGACGAGAATTCATAATGGTGAAAGACTTTCATGACTGCCCAAACTATGCATTCCAGTTCCTAATGGAACCCCACAAAAAAGCTGGAGAGGGACTTTTCATAAGGGCATGTAGTGAGAGGATAAGGGGGAATGGCTTCAAACTAAAAGAGGGAAAATTTAGATTAGGTATTAGGGAGAAATTCCTTACTGCGAAGGTGGTGAGGCATTGGAATAGGTTGCCCAGAGAACCTGTGGATGTCACATCCCTGGGACTGTCCAAGGCCAAGTTGGATGGGGGTTGAGCAATTTGGCCTAGCAGAAGGTAGCCCTGTCCATGGCAGGGGGGTTGGAACTAGGTGATCTTCTCTTTAAGGTCATTCCCAACCTAAACCATCCTGTGATTCGTTGATTGTGTTGTCAGTTGTTTAGATTAAGTCTCCTCCTTAGATCAAGTGACCAAGTTAGAAAACTATGGCCTATTCAACAGATAATCACTGTTGAATTCAGCAAGTCCAGTATATGTTGTTCAATATTATCAGCAAAACCAAAGATCTTTGATTCAGATTTCCTTCCCTCTCTCTGTTGTTAATAGCATCTCAGGGCTATGGTTCCCTGCTGCCCAGCCCTTTCTCCTGCTCTGTCCCAAAGGGCTGCATCCCTTCATCCCAGCTCCTGTGCCTACCCAAACACACGGGAAGCCAGTGAAATTCACTCCATAGACAGAAACTACTTATTCCCTCAAATGAATTAAATCAAAAGACTGCAGAGAGAGATGAGTGCTAGAGTCAGTGCAAATGTCAAGGTGACACCGTGTAGCCATGACAAAAGGGAAGGAAGCAGAAGTGCTGACAGCAACTAATAGATTGTTTCACCTGTTCCATGTAATTTACAGTCCTAGGGATTATCAAAGTAAAAGCTAGGTTTTAGCTGTTATGAATAAATCATAAGGACTGGGGTTATTTTGTTATTTGTGGCCAAGGAGACTTTTGTTTTACTGCCTGTGAAGAAATCTGCTGTTGCCCAGTATCGTGTCAGGGATAATTAGGAAAAATACCAGCATGAAAAGGCCAGTTGGTGTAACACAGGCAGGAGAAAAGTCCCATGAGAAATTTAAGCAACCTCACATGCATAAAAAGGTCAAATTAATTAGATAAACAAAGGGGAAAGAATACAGAAACCACATGAGAGGTATAAATTATTATGCCAAAGAGAAAAAAACAAGATCAAAATCAAAGTAGCATTTTAGTTTGGAAAATTTATCTTTTTTTTCCTTGCCCCACATCCTGAAGGGCAAAAGTGTGAAAGGCAGGATTTGCGACATCTTTTGTTACACCTTAGGTACTCACAGTTAATTTTTATCATATGTAGGCATCAGTAAAAAAGTAGGCACATTGCTTTCTCTTCTTCTCTTCCAGTGGTATTGCTGCTCAGCTTTGGTAGATAATTCATCCTTTAGGCTACCCACAATGGCAAGGGACTGCAGAAGTATCCGAGGATGGGCAATGTGCAACAGGGTGACTTAGTGGTCCTGGCTCTCCCCCTGCCCAAGAAGGTTTATGCAGCACAGCTGAGTAAGAACAGAAAGGGAGCACAGGTTCTGAGCCTGCTTACTCCAGCTCCTGAAGGCACACACAGACATCTTTAGGACAGGGACTACTTCTCTGCTGATCAGATGAACAGACTACTCGAGTGGCTGGGAGCTTTCCTTGTGCCATTTGCTGCAGCAGGTTGTTATGGAGATGGGGGAATTCAGCACCTGACCACGCTGACACACACCCGGGGTTGTGTGATGGCTCTGTGGGCCCCATGACAGGAGGGCTCACACAGCCCTCCTTGCTTGCTATTTCCCTTCAGGGCATGAGAGCCCATCGTTCAAAACTGTCCCTAGAAAAGTAGCATGGAAACATTGTGCTTTAACTGTCCAAATAAAACCTTGTATGCTAACTCTACTAGTTCCCTGATCTAGGTCTCTCTGTTGTTTTCACCCCCCAGAAATGTTGTATTGAGCATTAATCCTTAACATATGCCAATGCATTTGCTTTACTCTTTCTGTAATTCATCTTGTCTTTTTTTTTTTTTAACTTGATAAAACACATGAAGATACAGCTTCTGTGGAAAACGTTATATGAAATAAAGACAAATTTTCCTATATTTTTATCTTCAAGCAATGAAAGATTGGTGAGAATTAAATCAATAGCCATTATGAAACATGAAACAAAATTACTGGGAAAGGTTACCTGATTAATACATTCTTTCTTCTCTCATAATCTAATATCAGCTACAAAACCAGACTTAGAATAGCTAGGGAATGATTTCAAATTGTTTTACAAGCAAATCTTTACTAGAATGACCAATCTACAGAATTTAAAAACCTATATCAAGCAGTTGCTGTGCACTTAAGAATTTGAAACTGGAGTCACCATTACATTGCAATCAGAAAATGAATATGATATAGGCACAAATGAACACATATTAAATTCAAGATAATTCATTCACTGATGAGTAAAATGCTTGTCTTGATTCAGTTAAAAATGCCACCACTGATGATGCACTATCAAGTCTCCTGGGATTTTGGTAGAATGTGAGACTTCACTGGAGTCCAACAGATATTATTAGAAGTTTTTTTAAAAAATGAGACTGAACTGTACACTTGCTTTACATTTTCTAAGATGAGAAACAGAAGGAATCAAAAAAAGTTGTGGTTTTTTTTTCTGGTGCAGCACTAGCTTTATTATCAGTGCTCTTTTAAGCCTCCACAACATCTAAGAACCCCAGATTGTCCCAGTAACCATTACTGCAGTTATTGATTTCCTTCTAGCAGCAGCACATCTCAGCTCTACTCAGCTCATTCAAATAATGCTGCTGTATTTTGTCCCAAGTCTGAATTGATCCAACCACCCTACTGGCTGACCTTCTCTGCTTCAAGGAGGTGCAGTGCATATGCTCTGCTCCACCTGTGTTTTCGCTCCTTTTAGAGAGATTTTTTTAAAAATAGCTGCTCTACTTTTCTTCCATCCCATTAAATCAGGTGCTGAGTGTCTGATCAACCCCTTTCCCCCTGTTTCAGACTCCTACTGTTATGTAGGGCAGCACTGGGGCTTCTCGGGGCAGTTTGGTCTAGTGTGCTTTTCCAGGTAGTGCCACTCTCTGTCCACCTTTATACAGAAAAGAGGGGAAAAAATCATCTGGATTTCACAGCTGGAGAAATGCTAATGGTTTTGGAACCAGCTTAATCAAGTCTTAGTCCAGTAGGCACTTCAAACTGGTAAGAATTCCCCTTTGCAAACATCAACAAAAGCACTTAGATAAGAACAGTTAAAAATTATTACACATTTAAGGACATCAAATTCAGTCTAGAAGAAAAAGCTAAACACAGCATTAAAGGAAAGGGAACAAAAGAGAAACAAATTTAGATTCACTGATCAACAGTGCTGACATGATAGGAATTCATCATATATTTCCTTTTATGGATGCTCTTTTATTGCTTAAGCTGGAACAAGGTCATTTCATCACAAACAGCTGTTCAGAGAGGTATGAGAACAGTAAACCAAAAATACATAGCATACCATATATCATAAATGTTTAAGCTTCCTGGTAAAAAATGGTGAGATTTACATAGATCAAGACTGACAGTAGCAGCAAGAACTGTTTTTACACCAAAGTGTCTGTTTTCACAAATCCTCTTTCCCTATACAGTGACTGCATTGGTTTCTCAAGACACACACACACACACTCTTTATAGAAATGCATAAATTACAAGTTTTCATGTAGTGAAATTCTACCTGCAGAGTCTGGAAGATTGTGTCTGTCCATCAGGGATGTTCAGCTATTTTATTTGAGCTAATTCTTAAACAAGAGGTTCAGAAACTGCCTGTCCTTTTCACAGGGCACACCCCACCTCACCTTCTTCACCGTGCTCACACCAGCACTCAGACTCCTTACTGAGACTTTCTATCCCGTGCTCCTGCTTGCTAGGAAGAGTAACTGACATCTTTATTGTTCCACAGACACATTTCACAGGTTATAAGGCTTACTTTTGTTTTCAACTATGTGACAGAAACACTTTCATCACATAAACAGCACAAGAAAACAAACAGGAAGTTAAAAAGTGCCCTATTATGCACTTAATCCCATGTGCTGCTCCCAAGCAAGATCTGAAAGGAACCACATCCCAAAAGACTGCCACTTAATAAGATAGAGAACTTAAACTGACCTTGTGGCTTGAGTCTCTGACTCAAAAGAATAGTGACAGCCTTTAAAGACTTCAGTATTGGAAATAAGCTCTGGTGGTAGAAAGACAGACATTTTCATTCATACAGGTATGTATCTTCTTTCTGTTTCTATTGAATTTAAGCTTCCAGAAGCAAACTAAAGTAATTCTGCCTGCCAAGGAGGCTCTCCAAATAGAGACCAAAGAATCTCTTTCAAAATTTCTCCCCTTCGTAACCAATATTCCATTTCTTTCTTCCACTGAGGTGAGAAACCTGAGGCGGGTAAGACCTGGGACTGGTACAGCCAGTGGACCAGCACAGGGCTGTGTGGGAAGGAAGGAACTACAGTGCTAGGCTGCAGGTGGAGGTACCTGGTGGCATCTCTCTGGCTGTGTCAGACAGACACAGCCCTGATGATGGAGCACAAAGATTGCTACAGACCTGACTGTGCTTCCCATTACAGCTTTACCAGCTGAAACAACCTGGCACACACATCTACAAAGAGTGTAAAAAGCATTTTGCACAATAAGGTCATAATGTCAGTGGCACCGTGGCATAGATTTCTTTGTCATTATTATAGGTATTTACCAGGACATGTCAGCTGTAAATACATACATGTACATGTGTGAGCATGTATTACAAGTTATGCATTACATGGTTATAATGTCATAGTAAATTTCTGTGTTATAATATTTACATAGAAATAAATAATTGCATGTCTAGCTGATGAATCTGCACTGGTACAATCTGAAAGCATGCACCTGTAGACATGTAATATGAAATGCCAATCCATAAGGAAATAGATCAGGGAAGAGCTGAAACATCTCCCACACTTCCTTTGGTAATTCACACAGTGAAAGCATCTATTTTTGTCTTTGAGTCTTTGAACTTCAAAATTCTCAAACACTGTTGGGAAATTTATGCTATCTTCAGGCATTTAATTCACTGACAACACTTATATGATGGTTTCATGCCACAGTGAGTTGATATAACAGATTATTCCTAGCAAAAGGGACAAGCCTTGTTCCCTCCTTCCACAGATTCCTCTCCACCCTTACCCCTGCAGCCCCACCAGTTAACTTTTCTGTGTCTGATGTTCACTTGGCTGTGAACCTTTTTATTCACTTAACTAGTGGAGAGTATTTTTAGCCAGGGCAGGGAAGAGGAGCAGAAGTCAGCAAGATAGAGGAAGGAGCAAAGGAGGGAAGAGAAAAGAGCTCTTCTTGTTAGTGGGTATTTACATTTATTATAAATTGGAAATCGTCACATTAAATGCACAAAGCCAAAGAACTGCATAAAGAAATCCAAAGTATTTTACTTAGCCTTTATTCATGGAATATATAACACTAATAACAGCAAAATGTCTCTCATAATATTATACTATCAGAAAAAACTTTTCCACTTATTTACATTTTACTTGCCCACAGAACTTTCTTCTTTTAATTTTACTTGTCTTTATTTTGGGTGGTGCTTTCATGCCCACCAATACATCACCTATCCTCCTCCTCTGCAGCTGAAATAACTTAGCCTTCAAAACATCTCCAGTTATTGATCTCACTTCGACCCCTGTTTTTGTGGAATATTCTCCTGCATTACAGGGAATAACACAGATTTCCCAGACCTACCATGGATAGACCACATTCCAAATCCCTTCCAAAAAGGGTTAAATGCTAATACCCAAGACTACACCATGCTTATTGGCCATCTATACTTAGGCTGCTCTGCTCTCAACTCGAAACCAGGCAGAATTACAGTATGATATCTTTTGAAACAGCCTCAGTATTATAGAAGAGAAATATAATTGTCACTTAACACAGGATTTTTCTTACCACACTTTAGCTAACTAAAACTCCAGAATCTAGTGTAAACCACCCTTCAAGGTCTCTTCCAGAACCTAAGGAGAGAACAAGATGCTTCTGAAGAGCCCCTCATTATAGTCTTGAAGAGCTAGTCATGAGAGCTTCTCAAAGAATAAGCTGCTTGAACTTAACAGCTAATAAAAGATGCTGTTATATTTTGAAAAAATGCAGATACATAAAAAGGAGCCACTCGAGCTCATTCAAGTGTCAGTGTCAACCTATTCTGATTATCTTTATATAAATCTTGTCTGTTTCTGAAATGTGCAGTTAGATCACACCACAAAACCTAGCACACATTTATGCCTGAAAAGGTATTAGTAGGTCTTTTCAGTTTCAATCATTTTAAAGGAGCTAAACAAGAGAAGGATGATTACTAATTTCTTCCATTATTAATGTTTTTACCTCAGCATTAATTGTTTTTCTCTGAACTGTGTGAAATACAGGCATACAGAAAATCAAAACTGAAAGAAAGAAGTGCTGTTAACTTTTTCAGAAACTTGAGTTTAGGAGAGAAATAATACTGTGGTAATTACAAAGACTGCCCTTAAATTTTCTGCATTTCCCCTGCAACAGTAAAGGCTTCTTCCATTTATTTGCAGAGGAACATCAAAGATGGTCTCAGGGGATCTACAGAATTTCTTTATTAAAACAAGCTGCCTTTATTAGCCTAATATGTGATATGACATCAATCAGTAATTAGTATCTTTGATCAAAATCTGCACTAAAGCTAATTTCTTCCAGAATGTTTGATTTGCAAACAGCAAATGAAACAGAATATGTTTGAACAGAGCTAATTAGGTGTATATATAGCAGTATTTTTGGGGGGGTGTATATATTATTAACCATCACCTTCACATAAAATGCCCAGTGGGCATTTTCTGATGGACATAATTTACAAGATATATTGGTTTTGAAAAAAGTGAAAGAGGTTTGGCTCTTCTAAAAGCTGGCTCACACATGTAACTGCTTCAAAAAAATCCTCTATTCCAAAACAGATGTAAAGTCTGGTGTCAAGAAAATAATCAGATATGATATTAAAATACTACCTCACACAATGGCAATGCAGGACAGGGATGCTTGCATTGTCAGGGAAGTCTATCAACTGAAAACAGAAGAGAAAATCATTGCTTTGTTTCTCCAAATTCAACCATAGTGTCTTTTCAACACTTCATTTGAAATCTAACTCTTGTTGACAGAGGTTGGGAAGCAAGCTTATTAAGGGACCTAAACTTAGCATCCCTTGAGAAGCCTGAATAAATAGCTTTGCCTTTTCTGTCTGTGTGCAGAGCTCCATGTTTGTAGCTTCCCCATGTTTTCAAATTCTGCTTTGTTGGAAGCATTGCCTCCATCTCTCTGAACAAGTCAAGGACCAGACTGAGCACTAGGTTTATATCTGAGTATATCCTAGACATGTCAGTGAGAAAACTAAATGTTTGTTAGCGTGACGAAAACATGAGGAAGACTCAGCAGTGGATGACTTTGGGTGTAAGACCTGCTGCACACAGCTGCTTCCATCCTAAGTACCAAAGTTTGTGCTTACTCACCATCTCATGAGGGATCACTTCTGCTCCAATGACCCCTCCCCATCCTCCCTGTGTCCTTTTTTCTCCTGTACCTCCTCCCATGCCCTTCCTGCCTGGTCTCTGCCACAGCTGTGTTGCTGTCGTAGCTCCCACAGCCCCAGTGAGGGCTCTTGCAGGCAGCACTGTGACATTGCAAACATTCAAAACCTGGCAGCTATTATGCTGCCCTTGAACCTCCCCATCACTCTTGTAGGCACCACAGCTCCAGGGTGCTCATTTTCAGCCTTGCAAACAGTGTGGCTTGGTGAGACGTGTGAGTGGAAACTGTGAGCCATTGCTCGGTTTATCCCCTGGGTTAGCTACAACTACATCCATGGTGTCATATCGACTTTGCACATTTAGGGAGGGATTCATTTCTGGGTGCAAGCTCGTGCCACCTCCACATATTTTCTGAGGAGGAACCTGTTACAGCACTCCCTCAGCACTACTCACGGCTCTCAGCTCAACCCTGCTGCCAGGAGTCCCCCGCACACCCAGCCTTCCCCACTCCTGCATGTAATTTCAGCATCTCATTTCCTAACTGGAAATACTTTGTACTGTAATGGGAGGAGATGGCAAGCAAGCAAACAAGTGAGAACACTTCATGTCTTACAATCAAATCCATTTGATTTGAGTAGTATCATGTTCTTCACCTATCCAGCTGGACTAAGTGTGCCTTTGGAATGAAACAACATACAGCTATACACTGCTCTTCAATCTATAACCTGCTTTGTAGGGTGCAAGAGAAGCAAAAAGGGTCAGCAACACATTAGGCTTGAAATGCCTTCTGTTTACCAGTTAGAAACATCCCAAATCAGTGCAAATCTTTAGTCAAAGGGAAATTTTGTTCTGCTGGTGCCAAGCTTTGCATATCAGAGCCAAGCACAAATGCTAAGAGCTGAAGTGAAATCATGCTAGTCAATGAGGCAGAGCCTGCTCCTTCAAGCAGCAGTTCCTTTGAATTAAGGGTTATACCTTGGTCAGCACATTGAACTCCCACTGCGGGCTCTGGGATGCCAAGAAGGAGGTCAAAGAAGTGCAACATTATTAATGTCATGTTTTAAGAACAAACCATTGTCCACTCTGCCTAACTCTGCTTTTGTTCTTTCTCAAACTCCATGCTCATCAGTTACTGAGTTCTGGGGTTTTGCTATACTGGTTCTGCTAATCATTATATATTTTATATTGTATTTAACATTTCATCAACCATGAAAGAGCCTGGACTTAAAATGGATAGGTCACAGTGAAATAGAACTTCAAGACAAAAAGAGAAATAGATTTAAGTAGAATGGTCAATTTGAAATAGACTTTTTTTCCCTAGAGCAATTGAATTTGCATTCATTTTCAATTTAAGTAACAAATAAAAAATGAAGTATTGAGTCATTACAGGGGGCAGATAATTGTCAGAGCTACACTGGGTTAAATTCAAATTATACTGCAGTAACTGCTCAAAGGTAGTCTAGTTAAAATAGAGGCAACTGAGTAAGCAATTTCTCTTCCTTTCCATTCCCTTTTGTCCTGCTGCAATGCATATAGTTTTTAGGTACAGGAATGTAACATTTATACTACATTTCTGTGCTTATATAAGCCTTTACAATCTTAGTAATGGTTGAAAATTTGTTAAAGCTGCCCTAAACCCTTTCAATCAAATATACTCAGTTATGTCCCAGCAAATAACTACTGCCTTCCGTTGTAAACCCTTTCAATCTCATTTCCACAACTTTTAAAACCATCAGCTCAGCCTCAGCAAAAACAGTGTTAAAAGACCCACTGTGGAAGGTTCTCAAGGCAAGAAGCATAATTAAACTTTCTAGTTATTTAAGAGAATAAACGCAGAAACGCAATCTTCCACCAGCCAAATCATCTGTAAATGTTATAAGCAGGAAGCAGTTTTCCTTGTTCCATGCTGGGAAATGCAAGCAGGCACTAATCCCAAGCACACTGGACACTTACATCTCCACAGTCCTCGTGTAAATGACACAACATGTCAAGGAATACATACTGTAACTGCTGCTTACCCACCTTATGGCTTTGTCAGACATTTCACTTTTGCTAAGGACAGAAGCAGAGAAAACCATGAGGCAGATGAGGAGAAAAGTGAAAAATCAAACAACCCTAAAATGTTATGCCTGTTAGTAAGGTAGCATGAATGCTGTGGAAGATAAAGCTATTTTCATCTGCCCAGCACTGAGCCTGCAACTTGTAACCTGCTGTTCATCCTGGTCTCTGATATAGAAATCAGAAGCAATAGTTCTTAATTAAGCTGGTTTTTTAGTAGCAAAATTAATGATAGCTGAACTACTGCAGATTTATGTCTCACAGGTCATGTCCTATTTGGATTCTCTACTTTTAAATAGTGGTGAGCTGACGTTGCAGCCTTTACCACTATGGGGGAACTAAGTCATAATTCTCTCCTCTACCCACCTGTGAATTTTCATGAAACCTGATGGAATTGCACACCTTTGAAGTCTCTACCTCCTTCCTGAATTTGCCTGAAATTGGTCAACATATTCAAAAAATGGAATAGGGAACAGAAAAAGACAGAGACAAACACCACAGCTTTATAAATCTTATTTCTTTGTGAAACCCAGCGAGAAACAGAAGTTAAAAGCAAGGGAATTCTTGCAAATACACTACTGACACTTACAGGTAATGCAAAACAAGAGTGATACTATGAAGGAGTGATACTATGACTACTTGTAAATAAAGTAGTTACTTGTTAGTAAAATGCAAGCTAAATCCATCAGTTCCTCCTCTGAGCTTAACACCACTCTTGATTTGTAGCACTGAAAGCTCTGCATTATGAAATTAATCATATTTCATGATGCTTGGCTATAGTCAGTCTACTGTGAAGTGCCCATTGGACACACTGTTAGTCAACCAAGACTGTTACTTTTTGCAAAGAGAGGAAGGCAATTGTTAAGAATTTCTACAAATCCCTTCCTCCTTCTTGCACCTTCCTTTACCCAGATGACCCAAAGACTTTCTATGACTTCCTCACATAAACAAAAAGAAAGGATTTGGGAAGCCAAGCTAAATCTACAAATAAATCACACAGTATCTCAGATCTTGTCTGACATAGCCAGGCAATCTTGACAGCAAGAGCTCTGGATTTTTTTCTTCTATTTAACACATATATTTTCAGGAAAGCGTTCCTGACTTAAACTTCTTGCATAGGATGAGATCATCTGCTAGGATGGAGATGGTCATGTAGCTTGTTGCTGCTCAAACTGCTATTTTGCTCTCTTCCCATCCTTTTCCCAGTTACATGGTCCTGGCCAAGCTCTGGCACTTAAGTGATTCTGCCCTCGGTCAACTCAACTCACTAAACCAGCAAGGAAGTAAATTCAGTAAAACAAAGTATTCTGCTTTTGTTTGGCCATGTACAAAGGAACTTACTGGCCTCTTCATGCTTCTCTAAAGCTTCTCAGAAGTGGTGAAACAAATGACTAACATTTTGCAGATGAAGCAGTTTTTAATCAACTGGAAATCCCTGTTTTTCATATTTAATACAGTCTGATTAAAAAAAAAAAAAAAAAGGAAAAATTAAAAGGGCTGTTACTTACTATTTGTCTTCTGTTTTCTACCAGGTAGATGCCAACAATCCCTAGGAAAGATCCAAAGCCAAGCTAAGGCAAAGAACAAAACCAACAGAAATGCATGAGGTCAGCTTATCTGGACAACATACCAACACATACAGTGATATCTGAGTTAATGCACCACAGAGATGGGCTGATTGGGGCGGGTCAAGGGAAAAGGTGGAAGTTACTGTTGGATATAAATCATATAATGCAATGGGAAATGGCCAGGACTGCAGCTCTTTCATAGTTCAGTGCAGCATTTGTCATGTAGTAAACAGAAGTCTGTATAGACATGCATCTATAACCTGACTACTGTTACCATTGTCATGTATAGTTTAACACACTGTAAAGCAAAAACTAAGTGAAGTAGGAGAAAAAGCCACTCACATTTAGTCCACACAGCATAATTTTTTTAAATTGCAAAGCTTTAGGCAATTACAGACAGTTTTTCTCAAAAAATTGATGTGTTCCCCAAAGTTCAAACCCTTAGAGTTACACTTGCTTGATTTTAATGATTAGATATTATCACACAACCCAGAAAAAATCCTTGCTAAAATGTTAAAAGGACCAGCAGAGTCAGCTGCATCACCAACAGCCACAGGAGAGAGAGGGGAGGAAGGGACACTGAAGTAAGCTGGCCTTAATGTTCCAGGGTTGTTTCAACATTGCGATGGCAGGAAAAGCCTCCTCCTTATGATGGGCCCATGAAGGTTTGGAGCAGTAGAAACTCCTTGGAGTCACAGTTACGCCTGTCTGTAATGAGGCCTCTAACTNGTTTGGAGCAGTAGAAACTCCTTGGAGTCACAGTTGTCTGTAATGAGGCCTCTAACCGAGCTCAGAGCCTCTCCCCCAAGCACAAATTGAGTTTTTAAGGACTACGTGTCCCAGCCAAGGGCTTAAGCAATGCCCGTAAATTCCCTGCTGTTACGCACAACTGCTCGCAGCAGAAAGCAAATCCCCTGCAAGCACTTTACCCGCTCAGTACCACAAGAGGAATCCGTCACCTCTTTTCAGGAAAGCAAGTGTAGGGAAAGGAGATTTGCTCTTGAGTGCTTTGGGAAAATTTATGTGAAAGGGAGGCACAAGGACTAAAAGCAGAGACTTTGAAAGAGTGGGCAAGTGCACCCATGCTGACAGCTAAATAGCAGAGATACTTGGAGCTGTGAGCAAGGACACTCTGTTCTGGGGACAGCAACTTTGCAAATTAAGATAACTACATCAAAATGACATCTGGTTCCAAGCCCCATTTTTCATTCCAACAGGAACAATCCATAAAGCCTCAATTATGGCTGGTGCAGGGAACACAAGTAATATCCATGTGAATAAAAAGAATGACCAAACACAGAACAATAACAATTAAATCAGAAGGAGCAGAATCATAGAGATCATGATGAATGCCACAGCATTACTGAGATTGTTTTAGGGTCATATGAGCTAGTTTTTTGTCTGTTTAGATAACAGGTTATTTGGTAGCTCTGGGAGTCCAGGTCAGTATGGTGATGGGACCCTGTTGAAAGAGTACAAAAATAGCAAAGAAAAATAATACAGTAAGTAGTCACAGAGAAGTGACATTAAATATTTAAGTATAAACAATATTTATAAGGAAATAAAGCTGAAGCTGTTCCAACTCTGTCCTTGCAGACCATTCCAAAAACACAGTCCAAACAGATACTTAAGCAGTAAATGCAGACACCTTCCAAAGTGTAACATTATACTTACTCATCTACACACAGAAATATCTAATGTTCAATTACTTTGGATGCATAAGTTTAGGTAATACCTAGCACTGTAAAGATGTATTGAGTAAAAAGATTTTTTCAAAACAAATTACAAGTGACCACACATGCAGAGAAATAGAAGCACTTAACTCTTCTTGAAGCCAGTGGGAACTTGGCAGAAGCCAAAGTGTATTATGGATCTAACCCTGAAGACCTGCTCTGTAAATACTTCTAGAAACAAGAAAATCTATCCTAGTGGATAGTGTTGCTCACCTTCGTAGGTGTCTTCAAGGCAGGGTTAACTCTGCATGGTTTTTAAGACCAAAATTGCTTACCTAAGGTCAGTGGAGGTTTCATCTCATCTACCAGCTGTGAAATTAATATTTTACTACTGAAGTCTATGAGAACTAGACCTTATTTTTAATTGAAATTAACACTGTCTGTCCTCATATTCTTGTTTTTGTCCAAGCCCAGCAGTTAAATATGTAGTGACAAATTCAGTCCCCTGGTTTAGGTATCTAAGAGTCTGGGATCAGGGCTGTGCTGGTTTTCCAAGCTCCCTCTACTGTCAGCAGAGAAGAGAAACACCTTTTGAGGGCTATTCAGTGCATTCTGAAAGAGGTGATGGTGAGAGGGGATTCTGCCCCTCTACTCTGCTCCGGTGAGACCCCACCCGGAGTGCTGCCTTCCGTGGGGCGCCCAGCACAGCAAGGACATGCACATGCTGGAGTGAGGATAGAGCAGGGCCACAAAGACCATCAGAGGGCTGGAGCACCTCTCCCATGAGGGCAGGATGAGACAGTTTGGGTTGTTCAGCCTGAAGAAGAGAAGGCTCTGAGGAGACCCAGTTACTGCCTTCCAATTCCTAGAGGTGCCTTACAAGAAAACAGGAAGACACAGGACAAGAGGTAAAGCCTTCAAACTGACAGAAGGTAGGTTTAGATTAGATAACAGGAAGAGATTCCTTACTGTGATGGTGGTGGAACTGGAATAGGTTGCCCACAGAAGTTGTGAGTGCCCCATCCCTGGAAATGTACAAGGCCAGGCTGGATGGGGCTTTGAGAACCTGGTCTGGTGGAAGATGTCCCTGTCCATGGCAGAGGAGTTGAGATAACCTTTAAAGTCCCTGCCATCCCAAACCATTCTACAATTCTACGACAGTCCGTTTGCCAATGCTGCACTGGAGTCAGTCACTTCTGGCAGTGAGGCAGAAACACAACAGTGCTGTCACAAAACTCTGACCAGGCTTTTGACAAAACACCATGTAAGATTTGCACAGCACTTTTAATTCTTGCTAAATGTTTGTGATATTTAATATCTTGATGACATTTACACTGGCAATTACAAAGGAAGATTATTAATAAAAGGTTTTGTTTTCAAAGTATTCTAATAAATTCTTGCTTTTCTATCTGGTTATTAATGAAAACAAGATTTTCAAAAAAATATTTTATCAGGTGATATTTTTCAGATGAGTGAGTAGACATTGCATTAGTCCTACAAGAAACTAAATACTGAAATAACCTGTTTTGTACACATGGGTTTATTATTTATTACACTTGTTAAAAACATGAGTTTAAAAATGAAACTTCTTCCTAGGGATGAATGCAGATAATGTGGTCTTACAAAAGATTTTATGTCAAATTTTGGAAGAAGAAGAGACCTTTATCAGTATTAATCTATCTAGTTTAGATTAATGAAAGGGAAAATCATTCTTTTAAGGTCTTATTCTTGGAACTGCTTTTTGTTCTATTTTTAGAACACCACTCCTTATAGATCATTATCCTAAAATTATCTTTCTGAAAGTCCTGTTCTCAACATAATACTAAGATGTAAGAGGAATTGTTTAGGAGGAACAGTTCTAACTCACAAATTATTAATGGTGTATGCACAGTATTACAAGATGCATATCCCTGTTCTCTGGGCATTTCATTCCATAGAGAGCATGAAATTATGTTACTTTGCAACACACTTTGGCAGTAGTGGAGCCACACACCTAAGTAGTGTCTTAACTCTAAACATGTGAATTTCTTTCTTTCTTTGTTACAGCCTCTACCTCCCCTTGGCTGACTCAGCCCATCTCTATTTGCTGCCCATACTCCTTTTATTTAAAACTCAGCCCAGGTATTTAATTTTTTTTATTTATTTTTTTTTTACTTCAGGCGTTTACACACTTGGGGGTATAACTGATCCCTTCTCCTGAGCTTGGAAAGGGCCTGGGGGCTGAGCCAGCAAGGGGCTGGCAGGGTTACTCCTCCCCAGAAGTCACAGCAGCACCACAGGGCAAAGCACGTGGAGCTCAAACCTTGCGCCCATTGCAGGAAAGCTTTTAAGCAGTGTGTTCCCAAGGCAAAAACAAAACTCAGGATTTTGGAAACAGAATCTTGTGTGAGAGAACTGGCAGTAAGCCTGCACGAAAGGATGTCAGGGAGAAGCCTCCACATATCCATTTGGCAGGGCTTTCCCTGCCATGGACACTGCACAATTCCCAGCACACAGGAGCGGAGTGGCTCTTCCTTCCATCAAAGCAGTAAACTTCTAGAAGGTTGTTCAAATCTATCCCATGCCTACTGTCCAGTGACACAGACACCCACCTCTAATGGAGACCAGTGGGAGTCTAGCACAGGTTTTCACACAGTTCCCTGAGCCCAGCACAGTGCAGGGCTACCTTGACCTCCTTCCAGCCCCTAACAGCCTCCCCTTCGGGGCACTTCACAAAAATAGTTCAGCCCCCCGCCTTACAACACTCTAGAACTAGATCAAAACAAAGCAGTGTCTCTCCTGTGAAATGACATGGCACTAATGGTCTTTTTTTCTTTTTTTTTCAATCAATCAGAGCTTCCCATTTACAGCAGATAACAATTTATTTGGATGTATCTAATATTCTAAAATGGGTTTTTTACTTACAACAATGCCTGGGTAGTAGCCTCCCACAGTAACATTTTCTGTTCGTGTGGTAGCTGCCAGACCTATGGTCAGTATGAAAACAGACACCACCAGCAGTGCAACTGTGAACCAAAGTGAAGTCTTCTTCCTTTTTGCAAACTGTCCTGTAGGGAGTGGGGCAGGGGAGGGAGGGAGGGGAAAAAGAAAAATAGCTTTTCATTGCAGTCATGGCAGAACAAATACAAAATGATGATTTTCTTTTGTTAATCTTTTCTGTAGATAACCCTCTGTTGTTCTCCCACTAAAGAAAATTGCTGCCAGACAACAGAAGGAATTAAAACCTGCAGAGTTAGCTAGAGTATAGCTTAATGCACATGCATTGGGTACAGGCATGAGATGAGTTTTTATTAAACTGAACCGTGAGTCAGTGACAATGATAATTATGCCTTGTCTTCAGTAACATTTATAATTGTTGTTCACATTGGTAAATGAGATCCTGCAGGCCTTAAATTCTTACCTGTGTGAAGTGCCAATTTGACTCTCTGTGGCCTGAACATAAAAATAAATATTTCAAACAAGATTAGCAGGCGGTCTGCATGCTATCATGAAAATGAATGTGCTCTTCATATTTACTGGGGTAAGAAATCTGTATCCTTGAAGCAAAGCTGTAATAGAGTTTATCAGGTAATGATACATGAGACTTTTCTAACAGTGGATGCTCAGAGAAATCCTTTCAGTCTCACTGGGATTTGGATCCAGAGACCCCAAAGTGAAAACCAGCACGCTCACCTCCAGCCTGCAGCCTGCTCCAAGGCACTTAACCTTGTTACCCAGTGGCAGATCTGAGCTGCAGCCAGAGGTTACTCACACCAGGGCCCCAGCCCATAGCACAGACTTATGTAAGACTGATTTTAAAAAGCCAGTAATACATGACTCTAACTACCAAAAGACACCCAAGTGAATCAAACTGTGGTCCTTGAAAGGCAAGCAGGAGTGTGCAGGATCACCCTGTAGCACTGGGCCATGTGATGCCATGGTGCCATACACTGCACCTGGGCAGGATGGAGCTCCTGAGGAAGCACAGCCTGGCCACAGCAGCACCAGCCTCTCCCCCTCTGAGGCCTCACGAAGCTGCCTGACTGCCCAGCCTCGGGAGAAGCAGAGACTGTGATGTTGCACTGAAGACTGGAGGCAGCAGCCCTCAGCAGGAAGGAGGAGGTGAGAGGGGAAGGCAGGCTTGCCCGGCTCAGGCTCTGGGGGCACTGCTGGAAGCAAAAGCAGGGGAAATGCAGGAAAGACAAAACACAAGCAGAAGCCATTTGCAATGAGTCATTTGAGTTTTGTGGCCATTTTAAAGTCATATAACTCAGTTAAAAGTTTATAGTTCAAAAGTCAAACCAGATTTGTGATGTTTGCAAACCAAGTGAAATAAATTCAATGGGTAAAAAAATGAATTTATAATAACAAGCTGGGTTTGCTGACATTTCTTCAGAAGAACAACCAGTCAAAATTATTCTAGTCTTTTAGTATGAAATACAAGCAACCTTCCTAAAGACAAATACCATCTATTGAGCTTACACGTCTCTTTCACCTGCATGTACAGTGTCTTCCTGCTAAATATAAAGAAATAATTCCTAAGACTCGCCAAACACCTCTTCTCCAGTCTGTGTCTCTGCTGTCTTCCTCTGGCAATTCCCTGTTAATCCATGGAGGGTCACTGGGCACATGGAAGCAGAGAGGCTCTTTGTTAGCAACCAGGTTTTCACCAAGGGTGTGGAGTTGAAGACGGTTCTTTCAGTGAAGCCAGTTCACATGGCCAAGAGGGAAAACGAGATCTCAGATGTGCAGCTCCCCAAACCAGCTGTCATTCCTACAAACTAAAATGAAGCATTCCATATATCTACCAGATTGTAAATAATATCTGATGCCTTTGCCATACCTTATTGTCTTTGAAAAGTCATGGAGATTAAGGAATCCCCAAAACTGAAGAAAGGCAAAAGCTCCACCTGTTTTTAGAAACGCTGAAATGAAGATTCAGGGAATTATAAACCAACCAACCTCACTTTGGTTCCTGGGATGCTGGGACCAAAAAGGTGGAGTAAGTAGTCTTGTAAGACATATCTGGGCACAGAAGGAAAAGGTGATTGGCAACAGTCAGGATGGATTTACCAGAGCCAAGTCATGTCTGACCAGCCCAGGGGCTGGCTATGGCAAAAAGACTGGACTTGAGGAGCATTGGATGTCTTTTGCCTTAATTCTAGCAAGATTTTAGCATGATGCCAAGTCCTGAGCAAAGGAAGGAACAATGCATTGCAATGATCCAGGTAAGGGACTGCCAGGCTGCAAAGCAGCTCTGCTGGAAAGGACCTGGGGGTATTGGTAGGTGATGAGCTGATCATGAGCCAGCAGTGTGCCCTAGCAACAGAATCCTGGGCTGTACTCACAGGAGCATCATTAGGAGATCAGAGGAGCAACTACACCCATCTATTCAGCACTTTTTAGACAACACAATGACACTCAGTTTTCAGCCCTCAGTATAGGGAAATACATAAATTAACTGCAATGAATTCAACAGAGGACTGCAAAGAAGGTCAGGGGCTGGTACTCTTTGTATGAGAAGGGGCTGAGAGAACAGGGCTTGCTCAGCCTGGAGATGAGATGACTTTTGGCAGGACTAGTTGCAGTCTTCCAATTCCTTTGAGTTGTTGTCAAGAGAACAGACTCAGGCTTTTCATAATGGTGCACAGCAGGAGGAAAAAAGACGGCAGACAAACTGAAATACAAAAAAAGTGTTTCAGACTGGGTATAAGGAGGGAAAAAAATCAACATTAGGACAGTCAAATATGGGAACAGGTTGCCCAAAGAACTTGTGCCCTCTCCAACTTTGAAGGTTTTCAAGATTCAAGCAGAAAAAGCACTAAGCAACCTGGCCTGATCTCATAGTTAACCCAGCTTTGAGCAGGAGGTTGGAACTGCAACTGAGGTACCTTCCTACCTGAATTCTTCTATGGTTTTATGATAAAGACAGCTAGACTAAAAGTGGGTTGGGTATGTGTGCTCATAACCCCTGATATAAAACTGCAGCTGCAACTCTAAAGGACATAGGAACACAAACCTTCCCAAAGCCAGTGGGGCACATGTTCCTCAGCCAAGACTTCTTGAAACCACTGAAAAGTGCCTGAGGAGCCAAGCCTCCACATTTTCCTCAGAGTAGCACCTGTACTGGCAAAGGTTGATAAGATTGGATGGAGATAAACTATGGGTCCAACCCACCCTCCTGAGTTCTGATTATGAATAATGAAAGATGTGAGCTTGATTGCCCTGACCGAGTTTGCTGGAAAATGTATTAGGAAAAGCATGATCTTATTTGTAATTGGAGTAATCTGCTGTGGGTTTAGTGAGACAGAATAGAAAAAGATGTCATTATTTGGAGGGACATTTTTTGGTATGGACTACATTTTGACATTGAAATTTACACATGCCAGAAGAAATTTATGAATGCAATACTCTTCAACCCTCATATTTATTGATATTTTACCACCTGCATCTCAAAATAGAGGCAAATATCCAATTGTATCTCCCCTTTTTCATAGTCTAGTTTGGAAACTGATAAATAACCATGTTGTTAGCTATGAACTCCACCTTTAGGAGAGATGACTTATGTGCAGGAGCACAGAAAGACCCATTCTGGAGAAGAGGCTGGCACATGCAAGGATTTATTCTCAAAGACTTCCACACGCTCAGAGAAGATGGGTAGAAATCAGCCTAAATCGGTTTTTATCATGGCTGTTTGGCTTTCCTTAGTCACAACAATAAAAATCTTTGCTCTATCAAAATATGTGTAATTACATGCATATAAGCCACCAGCATACTGGGAGGCCTATGTAATATTTGCAAAGCAGCTAAATATCTTCAGAAGTTACAGCTGCAAAGGGTTCCCACTATTAGCTTCCTTTTGCAATTTCAGTCATGTTGGGTCCCAAGATTTTTCAAGCCTTTGTTTACTGCTGCTTGTGGCAGTTGCCATGCAGTTTATTTGGATCTGTTTTTAATGTACCTGCCAGCCAAAACCCAGTGCCAGACTCGAAAGCCCTGTCTCCAGCTCAGGCAGTGTGCCTGGCCCAGCCTTCTTCCCTGACACTCTGTGGCAAGGCTTGGACTGAAGGCTGGCCATATACAAGAACAGCAGTTAAATTAAGAGCAGAGGAAACATTGCAGTCAATATTTGTAGCCTGAATTTTCTTCCAACACCAATGTTCCTGGAGTGCAGGAAACAGTTAATGGAGGCTATTTTTTAATGGAAAGCTAATGCTTTCCAATTTTTTAGTACTGAAGTAACTCTGAGAATAATTTTGACATTTATTTCCTTCAACTTCTTTAACAATGATTTGGTATGAATATTATTAAACTCCTAGTCTGGACCTTAATGCAATTTAGTTATAACTTAAAATTCTTATATTTAGCATACCAAAAACCAAGCTTGTAGGAAGAAACCTTGTCATATCCTTATTAGCATTAGCTTGAGTCTGGGGTCAATAAAGGGTATGAATATGTTATTAACATCTATTGACAATATTCTTCAGCAGTTTTGGCCAGCGAAATATTGGCTGAGTCTTGGGCACTGAGTTTTTTGCAGTATTAACTGCAGCAATAGGCACTACAGATAAACTAGAGAGGTAACAGAACTTCCTCATGACTGGCTTGAGCTTTGCCTGGCACAGACCTAAATTGTGCACAAAAAAAAAGAACAGTCACAGAAACATTCTCTGCTTTGCTCACTAAACATCTGTCAGGAAAAGTATCTGCTTGAGCCCTGCTTCCACAATGGAAGGTGAGAAAACACCACCAGGACAAGGAAGAGAGACACCAGACTGCTGCCTCCTTGGGACAGAGAACGGCCTGTGAGAAGGGAAATTGAGATCACCCTCCAGAGAGCAAAAAGAAAAAGTGCCTGCTGAAGACCACACTCTGCTGTGCTCAGAAAAAACTTGTCTGTTCATCAGCTGCAGAAAACAAAATTGTATTACAATGCTCTGTTTGCAATGGGTGGGGGTTAAATTAAATTTGTAGGAAGACTATGGAAAAATAAATGGTTTTGTGGGGAGGGTATGTATGAGATTGCAAAGTGGTGGGTCTAATGATGAATAGTAGGGTCTGGATTTGAACAAAGCAAAGAGTGAGTTTAAAAGGAGAATGAACTAACTAATGATGAAACATGTCTGTGGCACAGAATGTGTCCAGGGGCCAAGGGAAAGAAAGAATAGAATGAAACAGCATCTCTCCACCTTGGAAAACCTCCGTACGACCTGCAACTGAACTAAAAAAAGTCTACATTTAGACCAAAGAAACTATACTTTGCTAACTTCACTACTTCCTTTAAAATCTATCTTCAGACATCATAAAGTTAAAAAAATTTTTGGTGAGGAAAAAAGTTGCTGTAGGATGTAGCAGTTAGCTGGGATTACAATCACATTTGCTGAATATTAGCACTGCATAATTCCATACCTTCTTCTTTGATCTAGTTATGGTGATCAAAATGGAAACACTTCTTTCAAATAATGTCCCAGCCCAATGTTTATTAGAATCTTACTATAAGAAAAAGAAGGAAACTTTTGTAACAGGAAAAAAATAGTGCATTTTTATTATGTAATGGATACTACTAAAAATTGTGACATGTTTCAGAGTGGCATTAAGCACACAGAAGAAGATAATTTAAGTGGAAATTCACCATAGACAAACCTGTTTTGCTGCTATTGAGAAAATGTTTCGGTGATTTTTGGAGCTAGATTATGAATTTTTAATTACTGCAACGCTCACTTCAGTGCCATCTCTCTCAACTACAATTTTGTGTATTTTAAAAACTGTTTCATGCCAGTGAAATTGAATTAATCCTACATTGCCTTCCAAAATTAAACGTGATGGATTGAGATGCTTAAAAGAGATACTCACACCTGCTGTTGGTGATTACTTTCCCTTTTCTGATTAAATGCTTGACTTGTCCAGAGTGCTGAACTAATTAAACCAGATGCAACAGCATTCATTTCAAGCCACAAGACAGCAGCTTTTATCAGGCCCATCTCTTACCTTTATTATTAATTTGTTGAGTAAGATTCTGCGAGTGCGTTATATATTCAAGACCATGGGAAACCGTTTATAATTCTACTACAAAATATCCATACTGAACAAAATGAAAAAGCAATCCCACAAGCCCTGATACACTATGTAGTATGGCTATAGTAAGTGACACCATGCAGTATCACTATGACCTCATTGTTTTGGCAGCAATTGTTTCACCAATAAATAATTTAATGAGCAGCTAATCACTAGTTTAAAGCTGGCATACAGATTCTTCTTTTTCCAATGACTACCTGAAAATGTTTTTAAGTTACAGCACATCTTCCACAGCCACATTTTCAACACCAACATAATTTTTCTTCCAAGTTTAAGATAAAAATTAAGACCTGGTACATTTTTCACCTTAACACCTTTCAGCTGTTAAGATCCTTGAGTGCATAGCAAAGTCTCTGCTTATCCTTTCAAACGCTACACAGAGTAATTCCCAGCAGTAAGTTCTGCATTTTCTAAACTTTAACAAATTCCTCTGGAATAAGGAAATACTTGACCTTTCTTTTGCCTGTGTTTCTGTATTTCAGGACGTACGCTGCAAACACAAGCCATTCAATTAGGAGAACCAGGAGGAAGGAAACGAACGCAACACCTGTCCCCAGCCCGCCCCGCACCCGCGGGCACCTCCGCCTGCTCCAGCGCAGCCACCGGCCAGCACGATGGCTTTTACGTTAATTTCCTACCGCATCCCATACCAAGCTATTCCTCCGCATGTTAAACCTCCAGCACAGGGATTCACCAAGCGCAGCTGACAGCTCTGAAGAAAAACCGGTATTTTTAAACACCTCGGCGAGCGAGAGGACGAGCGGCAGCGCGCACCGCGCCGGCGATCTCGGGCTGAGCCCCCCCTGCGCCGCCACTCCGCGGGCACAGCCCGGGCACAGCCCCCGCCCGCGCCTC
>VZSE01012476.1:258028-341368 GCA_013398275.1 Promerops cafer | reverse complement strand
CACGGACCAGGTCTTTTCCTGTGCAGCCGTCAGCTGCTTAATTCGTTATATGTCCTACCCGCGTCTCAGCCTTGGCGTCACTTCTGGATTTCTTCTTGGCCAATTTGACACCTGGTGGAGATCAGAATTGTCCCAAACTTTCCTTTCAGCTTTCTTCTTCCCTTAAAAAATATATTTATATATAAAAACAGAAATAAAATGCAAAGCAATCAGAAATACTAATTAAATTACAAAAGCTGGCATCTCAGAGACATAGGTTAAGGCAGGTGTAGGCTAAGACAGGAAATGTCAATAGTCAAGAGATGCTGCAGGACTTTTCTTTTTCTTACATGGTGTGTATCAATTTCTCAACCTCACTGTCTTTTTTTCCTGTTTATTTAAGGAAGTTTTTATTCCTTCTGCAGATTCTGACTCTTGTCCTGCTGCTTCCCAGAACTGCCAGCTGTTACTTCTAGTGCTGCTGACTGTGGGGTTGTGTGACTTCTGCCTGCAACAGAGTCTAGCAACAAGCGACAAAAAATAGCCAAAGGCACTGAGCTGTTTTGGTGTCCACTGTTCCTTTTGCCTGATTTCCCTATAGCAGAGAATATAATAAGTGTTTTTTGTGGAAAATGTTTTTGGTAGGCTTCCAAGTGCTTTGCTTATGTTGTGTTCTCCCACTTGCAAAAAGCACAGCTCTACTTAACATTCTTGTTTTTCTTCTGTTCCAGCCTCTAAATGTATATGTATATGTGTAAGTTCTTCAGTCTTTGGCAGATTTCCCCAGGAAACAGTTAGATGGAAAGAGACAACTTTCTCAGGTACTACCCCCGTAATGTATGAAGATAAGTAAACCAGAAGGCCAAACACAAATCCACTTTTTTTCTCTTTGCATCCTCTAACCTGAAGAGGTAGAAGAAAGGAGAAAAAATAGGGTAGAGGTAGTATTTGTACTATTAATTACTTGTTTTTAATAGAAATTAATGAAGTAATAGATTGAGAAAACAGAGATGGTGATGGTACAAATAAGAAATCTGTTTGAAAGTGGTAGTGGATAAGAGTGATACAAATGCTCCAAAATCTGGTAAAGACTCTCGGGTTTGGGGATGGCTATGAATAGAAGTTTTCATCAACAATAAATAACAGCAAGGCTGGGGAAGACTTCAGTTCCCTAGACAGCTGCAAGACAAAGACCACACACAGTATGTATTATTGGGTCTGATGGGCAATAAGCCTTTTATTTACCAGCAGTCTCTGATCTCAACAGCCTAAAGGAAAGCTGTTCTATAATTCTTTTCAGTAAAAAATAAGGATATTATAAATCCTTTAAAAATAATTTGATTATAGAAAATTACCTTTGATGAATGACTAACATTATTTACTGCAAATTTCTTGAGGACCAAGAATAGATCTACAAGAATATCCTACAGTCCTGGATATCAGAGGGAAAACATTAAGAAGCTATGAAAAATGATTGGTGAGGCTGCACGGACCTAGCATTTGAGCGTGGAAGAATCATGGGCTTACTTTAAATCCAAAATGGAAAATCCTGTATAGCACTTATATCCCATAAAAGAGGTTGGAATAGATCAAGAATAATTCTGGAGCTAGTGGATAACTATCTACCTGAAAAGGAATGGACCTACAGGAAACAGGAGAAGTACAGTTTGCTGGGTTGGAAACTGCAGGATCAGAGAAAAAGAATGGATAAAAATCTAGCTGAATCAGAGGTTGCAAAGAAAAGGATAACAGATAACAAATAATTCTTCAACTACATAAATAGAAGTGATTCAAAGAAGCAAGATATGTGGTGGCTGAATGCCAGGGATGGGATGAAGGCTGTTCCAAATATTGAATAAACACGTTACCTCAGTTTCCAATGAAAAGAAAAAAATAAGGTGACTGTATTTACAGAGAGCATAGAGTAATCAAGAGAAGGTAAAAGATGATATTACCAGCTGTGAAGTAGAAGCATGAGTTAATCTGTTTCTTGTGACAGGTCCCAGAAAATTGCACCCCAAATATTGAAAAAATTGGTATTTATCGTGTCAAGTCCTGAGCAATGCTTTTGATAAATCAGTGAAGTTTGGGTTGAAGCACTGTTATTGGAGACTGTTGGAGAACAGGAAACCTGTCTTCTAAAAAGGCAGAGGGAGGGACAGGAACAGCAACTCCATGCCCTGTTAATTTGACTGAGAAAATTCTTAGAGGTAAGTGAAAAATGGGTTCAGCTACATTATGGTTCATCAAAGCTAGATCATGTCAGACTACCAAGATGTTTGATAAGGTAAGCAATACCTCAGGCAAAAGCATTGCTGTGAAGCAAATCTGGATGTCTCCACATTAATAGGGTCCCTTAGAGGAAAACTCTTAACATGGAGAGGACAGCTGCAAGTATGGGTCAACATCATGTATGGGAATTGCAAACGAGAAGCCAAGATAAAGGCAGGCCACCTGAGCTGCACCACAAGGACCAGTCTGGAGGCAAGATCACTGATGTTGTTGGGTTTAAGGAGTGTATATCTGGTCATGAAGTGTGTGGCCGTCACAAAGCTGCCAGGCACAATTCTATTACTGCTATCACAATTGCTGTTACTGAGGGCAGTGGGAGCAGGAGCATACTAGCGTGTTAAAAATGTGTTGAAATGGAGCTTACATACTCAAAAACTAACAGTGGGATCTTTTATTGTAATTTTGGAGTCCCCCCACTTCAGTGAAATTGAGGAAGGATCTGTGTATCACTACATGATACCAATGAGAATCCTGCTCAACGGGTGTGTTCTGGATGTGTTCTGTAACCTTTGTTAATTAGTTCAATGCATCATAAGTATGACATACTTCTTTTTATATTTATGTTCCTGAATGTCTCTAAAGCCAAAAAATTGTGGTTTTTTTTCACCATTTTGATGTGTAACTTGGACCTGAATTTTCTTAATTAGTATTCTTAATATCTTTCTTTCTTAGATGCCCAGCTCACGTACTTTGTTCAAATGTCAAAATTAAATAATTTGTGAGATTTGTGCCCAAAAGGAGTTCCCACACTGCCAGGGTTAGGCTGGCAAGGACTGTTAAGAGTTCTTGTAATATGTGTTTGTGGCATATTTGTCAAGGTAATGTTTGCGTGCTCACCCAAAAAGTGCCTTGTCAACACTAAGCCTGAAGTCCTCCATCATGTCCTTGATTTCTTCTCCTCCTTTACTGTGGCACACTGCAGGATTGAAGGATTTTTGCCTTTTTTCCTACAGGTCATCACTATGGTAGTGCATTCTTTGGAACTGAGGATGGCCACTCGTGAGATTTCAATCCTGTGTGTTCCTAAAGTATTTTCTTATTTTGAACATGATCAATCCATTTGGTCTTTCTTTTCAGGTCATACTTTCTAGGCTAACAGACATTCCCTTTGCTTCCCTCTAGCCTCTGCATCATCACACTCTTTGTGGGCCACATCTTTCTTCAAGGGTGATGCACAACAACTGGGCAATATTCACAGAATCACAGGTTGGAAGGGACACAGTGGATCACCTGGTCCAACCTGCCTGCTCAAGCAAGGTCATTATAGAGCACATTGCACAGGATTGCATCCAAACAGTTCTTGAATATCTCCAGCGTGGGTGACTCCACAACCAAAACAATTATTTTTCAGAATAATTTTGAATTATATGTCTGTCTACAGCATAATCCCTCCAAAATACTCAACAGTTTCTCCCAACTTTATATTCCCTGCAAATTTAATGTACTTTATATCCAAGGCCATCAATGACCATACTGAACAATACCAGAGAGCATCTCAGCACTTTCCATCTTCCAGGACCATTGATAGGTATGACTCTCCAGCTACTTATTTCATCTCTTCTGTACTATTGTGATTTACACTGTTTCTCTGTAAAGGGTCTGGTAAGGCTCAGAAAAGGCTCAGAAATCAGTCACAGAGACTCCCAGTGTGAAGTAGCTTAAATGGACCCAATGCACTTAACTCTTCACCACAGCACTTGGACTACTACTGTATTCCTCAAAAAGTCTGGGAACTGTCTCCTCCTCTCATTATTTGAATGCCCAGCAGAAGCGTAAGCCAGTCATTGCTGAGGTGAAATTCAGGATGCTTGATAAGCTGGCTTGCCCAGTCCCACAGGGTCATGACAGCAAGGCAAGTAAATTTCCTTGGTTCATAGTATATAAATAGTATTTATTGGCATGGCTACTGGTACAGTCCCTTGAGAAGTACATTGCCTTAGTTCAGCTGAGCAGTATAAGGGAATCATGCAGGAAGTGAAAGGAGCAACAGAAGTAGCCTTGAGGTGGAGATAAATGGCCACTGAAATTTGACTAAAATATGGTTATTGAAAGACAATTTCTGGACAAATCTCTTCAAAAATTCTGCTTCCTGGTTCCAGTCGGTATCCAGGGTGTGTTTTATTAGCACAAGATTTAAAAGACTCTGCCTGACTTCTTTAAAAGGGACTCAAAAATGTAAAGCTATTTACAGCATTGTTCAGAGGCATTGGAAAGAAGTGAATGACACATTCATTCGTGGTATATGTTTGTCAAAAGCAGGTTTAAATTCTTCAATTGCCTTCAGTACACTTGTCACCCACTAATTTGTGCAGTCAGTTTTTGAATCTTATAAACTTCTAGCATTCACAGCATGTTGTGACAAGGAGCTCCATGTGTGCTGCATGAAGACATGGGATACCCCAAAGGGAGCAAGAGGCAAACTGAAAAGAGCAAGATAAAAGTCAAGTTAAATGTCAGATATATTTAAAGTCATAGGAGAATATACCTGAGAACAGGTACATGGCCCTTACAAAAACACCCCAACAAAACAACAAGCAAATAATTGCTACATGATACCAAAAGCCATTGTGTTATTTATTTGTTAATAAAGCTAGATTATGAAAAATGTGGACAATGTACTGGAGATCATTCTTGTGCTGTAGCTCATAACCATATCAAGACAACAAATCTCTGAAAACTGAAGTAAAAGTTTTCAGAGAAGTACCTGCTTTTGAAATATTGTCATATATACTGATAGAGCCTAAGTTTATATAAGCTGCATATATACCCCTGCAACATGATTAATAAAAGTGTGTTTGAAAGGTACCAATAATAAAACATCAGAAGCATAACTGAAGAAAAAAAAATAAAAAAAACTTGGTTGGTATTGTGAATAGTTACATTAATTTGTATACAGGTAGAAATGTCTGCACAGAGGTATTTATACCAGTCCAAACAGGAACAGATCATCAATTTTTTGAATGCATGAGGAAACTCCTCTGTAAAATGCCTCTTAAACTTCAAAACTATGCCATCACCAAAAGAATAAATCAACCTGGAATGCAGATGTAGTAATGAAGTTTTTATAACAGGCATAACTTCAACTACACTTCTAAATAGTTAACATAAAGTTTGATTAATTATTTTTCCTAGCTGAAAGCATCTTAAAAAATTCCTTTGATAGCACAGTGAATTATCCTATCCCTTCAAATTATGTTTTTTGAAGCTCAGAACTAAGCGAGACACCCTGTACATTTTCTCACATCAGTTGGTGCCTTATTTAGTCAGGTGCCCTCTGTCCATGTCTGCTGTAGTGACACAAGGTCAAGGACAATGTGTAGTACAGTCTCAGTGAGGGAAAAGAGCTCCTCACGCCTCACTTGTCCCATCTAGGCAAAGTTGTTTCCTCTGTATATTCCGAGCAGCTTTGCTTGGTTGAGTTTTAAGTCTCACTTAGGAAGTTCTCCTTTCCCTTGACAGGCAGTTTTACAAGTTTAATGGAAAATGAGGAGAGTCAAGAGCCAAGTTCCACACTGACAACCCCTCAAGAGCTGTAATGTACTGCAACATTTGTCAAACTGACCTCCTAATTGTTTTACTGATGTACTCCTTTAACTTCAAGAACTCACCGTACTCTTCATAAACTCTGGACAATGACATATGGAATTAGAGCCATATTCTGACATGCACTGCAGTTTCCTCTGAATCAAAAATGTCTTGGTAAGGAGAACAGCGAAGTCTGTAGAATGTGGTAGGGTGGCTCAGCCTGGAAGAAGAGAGAAGAGGCAGAGGGTGAGCAGAGACATGTGGGTCAAACTTTGAAGCTTGTTCTAGAAGAAAATCTACCAGCCATGGAGAGGTGTCCCAGTAATGTCAAGTGAGTCTCTTTCTCCCTCTCAGAGGGTCCTTAGGAACCACCTACCTATTTAGAGGGGAATAAGATTCAGGCTCTTACTGCAGTCCAGCATTTCTGCAGTTTCAACATTTTCACAGCACTGACATCCATTGAAAAGATCACAGCTGCAGCATTTCTTTCACACGTGAGAGAAGCAGCTTGCCAATTCTTAAAATTGTGCTTGTGTTTAGGATTTAATAAAGCTGTGAAGGTGTAACAGAAGAAAGACCATGAAACCTGACTTGGAGGCTGGGTCCTCCTGCAGGACATTGTGTGATGCTGGGGGGATGAGGATTCCTGGTTACTTGGCAGGATAAGGCAGTGAATGAGACGAATCGCTGGAATTTAGCTGGAGACAATACAGGACATGCAAACAGCAGATGGGTTCTGAGTGTCAGATCCAAAGTTGTTCAGCTAGAACAGTGACTTACAGTGGCCACTGCTTCAGCTCAGCTGTGCCTTCAGCCCTGTAAGAGTCACCTCTACACCATCCCACTTGTGGCTGTACCCATGCTGGCTCAAAAACAGCTGAGGAAGTTGGCCTTTTCTTTTAAAAGGGAGGACAAGCCTCTGTTCCCTGTTGACGCTTCTGTGGGAAAGAAATTCTTCCATTAAAAGTTAAAATGTCAGCACTCTGTCTTCCCAATGCCTAGCTTGGTTCATTATGGCAGCACAAAGGAAGGGCTACAGCCTAGTTTATTTCTTCTGCTTGATTTAAAAGTACCAGAATTAATGGTGCATATGGTGACATGGGCTGCTTGTGGAGATAAAGAGGAGATGTAGGGTTGAAATTTTAAAAGGTGACAGGTTTTTAAATGCATTCTCTACCATCAGGGCTAAGACACTTTCAGAAGCAGTTCAGAGTCTTACGTGCTCTTCGTTTTGTAAAATGTTATGTTGTCAACAAAGAAACAAGAGTTAAAAGTAGCTGGTGGAAAATTACTTGCTGCCAAGGAGATTTAACTGTCCAGGAGATGGACTATGGCTTGCCATGGATGGTTAGATGTACATGAAGAAGATGAAATATGTAGAGCCATTGCAGCCCAAAGTGTTTCACAAAGGAGAAAAGCATAGCAGAAAAGTTTATTTGAAGATTTTTAATAGTGTTCTCCTTCCCTGGCCCTTCCCCATCCTCTTTTTTACAGCTCTAAGGCCCTCATATTCAGAGTGGTTAAGTGGAACATGGTACATGTCTTCCTCTATTTCCTTTTGACCTCATTGTCCAACATACTCTGTGAATTTATGACCTTTTGATGCTGATAATAGAAATAAACTCAGTCTAGGAAGCATTTATCTCTTCTATGTTTCTTCTGCCCCTAATTTTTTAGTTTCCTTTGAGTGTCAGTCATAGACACTTCTGACCACAGAGCTGTCACTTAAGCAGCAGAGTCCCTGTGCCGTTTGTGGTTAAACCACAAAAACAGTATTTTCAACAGGAGAGGACAGCACACACAGGAAACCAAGAGAAGCCTCTCTAAGCTGAGAGGATCTAAGCCATGAATAGACGTTGAGACTGGATTAAAATGTCCAAGAGTTAGACTGGTAATTACTGAGGGTGCAAGGCTTGCATCCTCAGTAATAAGATCCTTTTCCTGTCTGTGCACCCCCACAGATGGAGCCCTCAAGTCCCCAGATGTATTTTGTGCAGAGGTGAAGAGGGTGCTCCTGCAGGAGCATGACAAAACCAAAGCTCTTCAGTCTTGCTTGGTCTCTGTGGAGAACTTTCTGCTACCCTGGAATAAAGCTCTGCACAGGGGAGTGGGAGGGTAGCTCAAAATGTGACCAAATGCCATGGCATAGGAGGAGTTGTGGACTCTCCACATGCAGCCACTGAAGAGAGCCCTGTGTTAGTGTGCTGTTCTATTCCTCCTCAGCAAAGAAAATACAGCACTGGGCAGCAAAAGGAGATGTTCTTTGCCTATGGATGTATGAAAGCAGATACATAAGAGGAATAGAATTAGAGCAGGAAATCAGTCTCCCTGACATGTTTTTTTCAGTGTCAGTGAAAAAAAAAGTGACTGAAATATGGGTGGGGAAAAAGTAGAGTGAGCGGTGAAACTGTGTGGGCTGGATACACTGAAACACCTGTGAACATAAATGTACAAACGGAGCCCAGATTCACACTTGATTTCATAGACTTCTAAAGGAAAAAATAGATTGTATTTGGAGATGAGGTGACTATTTGTAGTAAACAGATACCATGATAAATGGGACATTCCTTTTGCCTCACAGCTTATGTATGGTGGTTTACATCTGATATTACATTAACTTTGTCCACTCACATGGCAGTTCCTTCAAACAAGTGGAGACTTAAAGTAAGTAGCCATTATTTGCCTCCAAGGACCTTACAGATCCTTCCCAGATTTTGATCAAGACATCATTTCCCAGGCTAATTCCCTTAGACACTGCATCTGCTTGGTTCCAGCATAAATGCAACAGCAGATTCACAGATTTCTGGCCCTTTTTTCTGAGGATCTACAAGACCATGATTGCTTATCTGTGAATTGAGATTTCATGTATGTTGATGAGAAAAATAAAGCTGCAATAAACCGAAATTTTTTTATAAGTCACATTCAAACTTTTTTTTTTTTTTCCTAGAGGATTTGTTGCACAAATAATGCAAGGAACTTTTAGAAAAATATGCTGGCCACTTTCAGTAGAATAAAACACTGAATATTTATTTATGCTAATATTCACATATCTTTCCCTTTCCAATAGCAACATGAATATTACCCAGTTTTCATAAATAACTGTATGCCAGCAGTATGTCTTAATTATTATGTTTTGCTGTATCTTCCCATCTTCTGTGAGACTCTGAGTTGACAAAACAGAGAACATCTCTTATCACACAGTTCTGTAACATCTTGATTTCCTATATATATTTTTCAGGTCACATCCGAAAGTGTTATTTTTTAAATTATTTTTGTTATCAATGAAGCCATTCTGAAATCAATGGCCATACTGAAAACTCCTGATACAGCAACCTAGTAGACATTTGCTTAATGTCCTGCCCTACAATTCATCCCTTTGACTTCCATGGACACCTCCCCAGCAACTCTACTGTACTGTGAGAAAGGCAGATCCCTCAAACTAAGTGGCAAATTCTTCTGCCTTCAAGCAGCCAGTGGGCTTCAGAGGGTGTGTAAAGTATATAAATGCCCCTTAAACACAGCTCTGTGCAGAACTGGGTCCTCTAATCTTATAAGCTTTATATTTTCACAGTCTGTGCAGAAAGGACTGTTTAAAGTTTTATTAGCGTGACTGGGCAAATGCCTGAGCTGCTGGTCTGTGGCAAAGGCCTGGAGGCATCCAGACAGGTCATCCAGAACATGTACCATCTCCCAGTAGTATCTAAAGGGTATGGTATATATAGCAGATGGTAGAAAAAGGTACTTCTTTGCAAAGGTACTTAAACTATGCTAAGGACAGTTTCCACTGCCTTACTACAGAGGTACCAGAACGCAAAAGAGTCTGGAAGCTGACTAGTAAGTTTCTGACTTCCCTGACAATTATTTATAACTGCTTTTCCATGAGCAGTAGTACCTTGGTGTTAGGAGCTGTGCCATCTGTCAGAAGATCAGCTATAAAGCTGGGAATCTCCATTTCCATTTGCACAGAGCCTTCAGTCCTGGCTTTGTAGCATGTTGTGATTCCAAGGAAAGGACACTGTATTGCCTTGCTGCCTGAGGACAGGCAGAAAAGCATTGAGGAGATGGAGTCAGAGAAAGATCTGTTTTTGGAAAAGGAACATTTGCTGAGAGCTCATGATAATGAGAGGGCTTTGCTTGTTCAGCCTCTATGGCAGCAGCTGTTTGAAAGTGTCAGGAGTTTACGGTGTCCACACTAGACCATGAGGATACTGATAAGTGGGACAGGGTGCAGATGAGGCTTCAAAAATGCCTGGTGAATGAAATGTAACTTCACACCGCTAAAACTGTCACACTACCATAACTCCCTTATATAGGCATATCTATTTCTATTTAAATATGTGTACAGGCATGCTCACATGTCCCACTAAAATGTGCTGTTAGATTTGTAAAAACATGGGCCATACTGTAAGTCCTTAGCTGGCCTCAGAGCAAATACATTTTCTTTTAACTGTAAAACTTTGAATTTATTTTGACTTTTTCTTCATTAATTGATCCTAAGTTCTACACATATATTTGTTACCATAATCAATCCTAAGGATACAATTTAATATGAGAAATAACCTGAAGGCTCCCAAACCCAAGGTTTCAGCCTGCATTGAACAAACATACCTGCTCCTGCCCCTGTGCCTCTGCACCTTGCCCAGGAAAATAAAAATTTGAAGACTAGCTCAAATAACAATTGCACATACCCCAGATGCTATTGTTTGTTCATCAATATACATGTTTATTCAGAGAACAGCCATTTCCTGAGCACATGTGCAAACCAAAATCTCACCCACACAAAAGTTATGAACATGTAACAGAAGATAGACATTGAGCAGCTAAGAAGAAGAACAAACCAGCTGATCTTGAAACTGGAACCTTGGAACCTTGCACTAATCCTGAATTAGAATCACAGAATCATTTAGGTTGGAAAAGACGACTGAGATCATTGAGTTCAACTGAATTGCCTCAATGTTTACAAAAAAAGAGCTCTGATTTTGGGTAAGGGTGCAGTTTTGTGGTTCTCTGCATCTGTTGGGCTGCACAACACAGAAAGGGGAATAAACCTAGTTTAAAATAGCTGCTTTCTGCATTTGAGTAGCCAGATCTCAAACATGATATGTTTGGCCTTCATTTTAAATAATACTTACACAAAGGTCTAAATTAGTCAATGGATGTGATCACAGCTGTCAATATATACCAGCTTATTTCAAGTGCAACAGGTCCTTACTGCTTTGTCCTTTCATAAAACTTTCAAAAGGGCCTTCATTTCACTGTTAAATTTAGATTTAGGTTCTTTCAAGTTAAAGGCATTCTTCTCTCAGCACAACTCCTTCAGTAATAACCAAGTTTACCAATTCACTTGGCTCTTGAACCTGGAGGGCTTCCTGATCCTAGGTTGAAGATGCACAATTCCAATGTCACTTTTTAGTGACTCAAGAGCATTTATGGCATAAACCAAGTCGGCTTTTATTTTTCATTTCCTTTGTATCTAAATTCCTGCTAAGTGTGATGGCATGCATCAGGGAAGTGGCATCAGTTCCAAGGGCTCTCTATTCTGACAGTACACTTAGGATAATTCAAGATTTTGATTCTGGCCCTCTCTCTATACTAGAGCTTTTATACATGATGTCAGAATTTGGCACACTTCAGATTAGCAGAATGAAGTGAGGTAAGCCTAAAGCTTTGGAAACCAGAACTTCACACAGGTCAGAACAAAACAAGGGAGGTATTGATGGTGTTCAGGGTTCAGACTGAACACGGGTCTCCTGAATGCACTCAGAGACATCTAAGCTGGAATACCAACAGAAGTCACTCATAAGCTGTGGTATTAATGCGAAAGTTATTTAATATCAGCACATGGGAAAACCCCTCTGCAAGCTGCTGGCAATCATTTCCTCAGATCTTACACTTACCTTCCTATGAGCAGATATCTGAGAGTAACAGGACAATGGTTTGTACTCACCATTAACAGCAGGCACACCTTGATTCAGATCCTCAGTAACCCTTGGCTGTGGTGACATGCAGAAATACAAGAGCTTCTCTCTCCTGAATGCATTCGGAACACGTCTCTGGCACAAGCATTTCCAGGCAGAAACCCAGCCCCATTTTCATTCATTTGTAGTGCAACAGAGGAGAAATATTAGAGTATGTCCAGAGGAGGGTGACCAAGAGTGGTGAAAGGCCTTGAGTGCCAGACTCAGGAGTCGTGGCTGAGGTCACTTGGTTTGTCCAGCTGGGAGAAGACAAGGCTGAGGGGTGACCTCATCACAGTCCAAAACTTCCTCAAGGGCATCAGCGGAGGAGGAGGTGCTGACCTCCTTTCTCTGCTGCTCAACTACGGGACACAGGAAATGGAATGAAGCTGGCAGGGAAGTTCAGATTAGGAAAAGTTTCTTCATTGAGAGGGCTTCTTCATTGAGAGGCCCTGGAACAGGCTCCCCAGTAGTTAGAGCAGCAAGCCTGCCAAAGGTCAAGCAACATCTGTTCTTTATCACATGGCTTGGTTTTAGGTAGTCCTGCAAGGAGCAGGGAGCTGCAGTTGGGGATCCTTAGGGGTCCCTTCTAACTTGAGATGTTTCTATGTTACATCTGAAACTGTGACCACAAAATCCAACCCTCAAAGACAAATTCTTTCTGTTCCTTTGGCCATTGGCTGGTCTTGAGTACACAGTATGAAATGCCATAGTCTTTGAGGGTGAGGAGAATCAGCTTAAGGATTGGAACTGAAACTACATTGGGGGGTTTAAACCACTCTACATGGTCCCTCCTCAGTGTACTCAACATTTGAAATGCCATGGAGGAAGGTCTAACTCCATATACTCTGCACAAAAGTCCCTGGACTGCCTCTCTTTCAGAGGTCTGAATTAAATTTGGGCAGAGATCTTCAGCTCACGGGGAAACATCCAGTTTACTATGTTTGAACTAGAGTTTAAATTTTATGTGTATATCAGATTCCTGACTTGCTCGTGTATGTAGTTGTTATCTAAGATAAACACAAGGCCTTTCCAGCTCACTGGGAAAAAAAATAATTAGTTTGAAAAATTACATTAAAGCAATATGAACTATAGGAACAAAACAAGAGATGAGACCAAGGTTCCCCCTCTAATGCAGTTTTTGGAAGAAGTCAAACAAATTATAAAACATTCTGATTTATTTATGTAGTTCTTTCTGAACATAAACATTCAATACTTTTAATTACTACAGAATCCTTATAAATCTAGAGGACTTCCATACATTTGAACAAAAGTGTCTTCATCAGTCTGACCACCTGTTGACAGCAAAGCTTAATCTAACCCAGCCTTCAGAGAATTTTAATTATGAGCAAATTCTTCATGTTGCATGCATTTGGGTGTTCAGCTCTGCTTTGGACATCTGTGTCTTCCTTTTTCTTGCCCTTTCAACTATAGTAGACAGAAATAAAAACATGAAGCATTTAACATGAAATATTTCCTTCCTAGAATATTTTGTTATATTTTTTACTTCTCACTTAGATTTTTGGTTTTTAACTAGAGGCTGCTTGTTGATTTATAAGACACAATTTTCTTATTCTATTAGAAATATTCTACTACCCAGCATCCTACATTTCCCCAACCAAGCAAGGATGCCAGGTCTTTAATCTAAATATTACCCCTTCATCTATTTATCCTCATGTGAAAATAAAAGGACCAGAGTCTGCTTTAGAAATCCTAAACCCAAGAAGAAACACAAATGGAAAGAAAGGAAATGGGACATGAAAATCTTAACTTGGTGCTGCTTACTCAAGAGGTTTCAGTTTTGATTTTTTCATCTGGAAATGTGGCTCAAGCAGTCATGCTGCCTGTGAGTGCTTTCTGGGAGGTGTTTCACTAAAAATTTTTGAACCTTGGCCAAAGAGGGACACCTGGACTTCAGCTCAGAGCACATAACACAGGTGGCTGAACACCCCCTGAGATTTTTAGGGTGTACATGTGCGAGGGCAGGCACAGACATGAGGGACCAAGTGTCATATGGGACAAGAGGCCAAGACAAGACCTTGGCAGGGAAGGAGAATGCTAGAGGAATGATTTAGAAAGAGGCAGATGGGAGACAGGTAATAAATGCTCTGCTGTTTTAACTCCTTAAGTAGCAACTGTGCTTTCAGCAAGACGTAAATTGACCCCAACCTTACAGTGACTTGGCAAATAAAAAATAACTTTTTAATTAATTGCACCGTGAATAAGAGAGAAATAAGCGCTTCTTTCTATAATGATGATGTGTATTTGGTAGTGCTCTCCTGCTGTCTAAATAAAGGGAAGGCAGAGTTGTGGTTCTCTGGCAGTGCTACTGGAATTGGATTATCTCCCTTCCTCCACTTGGCATCACAGAACAGTGACTCTTAATTGTACCTTCTATCTGATTATTAACTGCTTCTGATCATGCTCCATCTCTTCCCTTATCTGCTTTTCATCTCCTGCATTACTTCTCTATAATTGCAACTGACCTGCCTCAAGGCCCCAAATTATTTCCTATTGTCTTTGAGTGCAACAGATTGTTTGGGATATTTTGGTGGCTCCACCCATCATAGTGCTGCTCACCTCTTTCCTGAAACTGACTTTGTTGCAATCCAGCACTGGCCAAGAGCAGAAGCAGTTCCTACAGGCCCTGGTGATAGTGGATGAGGTTTCTGAACGAGCACGACCTTCATGTGGTGGCAGTCTTCAAATAGCTGGGCAGGCCCAACAGCAAACTGACTGTGAGCTACAAAATGGGAATCATTGCCCTGCCTGTCCTCAACAGGGCAAATACCAATATATTGGTGGCTGCTGGCCCACAGATGTTAGGTGAAGCAATGATTCTGAATCATGGTCCAGAGGCTCTGGCATAGGGTAAGCAGTGCATGCCAGAGGTTGTGAAATGCACTCTTAAGAAATGCTTCATATATGCAGTCATTGTCTTCTAAAAACCCTCACATCAACCCTCCACAGAGCCAGACAGGAATCGCCTTAACGTCATTGAAGTAAATACATTTCTCTTGTAAAATCCTAGGAGACAGACAGCTCTTCTTGCCAGGAAAATCATTAGGCCATCACTTGGAGTCTGGATTAGAGTAAAGGAATAAATGAAAGACATAATAAATTCCTCTATTCATATTACAGATCATGACAGGGGTAAAACTGGCAAGTATCTGCCATGTAAGAAACTGGTCTGGAAGTTGGGAAAAAAGAAAGAAAGACTGGAGCAAGACTTCTCCAGAGGAGCAAAAATACCTCAAATCCCTAAGTACTGCAAGTATGCTACACAAATAGATGGCAAATACTCAATGAAAATAAAATTAATATTGCTTATTAGATCACTAAATACCCTGTGGCAGCCAGCTTTGAGTTGCAGTGCTGAGTACAGCAGTGCCAGAAATTTCAGACAGAGAAACTGAATACCAAGTCTGTATTGCTGCTATCAATTACTTTGCTTTCATTTATAAATAATACTGGCTTGCTTCGGTTGCCAGTTAGGAGCTCTAAGACTATCTGGGGTGATACCTCATTCCTTTAGAAAACCTTAGTACATATATGCTCTAAAGGGCATCACTGAAGAAAGAGGCTCTAAGGCCTCAAAGCAAGAATCAGTTGCATGGAAAAAATTAGTCTTAGACCTGTATCAGAAGAAACCTGAGATTTTCTGCCCTTTTTCCTGGGTGAAAACAGAGATACCTACCTCCTAGAATGTCAGTCACTGAGAAGTTGAGCTCACCTGTGGAAATGCTCTGGTCTTTTGGTTCCAGACTCACACTGACTGAACTGAGAAAACAAACCCATGCTTTCTGAGGAGGCCTGACATCCCCCTGAGAGGAGCCCCATCATAGTCTCTGGTGTAGGACTGTATGGTGCATCAGCATCTACACAGGCACACCCACACTGTGCAGGGGTCAAGGGCTGCTGGGCTTGGGTTAGGTGAGGTAAATAAAGCACAGGGATTTGCATGTGCAGCTACAAACAAAACTCCTCCATGCAGCTGATCTGCCTCTTCAAACCTGGGAGAGATTTGGCCCCTTTGAAATTGAGGTCCCGCTAAGTGATATGCCTACTGTTCTTTTGCACTCCAAAATTGACATCAGAGGCACCAAAAACATATTTTTTAAAGTCTCTATGTTATGAATAATTGTTAGGCCCTTTTCTTTTATTATTATAAATAATTATAATACCAGGTTATTAGCTGGTATGCAAATAACATATCTGTTAATACAACATCTGAAGGTCTAGCCTTGTGTGATAATTCTGTCTTCAATGCAGGGATGTTCTTCCACCCCTGTAAGTGGAAGTTGCCTGGGAAGGCTCTGATTTTAACCAATGAATGCATGGAGGTTTCTTAAATGAGGTTATTTTTTTCCTTTTTGTTCTCTCCATGGGCTTTTTATCCTTGATTCTCCTGAAGCTGGAACTTATGCAATTGTGCTACCTATCAATCCCCTGTAATAACACTTGAACCCAGCGGCCAAATGTAATCACACTTTGCAGAGGGCTGGCAATCTCAAGGATAACATATCTGGGGGAAAAAGCAACCAGACAATAAAGGGAGAGGGAGTAAATGCATTCACTGCAGAAGGGTTTCAAGGAGAGGTCAATCACATTGGGAAGCACCAGAGACATTACAGAGGGAGAGAAACACAGGAAGCAGCCGCTGCTGACTCTGCTCATCATGGAGCAGCTTGTCCAAGGAGAGTTAGCTTCAAAAACCCAGATGACCATTCACACAGACAACATCAAGTCTGCACGTAGATGAACTTCCTGTCCAGCTTTCCAGTCGGTTCACAAACAGATGGGTGTCCTGGAGTAGTTCAGTCCAGCTCAGTTTTCTTTTATCTACAAAATCAGTTTTGATCTTCTGTGAACAACTTTAATAGACAGTGTTCAGGAGACAACCCCGACACTGATCCCTACAAGAATCAATTGCTGAGGTCTTAGAACCAAGCACTTCCAGAAAAGAGGTATCTAGTAAAAAGCAAGTCAGTTTCATTCCTCTCTTGTTATGGATTGTGTTTCTCAGTTTATCCCACTATACAGAAGAGGATGGCTTTTCTTCTCTACACAGTCCATACAGCGTATGTTGAGGAAAAGTGGTGGCATAATGGGTGGTTTCCTGAATAGAAAACAAATATGCTGATTTCTGTCACAATATTTCATCAATGTCCTGAAAAAATTGAAACTCATCTAAAGAAATTATGGAGGTATAGGAAGGGAGAGGCGAAGTTTCCCATCAGAACCCAGCAAAGTGACACACAGAGGCTGGTGATCTCTCCCAGGCATGTTAGTGCTCCTTGCAAGGAGACCTTCTCTCAGCAGGAGAGAAGGCTTTACACTCCCTTATAATGAAAGGACATCTGATAGCCCAGATTACTCTGCTAGGCAATGTATCATTTATTTATTGGGATTTAATGGGATTGAATATCTGTCTGCGCCTCCTGGATGCATCCTGCTTTCTGCTCTGTACATGACCGAGAGGCACCAGTAATATTGCAGTGAACAGACACATTGATTTTAGGGGCAGATGTTTTTTAAGCTGGATACTGTGTGCTTCTCCCCACATCCAGAAAGCTACAGCAGAACTGGAAAAGATGTGAAGATGCTCCTGATGCATCAGGGCATCATCAGTGAGGATAATCAATGGTACTGAAAGGCCTCTGCATCAGAAACCAATAAATCCAGGAGAGCTCTTCTGTTTGAAGAGAAGAGGAGAGGGGGTGGCTTGAGGGAGATCAATAAGAGCACGAATGGCATTAAGAAAGCCAGAAGGGAACAGTTGCCAGCTGTATCTTCTAATCCAAGCAGCACAGGGCAGCAAGTGATCCTGTCAGGCAGAATCTTCAAAGGATAGAAAAATACCTATACACGCAATGTGCAGATAATTTGTGGGCTGCATTGGCAGAGACCTTTTGTTTATAGGCTCCAAGGTCACCTGGACTTAGAAAGACACAGACCAGTTGAAAAGAGGGTCATCACCACTGGTTCAGATGATAAAAGTGTCCCTCTGTCTGGTTATCCCTTGGAGTCACTTGGGTCCACACTTTATGCCCAGACATGCTGCCTCTCACCCCCAGCCCAGCCTGCAGTGGCTGCTTGAGCATAGGGATTGAGCAACCAGCTCCAGGGCTTCCAACCCCGTGGCACATAGTGGGGCTTGATGAGGCCAGAGGGGTCCCCTCTTGCTTCTTGCTGGGAGAGTGGTCTCAGGATGCAGAGCAGTTCCCAGTCTGGTGGGTGCTAGATCAAGAATCTCCACAGGGCTCAGCCGCTGGAACTGGGGAAAAATCCACATTGCTGTTATGAGATTTCCTGCAAACCATTGGTACAAAAAACCCCTAAAGATAATTTGTATGCAAAGTATGTGTGCTGGGGAGATTATCCCTTCATCCCACCCTCCAAGCCCCGCTCCTGGGACCCAAAGGACATATGATCATGTTCAGCTCATTTGGCACCCCATATACGCTCTGGTGACACCTTATATGCCCTGCTCAGGTTGCTCCTCAAATAGTCAGATTGACACCATTTACTGATTGTCTTGGTTTGGTTTGGCAACAGGAAAGTCTGTTCAAGATCAGCCCTGAGAGCCAAAAGGGAAGGATGCTGAGAGGCTGTGCTTTCAGTACTGTCCCTGAAAGGCTCTTCCTTACCCTTTCCATATGGCTTCACAGTGCTGTTGGAGGCTAGAGAAAGCCACTCTGGTTGCCCCTATTCCTTGCTATACAACACATGCCAAGAAACTCTACCCAGTCTTTGTACAGTGATCTCATAGCTTACAGTTTCAGAAGCTATTTACAACTGAATGGAAAAACTGTGGATAAAGTTCCCAAGGAGGGCACATAAAACGTTGATACTCAGTTCTTCACACCTAGCTCCAGAGAAATTTAATTTCCCTAGCTTTAAGACAGTAAAGTCTCCTAAGTAGCAGTAAAAGCAGCTTCAATGTAAAAAGGACTGTACTATTTTTAAGAAGTATATAGATTTTTTTTTCTATTAATCATGACCTTTCTGCGAGGTGACCAATAATTAAGGATCAAACACACCAGTAACAAAAAGCTGGTTTTCTTCTCCCTGCTCTGTGCTGACGTGACCTGTACAGGCAGGCCCTCACCTCCAGAAGTAGGTATGATTTTGCTGGTGGGTCCTCCAAATTAATCAAAATTACTCCCATGTTGAAAAAATTGACCTGGCAGGTTTCTCCATCTGCTGTTCTTCACCCTGAACCTTCTCACTAATGCTGTTGGTCTGGAAGTGCAATACCAGGTAACAGATGTGACAGTAGGTTACAGCCTGCTATCTCATCCATTCTCACTGTCTAGGAGGAAGGTATATATTCACCAAGTTATCCCTTAATCCTTCAGATCAGTGCAATTGCACACGTGCATCCTTAAAATACATAGCTGGAAAGACAGCTTCTAACAGCTGCCACACATACTCAGCTTTTAGCCCCCGTTGTGCAGGTATGAGGGGGATCAATGCTGTTCAGGATGCTGTGATAGTGAATATTGATCCTCCTGTCTGTCTGGCTGAAATGACATCGATTTATAAATGTATTTGCAGAAATGTTTAGGAAGGTCCAGACACACGTGCATGCATTCCTTGTGGACATAAATAGTGATGTCAGCCTAAATCCATAATCCCCTTCCCATACCTCCATCAATATAGGATCCAAACAGCTAGACTTTTGGCATTTCAATGAAATGTCACCACACAGGAACCAGCAGTGAGTGTGTACGTATACACACAGCTACCCTGCTTCTGTCCAGTATGTCCAGGGGGTGCAGGAGCTCTGGATGAGTGTTGGTATCTGTGAGTGAGTCCTGCAGTGCACTGTTAGGGATATAAATAGATATTCAACTAGGAGCACTCTGGATACTTCCAAAAATTATTTTACATTACTTTCTAAATAAGACAAAGTTTTAGTGAGCCCACATTTTTTAGGCAGTTAGACAACAAACACTTTTCATCATAAGCATAGCAAGCATTTTCTCACCTGCTGAGCACAAGCACATCCTCCATGCAGGGCTTTTGGGTGCAGCTTATGGGGAACACTGCCCACTGAGCACAGGTAATGCACTTTGCCCGGTGGTCTGGGCTCTGAGTGTCCCTGGAACAGTTAATATGACTGAGATGGAAATCCCCAAAACCAGCAACCAACAACAATGTGTGATGTGAAGATGGTTGCTGTGTCCAGGAGCAAGGCCAGCTGCCCCTATCAGAAGCACCCCACTGGCAGCAGCACAAGACACAGCTGGAGGCAGGCAAAGACCAGTGGGATATGTGGTGGGAGAGAACACTGGATGAGCATTGGGATCTCTGAGCAGCTGTAAAAGCAGCAGGGAGAGGCATGGAAGTAGAAGATGAAATGCAGGAGAGAAACAGAGCAACAGAAAGAGAAGTGAAGAGAAAGCATGAGCAACTTCATCAGGCAGCAAAACTGCATCCTTTGCTATCCTCAAGGTGCATTGAAAGCTTTCCTTTCTCTTTCAAAACTCATCAGCTTCATCCAGGTCTCAGTGCCAGAGCTCTGGGTCCCTGAGGATGTGTATGAAATCAGAAAAAACCCACATTTCCCCAATTTTTTGGCCACATGGGTGTAATGTGATCATTATAACCAGGGTGCCTCTTGCTGCGAGGGGGTCCTGGGGAAGTGTCCCTGTGGCTCTGCACTGCCTGAAGAACAGGCATGTGAGGAAATGCTGCAGCCCCCAGCACTGCCCCTGCAGCTCCAGCCAGGGCTGCAGGCCAGGTTGCTGCCCCAAAGGTCAGGGGGTCAGGGGTCAGATTCTTTCCATCTACTCAGCAATGGCCAGATACTGCCTCCCCTAGTCCAGCAGCAGAAACACCTCTATGGAAATAATCCAAGGTAAGAAAAAAGTGACAATTAACTGCATTGAGGTAAACAGGGTCTCTGGGACATAAGAGGGCTTGGAAACAGTCTCAGGTGCAGTAGTTCTGGGAGACTGGAGGGGAGCAGCAAAATACTGGGGAGCTTCAGACCCCAGCCATCCTTTGCAGGAGCAGCTGACAGCCTTTGCACCCACCCAGCTGCATCCCATGCACAGCTTTGGAGCCCAGCAGGCAACCACAGTGCTATGTATCCCCAAGAGTACCTTGGCCTCAGCTCAAGTCCAGTGACCTCTTACTGAAAGTCTCCATATCATGTTACCCATCCTCAGAGCCATCTGCTAATGATTCGCATATCGACAACTGCATTTTGTAGTATTGGCATTTACAGTGACTTTACTGAGTCAAAAAAAAGCAGCCATTTACAGAGGCACAGAAATCAAAGATCATCAGTGAGACCTTCTGCCTTGTACCCCCCCACTTAAGAGGGTGCTGCTCTCCTGGGCCCGTGGGAAGGAATAGCCTGCTCAGCTCTGTTGGCCTGGTGCACTGAATGACGCTACTGTTGTCACAGCTGAAGAAGGGAGATTGGAATTGAATTTTAGAACATTATGAAAATCTGGCAAGGGAGGAAAATAAAAATACCAGATAAAATCCATTTCTGGACATGCCTGTTTTAGGGCTGGAAAAAGCCTTTCTAGAATTATCAAACAGAGCCATGTCCAAATTTGACAAGTCTCATGAATGCCCGCTGTGTGCCTCTGGTTGATTGCCATTTGCAAAATCTACTTAAAAAGATAAATTAGGCTCCTTTGTTTAAAAGACGCCAATGAACAATTCTGTGATCTCTCTTTCTGAGAACTGTCATTATACAGATATCTCTCACTTCACCTAATTCCCTCAGCAAGAAGAGTCCTACTTAGCAGGAGTGGAGGATGAGTGGTGGGGGGAGTGGGATTTTTATTTAACTCTGTGTCATGAGTCTCAAACAGGGTCTTTGAAGTCACTGGAGTAGATTGAAGGCTGAATCAGTTGTTTTCTCTCTTCAGTTGAGGGTTTCAGGTTCAGGTTTGGCTTTCTGGCAATGCCATACCTGTCAGATCAGAAGCAGGTTCCATGTTTTGTGAGGTGGTTGGTGATCTTTGCCATGCACCCTGCCAAATCCACCAATCTTAATACTTATTTCTAGGAAGGAATAAATCTAGCTACACATTCACAGCAACTTATAAATGCATCAAATACATCTTTGAGCCAGTATTATAGCTTAGGAACAGAACAAGCTCTTTATAACAACTGGAATATATTTTGAGACCCAGGCCTGGCGTTCACAATGTGGCATTCACGTTCATGACCTGTATCTCCACAATTTCTGCTTCTAGCAGTAGTAAATTCTAAATAGTGGTATATCATAAGGGTGCCTTGGGATCATAAACTTCATTATCCGTTATGGATGCTGATCCCAGGCACTTAGATCAATATAAAGATGTACTGATACTGAAATTCTATGCATAGCCATATTCTGAAATGTTCTAATCCCAGCAGGATGACAGCTAAACATAAAAGTGCCATAAATGCTCCTAACCTGTTTTAGTGACACACCCAGTTTTACAGTAATTTTTCTATAATTTCTATATAATTTTTCTAATTTCTGGCCTTCCTTTGAAATGTTGATTCAGACAACATTTGAATTAGTAGTATCTCCATTAAAACTGTTCACCTTGTCTCTATGAAGACTCATTTTTTTAAGTCCTGTAGCTAAGTAGCCAAAAGTAGAATTATTTCATCTTTAACCATGTACCTTTTTAGTGCCAGGTTGCCAAAGATAAGGTTTTCTCAGAAGACAATGTGTGTAGCTTAGGCTGGTGGTTTAATGGCTGTGCAAGTAGGTACAACACAGGGATAATTTGATACTAAAATCTGCTTGTTCTCAGCCCTTGTCCTCAAATTTCTCTCACTTCCTTTTCTCTTGAGGATCTTACTACTTACAGTCACTCTATCAGGAAAAGTCTCCATCATCTTTTCCCACTTAACAACATTTACTGGAACAAGAGAAATATTTCTGTTCCTGGATGAAGACTGAACACATTATTTTTGCTGTTTCCTGAATAATTCAGACACCATTTAAAAATGCCCCTCCGCATTGTTCTGGGGAAGTTCAAAGTGAGATTGGCCATGGTCTCTAGAGCTGTGCAGCGATGTGCAGGTCACCACAGATGACCCTGGGGCTGATCCCCCTGCACACCACCCTCCTGGGCAGCCCCAGAGGGATGCTGTGGTGGCTGCCCATGCCAGCACCCCGCTGCTGCTGCTGCCTGTGTGGGTGCAGGACAGCACCACACAGCCCCACTGCCACCCCTGCCGTACTGAGAGGCAGTGAGAGTGGAGTCTTTGGGGAAAAGAAATGAGTTTGGGGTCCTTTATAGCATAGCACCATTCCATATGCTTTTTGATAGCTCAGAATACTTTATTCAACCAACTATCTTTTTATGCAGTGACAGGAGCCACATCAATTAAAAGAGCATTGGTTTGTTGTAACAAAGCCAGGGGGACAGCTGACAGCTCCAGGGGGACAAGGACTGTAAAAGGATGTCTGCATGCTAAAGTGAGCTCGTTAACAGCTGAACAGCCACTGTAATTGTACTGGAAGATAATTCTACACTTTCTAACCCTTGCTTCCTGATATCAGCCTGGGAAAAAAAGAAAAGATGTCTATATATCTATATATAGATATATATATCTATATATCTATATCTATATCTATCTATCTATCTATCTATCTATCTATCTATCTATCTATCTATCTATGTCTGTAGGGGAAATAAGGCCTATGGGGATTTAGATCTTAACAAATATGGTATTAATCAGACTGACATCAATGGAGGAATCAGCCGTGCATATTTGAGGGAAATTTTCAATGAAGAGGGGCATCTGTAAAAGCAGATTTTCCCAGTGGCATTTTAACATCCACAGCTTGAGACAATGCTTTCCACTGGTATTGATTTCTCACCTGGTTGGAGCTGACCTTTCCCTGCACAGTCTGATGCAGAGTTAAAGTCCAAACCAACACAGCCAAGGGCTTTGCAAACCTGCTGTGTGCAGGCAAACCCTGATGGCTCCAGGCTTCCTTACCTGAGTTGGGCCCCCTGTGGTGCTGGGCAGGGCAGGAACTTTCAGTGCCTGCTGGGGACCAGGTTCTGAATATGTGACAAAAAAAACCATTATCTTCTCACCAGGGTCTGGCAAAGCTCCACCATGGTCAGGGAGTGTCCACTTTGGCTGACACCAAGTTACATCATCTAAATACAAGTGAATTTGCAACTTAATAGGGCTGTGTAAAACAAAAAAAATCCATATGTAATTTTGAGTGGCTCATGCTGAGACATCATTCCACCAAGCTGATAAAGCAGTATTCTTCTCTTTAGGCCAGATGCCAAAGTAAAATTAACCCAGCAGGCACTTTGCCATGGATTCTAGAGGATTTGAGGTTGGTGAGGCCACATCTTGAACACCATTCAATTTTGGACACCTTATTACCCTCAAGCCACTGACAAGCTGGGAGGAGTTAAAAAGAAAATGTCAGTAACAGAGTTTAAGGTAACTGGCTTAGGAAGAAAGACTGAAGAGTTATTAAATTATTAATAGCTTGGCTAAGCAGTATCTCAACAGTCTTTGAAGTATGAAGGCGTAAAGGAAGGAGCAAAAGCTAGAGGGGAGCAATATCTCTCACCAGGTGACAGTGCCACAACAGCCATGGTGAGGTCAGGCTGGGAGAAGCCCAGGTTTGAAGGCTGAGCCAGTTGAGGGATGTCTCTGGATGTCCCTGCCTCTGGCTGCCTCTGCCACCCACAGTGCCCCATAATCTTAGGACCCCGAGAAGTAGTGGATGGGGGAATGCAAAATCAAGAAAAAAGTGCAGAGGCTGAAAATGTGTGTATGGTTTTTACTGCATTATTCTTTCCTGTAACAGCTAGATATGGAGTAGTAATAATTAGACTCTTAAAATTTCATTTATGTTATCAATAAATTCTTGTCTTTACTTAATGACCATCCCTTTTGTCTACAAACAAGATTTTGAGTGTAATGAGAGCTAGGGTGCAGCTTTGCAGATGGGCATTCAGCTAGGCATGTGGCTTATTTTCTTGCACCATCTGAAAGTCTATGACCTGTGAGAGCCTGTGCAGACAGAGATACCCCTTCAGTGGAAGGTGACGCGGTCAGAACTGGTGGAGATGTTTCATGGGATGTTTAATGTTCCCAAAGGACCCTGTCATTTGCCATCATCTGAAATACACCACAAACAGTAGTAAGTTGCCCCAAAATAGCAGGCTTTGGCATTAAAGAACCACCATGTCTGAAAGAACCACCACTGGGCTTTGCTAGGTTTATTTTTGCATTCAGTTTAGCAGTTTTTCATAGCAGTAATTTCCTTTGGATTCCCAGGAGGCAAAGAGGGAGTAGAGGGATCTGGTTGGGCTCATGGTGGGGTCTGCAGCCTTGACAAACAAGAGCAGGACAGAAAAGTGGAGACCAGCCAAGCCCTGAAGAGAGGCTGCTTTGCCTTTTCCTCTGCCTGGTCATGCTGTGCCATCACAAACCCAGCACAGCACTATTGCCAATACCCTTCCTTGCTTTTATTGCTTTCTCTGAGGCTGAAAACAGTGGCAGCATCAGTTCAGTTCAACTCCAATGTTCTCCCCGTTTTGCTTCCCTGAATTGCTTAGGCTGCAGATCAGATGTCTTTATTTCAAACACAGAATAACTGTGCTCCCTAGCTTGAAAAAATGCCAGTGTTTTTTCTTCTGTCAAACTGCAAAATACAGGAGAGGGGCAAATGAGAGTGCTCATTAGTGAAACACAATGCAGCAAAGGAAAAAACATAACACATAAAAAAAAAATCACACCTCAAACTCTGAAACTAGATAGAAAGCTGGATGCAAAGAGTGTTCCTTCACTGTGCCACACCATCTGAGGGACTGGAATTCTCCTACATACTAAATTTTTTATTTCAGAAAACTTTCGGGAGAAATTTTTGCCCTCTCCATGAGAAAGGCAGAGAAAGCCTGACATGTCCAGTCACCTTCTGACTTTTTAATACAGAAGACAGACATGGGCCAAAGGCAAAAGTATAAACCTCATTTCTACCATGGAAGGGAGATGAACGTCCAATGCCAGCCTAGTGTACAACCCCCAGGTACATGAGGGAGGGAGCCCATGGGATCCTCCCCCACATCTTCCCATGCCAGGATGGATTCTCCTCCCAGCTGATGCAGTCCATGCTGCACACTGGGGAGTCACCAAGGCATCACGGGATGAACACCTCCTTCAGGAGACAGGCTGAAATCATGGTGCTTGGAGAGACAGCGTCATGGAACCACCCAGCAGGCTGACCCCCATCACAGTGCTGGCAGCACTCCAGTGAGGCTTCAGGCAATGACCTGTCCCTCCTGGTATTCCCCACCACCACCACCACCTCCTGCACAGCCTCCACAAGAGGGAGGAATCTATAAGTGCCCTTATCATGAGTAAACAAAGTTAATGTTTTACTAACATTGACACTGAGCTCCCAGTCAGTGCTGGGTGAACTTAGAGCAGTTCAAGCTGGTGTGGCATGTAAGGAGCCTGGGATAAAGCCAGGCCTGGTGTGCCAAGGAGTGCTGGCACACAGGTCTGCTCAGGACAACATCTCCAAGGGATAACGTCTCAGCCCCGACCTAACCTTTTAGGCACAGTCCTGCAAAAGTGGCTTTCAAGCTTATTACTCAAGTTGCTAATTGTGCAAACCACAGAAATAGGAAGGGGCTTCACCTCCCTGTTTGTACATATTATTCAGTTACCTCTGGTCATAGGAATGTTATCCTTGCAAACACATTCTCCATTGGTTTCTTTTGGAGCCTCTTGGTCTCCCTGAGCCCAGGCTTTGTCTTGCTGGTGCCTTGGTCAGCAAGAGAGAAAAAGTGCAATGGATCCTGCCTAGCCCTGCCCACCACCATGCCTAGGCTGTGCAGGAGAGGAAGTCAGGCCACTGTCTCACTTCCAGCCTTGTGCCACTCCAGGTTCCTGAGCAGCCTTCCCTCTCTCCCCTGTGTGACCTTTCCTCCCAGCTGTCCTTCCCTTTGGTGGCCAGCCCAAGGTCAGTGGTGCAGGCATTAAAAACTGGCCAAGGAAAGCAAACACGAGTCCCCCTTCGAGCAGTTCGGGGTACATTAAACACAACAAAAGGCTCTGGGTCAAGAGTTTGGCACTGCAATGGGACCAGGGCTGGCTGCAATGGCCACAATGGCAGGGCATTGTGGTAGGACACTGATGGACAGCCCTGCAGGGGCAGGTGAGTAAAGGGGGCACTGGATGAATCCTAATGGACTATAAAGCAAGAATGAGCTTAGACCAGCTCTCCTGTGGGGCCACGAAGAGTTGCCCACTGGTCACTAACAAGAGTCCTGACAAATTACTGCAGTGTCCAGGAGCCCTTCAACAGAGCCCATAGAATAGCAATTGTCCCATCCTACCTTGATAAACCACTTCAGACAGGCAGCATTCATTTTCATTCACACACAAACTTTTGGGGAGAGTCCCAGATTTGTCACAGCTGCACATGGATGCTGCCCATGGCTCAGCCATGCCAAGCATCCAGCAATTCACCAAGTTCCAAGTTAGCTTGTTTGTAAGGTGGTGGAAAATCCCCAGGTTCCCAATGGGGAACTTCTACACTAAGAACTCTCGTACTTACGAAAGTTCTGCTCTTGACGGCCCTTTTCTCTTCACGGTCTCTGTTGCTGCAAAACAGAGGAGAGACAGGGGACAAGTCCATGAAGGTGACATGGCTTTGAAGCAGGCTGTCCACATACACAGCATGCAGCACACAGCCCAGTGTCCCCTCTGAGCCCCTCATGCTGCCACTTGGATCTCATGAAGATGTAATTAATATTTTTGCATGCATTCCAAGGTCTGGGTCTTGCAAGAGGGGAGGGCAGCCCATCAGGGGTTTTTGTGATATGGAACAGGGGAGACCTATTGCATGCTCAGGGACAAGGGGTAACGGCCCTAAGCTGAAGGAGAGCAGGTGTATATCAGATGCTAGGAAGAAATTATTTGCTGTGAAGGTGGTGAGACAATGAAACTGATTGCCCAGAGAAGCTGTAGGTGCCCCATCCCTGGAAGTGTTCAAGGCCAGGTTGGATGGATCTCTGAGCAATCTGGTCTAGTGGAAAGTGTCCCTGTCCATGGCAGGGGGGGTGGAACTAAGTAATCCTTCCCACCCAAACCATTCTGTGGTTCTATGACTGTGGCTTGACTGAGTTGGGCTGTGTCCCAGTATCAGTACTGGCCCCTCAGGGACACCACTCCATACTGGTTGCAGCTGGATGTCCCCGTGCTGAGTGCTGCACTGTGGTCCCAGCTGTCGTCCAGTTGCCATCTATCTCCCAGCCCTTCCCAAGCCAAAGCACAGGTCCCCACCTGGCTGCTGTGTCATCAGTTCTGCTGATGTCAAACTTGGTGATGTGGAATTGGAAAGCCTCCATGTTTGCCAACCAGTCCACTTGTCTCACAGACTGGTGGATGTGGTGCACCCTTAGTAAATCCCAACCACCTTCTTGTCTTCCACCTTCTTGCAAATAGCTTCCAAAAGTAGTCACATATTTAACAAGTAATTTCTTATTTTCTAACCATCCACCCCGCAATACCCTATGTCCCAACAAATGACAACACATTGTAGTGGGAGAACTGTATCTACTACTTGCAGGTTACTCGGAAAAAAACAACAAAAGAAGAAAACCCAGAGAGAAACAAGTTCTCCGTTGCTTTATCTGCTCTGATAACAGCTATCACACGGAGTCTATCGCAAACCCTACGGGCACTTGGCAAAATGCGTAACTCTGCTGACCTGCTAAGGCAGTCAAGAGAAAGGAGAAGGGCATTTGATAGGAACAAACTTTCCCTTGCCAGCATTATCAACACCCTTTATAAAGGTTGATAGTGGTGAGCAGGGGCTTTCATTGGCACAGGAAGCAATCTCGGTGACCTTCAGTGCAGAAGAAGGTATAAAACCCAAAGGCTTTTTCTTGGTCGACTGTCTGGGCACCAGTTGAATTTCTTAGTTTCCAAGGAGGACACATTTTTGGGAACTTTTCTGAGAAAATGGCAACTTTAAATGAAAAGAAGACCTGCAGCGAACGTATGGCAGATTTCCGTCGTTTTGTCTGGAACCCAGAAACAAAGCTCTTCATGGGAAGGTCCTTAATTAACTGGGGTAGGTTTTCACATGCAAGATTCTTCTCTTCCTTCTGGTACACTTAAAAACTGTGTGGGGCGGATGTTGTCTTAATGAGTGGGACACACTGTAGATGTGTTGAAGCCAGCAGTTCTCATATGTGCTTCTAAGCCACTTTTTGGGCAGCTCTATGAGCTGGATCAAGTAGATCAAAACATTGATCCATGTAGTTCCTGCAAATGCGTGACTTCAAAGTGGTTTTGAACCAAATACTTCAAAAGGAGAAAAATTAACACATTAACAGGAAACTTATTAATAGCCAGGGGTGATGGTTACAGTGTGGTTTTGACATTGCTAATTAAAAGGGGGTTCAGGTACATGGAGAAATTTGCTTAATCAGTGTTTGTCCAATTCTTTGGAAATAAGTTTTGTTTTTCTGAAATTCCTTTCTGAATTATTGTTTGCTCAGTAGATCTTGTTTCTTATCACTGCATGCTACCACATATTTCATGCCAAAATGCATTTCATACTGGCAGGTATTTCATACCAGCATGTATATATGCATGTATATACTAGCAAGTATTTCAGCTGAGCTTCCCTTCCCCCAGCCAAACTTGTGTCTACAATGATATCTGTATTATGATCTACATTCTGGGAAGGGCAGCCAGGACCATTGTAAGGAAGATCCATAGTCTTCCCACATACTGTAGGAGTAGCTGCAAGTTTCCAGGTGATTTTTTCCTGCCTGTGCATGTAGTTTATTGGCTACTCCTAAAACCAGAATTTTACAGACAATGCAACTGAAATGGGAGCCTTTCCAGTTGGTAGAGAAGAAGGTGCTACAAACCATCTGTGATTACAGGTAGAGGTTTCTAATAGCACCCCTCCAAAACAACCACTAGCTGCTTGTACAGCACCAGCCATGTGTAAGACACTATGCACATTCAGACAGAAATACAGCATTACTCTTACATTATCTCACAGCAGAATAAGGTAGCAAGATGGCACGTTTTGCTGTTGGTGATTTCAGCTGTATAAGGCAGTGAAATGATATGTGTCTAAAACCAACACACCTGAAGTAGTGTCATCTGTCATCCAAATAACACAAGGAGCAACTTGGGTTTGTCAAAGAAACGCCTCATTGCTTAGTCCATGTGTAGTAAGTAGATAAATGGTCTTAATATGTGAAATTACTTCAAGATGCCACATAACCTTTAAGCTTTAAATAATCTGAGCTCAGCACCAACTTCTTCAAAAATCCTTGTAGAACTATACTATTTTTTTCTATAAGAGTATTTTTTGAGTGTAGAGAAAATGCTTCAAAGCACCTGTCCCTTTACAGGAAGAACTTCCCTGGGGACAGGGGTGGAAAGGAGATGGCTGCTGCTGCCAGGATCAGCCTGGCTGCAGAGCAAGCACTGCACAGCCTTGCTCAAAATTTGAAATTCTGCCCTTATTCTTTTCCACAGTGTGGATCAGCCTCTACTACCTGGCTTTCTACGTGGTGATGTCAGGGCTGTTTGCACTCTGCATTTACTCTTTAATGAGGACAATTAACCCGTACGAGCCGGATTACCAAGACCAGCTGAAATCCCCAGGTACTGCCAGGGTCCCGTAGCAGCTGCGTAGGGCTGGGCTGGGCTGGGCTGAGAGGCATTGCCAGAGCCCAGGGCTGAGGGGAGACCAATGTGGAATAGCTCAGGTCAATTCTGCCCAGACAATCCCTGCAAAGTTTAACCCCTGCCTGAAGACACTTTTAGGCTTTAAAAAAAATCTGGCCCATTTATTTATGTATTGTTATATGGATATACTTATATATCCATATATTTATGAATATATAATATGAAAAATTAATATATATATATATTCATTTATTTCATCTTGCTATTGGGATGATCAGTGCCTGCCTGTAGCGGGTCACCTTCTGTCCCCATGGGCAGGGATCAGTCCCTGGGGAAGCCCTAGGTTCTACTCCAAACCCCCAAGCACCACAGAGGGCTTTGGGGTGCCCAGCAAGATGTAGAGGTGATGGGGTGAGCAGCCTTGGGTGGGTATTTCCATGCTTGCCAGCACCATGGAAAGTCCCTGAGAGAGCTTGAATACCTTGCCAGCAGGATGTGCTGAGCCAGTAGTCAAGGAAGTAAAAATAAGACAAAGATGTGGGATTAGGAACACAGATTTGTGGGACATGAAAAGAAATAGGGGAGACGATCAGAGACGATTAGCGCACACTGCTAAAACTTCACACCCCAATGGCTTGTTTCCACAATGGGAGGGAAAAAAAATAGCCCTAGAAATTATTCTGTCAGATGCTTTTGTATTTTGAAGTTTCCACTCCCACTATTTAGCAAGTTAGGTGTTTGCTGGGAAAATAATTCCTGTGACATATTATGTGTGGCTTTTTCAAAAGCTGTTTCTCATGCTGTCGTGTGATCTGTTTCTTTAACCCAACGTGACTGTTATTGCTAACAAGTCCTGGGGAAATCCAGTGCAATTGCTGGAATGATTTTACAAGCTGTTCTTGTAACAGCATGGACATATGTGAAAATAAAATAATTCAGCAGCAGCACAGGCTTTAGGATTTTGGTTGAACAACTTACAGCTGAGGTGGTTTCTGAACATGGTTAAATCCTCCCCAAAAAGGCTGGAGGATCTTGTACACTTAGAATGAGTCTTGATGCAGCATAATTGCTACTGTCAATTTAAATAAACAAATCTGTGCCTGGCACCTCTCCTCTGCTTTGTCTTCCCTTTTCTTCCTCGTGAAGGTGTAACCTTACGACCCGATGTGTATGGGGATAGAGGACTACAAATTTATTACAACATATCCGACAACAAAACCTGGGAAGGTTTAGTGACAACTCTTCACACTTTTCTGACAGGTAAAAATGAAGTTTCTTGCATAATACTGAAAAAAGGTGCTGCCTTATCTCCAGTATAGGTCTGAGGACCTTAAGTCAGTGCTTCCATTTTACATTTGTCCTTCTCAAATCACAGATTTTGAGTGGAAAGTGCATCTACTGAAAGGGATGAGCAAATCACCTCATGAATCTATAAATCAAACATATGTACACATCTATTAAAATCCAGGCTCTGCTTCAGGGCTTTTACTTTGTTTAATCCTAAACAGCCTTAATAAAATAGACCAATAGAAAGTCTGAAGGAAGAGGGAGGACAAAAGGTCTTCAAAATTAGTCTCATCTAAATTAATCTAATTAATTTGTCTATGACTACAAACATCAAAGTGCCATAATAAATTTCATAAAGCATGGTGTCTTCAGGGAATACAGTCAAAGTAGGTTATGTGCTCCATTTGCCTGTTCATGTCTTAGCACATTTATATTCCTATTGAGCCTTAATAATGTAATTCTTCATGTTTCTCACACACATTGAGAAAAATTGTATTTGAAGTTGACTTTATGTGGAGTTATCAACACAAGCTGCTACTCTTAACTCAATCCGATCTCTTTTCTTTTGATTTGCTTGGATATTAAAAAAAAAAAAAAAACAACAATACTGAACCAAACCCCTAAACAGTTTAAACTTTCCTTGTTCCATCTAATCCCAACATCACTTGAAGTACAGTCTCCCCTGATAGAAACTCCAGCCTGATGTTGGGATGTATAATTTGCATATGAAAAGCTTCAGAGGGGATTTTTTTCTTTCTTCCTTCACGCATCTAGCATATACACCAGCTGCTCAGCATCTGAACATCAACTGCACCAATAATACCTACTTCATCCAGGACACCTTTGATGGCCCGAATAAAACAAAACTATCCTGCAAATTTACCTCAGACATGCTTCAAAACTGCTCCGGCATCACAGATCCAACTTTTGGATTTCCAGAAGGAAAACCCTGTTTTATTGTAAAAATGAACAGGGTAAGTACAAGTTCAAGGTGCTGAGCAGAAAAAATTAAGAGTAGCTTGAGTCTCCACTGAGGAGCTGCTGTGTCTCTGCTGCCATAGGTTCTAAACTCTGCTTTCTACTGGGAATTAAAAATCATGTGCTTTTCCCTGACAGACCTCTGGATTTGCCAGGGAAATCCTGAGACTTTTTCACCATTCCTACGAAGGCAGTGATCTCTGAACTGACTCTCTACAGCTTAGTTTAGTTTAGTTTAGTTTAGCTTAATTTAGTTAGTGCCTCTGTAGGGCTCTCATCCCACAAACTAGCACCAGAAGAGCATCCTCCTGCAATACCACAGCCCTGTGCCTTCAGCTGAGGCACCAGGATGTGACAGTAACTGATGTGGTTTCAGAGAGGTGATATCTTATTTCTCCAGGCGGCAAAGAAAATCTTTAGAAGAACCTATAAAAACAAAATTCAAACCTGGAGGATATTTTTCTCAGGGAAAACCACCATGTTTTTTGGAGAGGAATAAAGGGTATTTTCAATGCTTTATTTTTTTCAGGATGTAGACAAAAGCATAACCACTTTTTATCTGTTTTTGGGTAAAATTCTGAGCCTTCTGATTCAGGTTCAGCAGAAAGTGAAGAGCTCAAATTCCCCTCCAGTTGCTGATAGACAAAACCACTGCATTTTTTGTTTGGCTTGCACCTTAGGCATTTCAAAAAATCTGTGCAAGCCCTAACCAAGAGGGGAGCTGCGCCCCTGATTCTGGCTGGTGAAACGAGCTTTTTCCAAAAATGCCTTTTTTAGCAAGACTGGGGCCATCCCCAGCAGGGAAAACATGTGGATAGTGACCAGGGGGCTTCACCTCCGTTCACTTTTGCCTCTACAGGATGCAACCCCACTGGTTTTGTAGGACTAAACTAACCCAAGGGTTTTTCTGCCAAAATCACAGTTTTTGAAGGATAAGATCAAAAGCATGGATATTCAGCTTTTCCTTTCCTTTACACACAATTAACTGCTTTAAGAGACCCCTGGCTGCCTGGGCATCAGCAAGGGCAGGTGGTATGGGTGGATAAATGAGCTGGAGGAGGTGCAGTGCTACTTGCTCCGGCCAGGCTAGAGCCTAGCAGCAGTGCTCATCCCAGGTAATGCCCAGTCCTGCCTCCTAAATATCCAGCCACAACAGTTTTTCACCTACATAAATGAGATTATTTGTTTGAGAGAGTCTTACACAAGAACATATTAAGCATCCTTTGAAGCTCAGCTCTCAAATAATTGATTGCCCAGTTTTATCTCAAAACAATTTCCAAGATGACCAAATGTGTTTTCTTTTTCAGATTATCAAGTTTTACCCTGGCAATGGCACTGCACCAAGGGTGAACTGCACATATGTGGTAAGGGTATGAGGTCTGGGTCTCACACATTTCAAGCACTGCAGCTTTGAGAGCAAGAAAGAGCAGTGGTGATTAGAAAAAATACCCTTGCAGCTCTGAAAATCAGATCCCAAATAGTTGGAATATTCTCAGTTCTCTGCAAGTTCCTGCACCAGCTGACATGCTAAGGAAAAAACCTCCAAGTTTGCTTTACTTTAAATCACCCGAAAACGCGCGGATTTGGGCTGCGGAGAACATTTGCTGCTTGCTTTCAGCTCCCTGTAGTGGCGCTCACACCTCGGCGCAGCCCCCTCAGGCTCCCAGCAGGTCCAGCTCACTGAATTCCCAGCTGCTGTCAAGGGACACTTGCCTGCTTTTCTTGGCAATAGCAACAGCGGGAGATTCCCACTTTTATTTGAAAAATAAGACTGGTGCTAAACAGCCTGCTGAACTTGAGCTTTAACACACACTTAGCAGCCCTAAAACACTCGCCTCGGGCTGGCCGATGATTTCCTCACCAACAGAGCTTCTTCCTCCCTTGTTTTACAAACAGGGTGAGGAGTCTCGCCCGCTGGAGGTGGACTACTACCCCGTGAATGGCACCTTCAACCTGCACTACTTCCCCTACTACGGGAAAAAGGCTCAGGTGGGTGCTTCTGTATTTAACTTTTCTGTCAGGTGAAACACAGGGGGCATCTTTGCAATCCTATGAGAACTGGAGAGGCTATTTTCAAGACCTCATTTTTAAACTGGTAGTGTAAAATTTAAGTATTTCCTTTTTTAATTTTTTTTTTTTTTTTTTACTTCTCCTCCTAGCCCAGCTACAGCAATCCCTTGGTAGCTGTGAAATTTCTCAACATTACAAGGAATGTAGAACTTAAAATAGTGTGCAAAATCATTGGAGCTGGAATTACCTTTGATAATGTTCATGATCCGTATGAAGGAAAAGTGGAATTTAAACTGAAAATTGAAGACTGAGCAGCAACAGAGGCACTTCTGAAAAATGTATGAAGAGTAAACTTAACTATTATCACATTCATCTATATTTATTTTCTCACTATGGTTCCTATATAGATTACAGTGCAAAGAGACATTTTCTACTGCAAGATGGCCCATACAGCAAAAAATCAAGATCCTACTCCCAGTGTGTAAAGATGAAGATTATCTCAATGTACATAATAGCTTAATACTTCATAGCTACAGGATGCTGCTGCCTTCATGCAAATATTTGTACAAAACAAGTTTCCCCCAAAGGATGCAGTTGTGCCTTCAAAGAACATAAGCACAGACTCAAACGATCCTTTTCAATCACTTTTCAAACCATAATAAATAATTGATGTATGATACTACATCTTGGTTATTGAGAAATTAGATAGCTTGAAAAGGAAATCAATACTCTGAAATACTAGCAAGTAATTAAATTTTCAATCTCTCTTGTATAGGATGTATAAAAATGTATCAAAATTATCTGTATCCCAATGCATTGGCTTTTGGCACTAGTCAGCTGAGTCAGCTTTTTTTAGTTGACAAATCAATGATGGCAAAAGAAGTGAACTTGCAATCTGTCCTCTAGCTCACAGATTTCACTGTACCACTTACCTCTATGTATATAACCTAATAAAAGTGACTGGTAAGACTGTAACATCCAGTTAGATCCAGGAAACTGTTCATTTAACTAGAGGCTGTAATTTGTTTGGGGTTTTTGTTTGTTTGCTGTTTTGTTGTTATTTTGTGTTTGTTGTTTTTGTGATGGTTTTATTTGTTTTATCCAGTAGAATAGCCCCATATTGTAATGATAAGTTTTGGGTTATTTGGAGAAATCTGGAAGATGCTGAAATAACACTAAATCTTTAAGTGAATCTAACCTTTGAGAAGTCTGATTGTATCACATATAATCCAAAGAGACAGGATTGTTGTGTCTGTATAGTATATTTATGTTACCTGAAGTCCAGGATGCTCCAGCCAGAGAATGAACACTGCACACAGAAAAAAAGATCTTCAAGAGCAGAAATCATTTTACACCTTAACTGCCTGGACATTTCAAAAAGCAAGAAGATGTAACAGATCACCTCCTGTACTACAGCAACCTGCAGCCAGCCAGCTTGTAGTCAGAATCCAGTTGGAGGGGAGTATTTCATCTTCAAAGCCACAAATGATATTTGAGCCTTTCTTAGAAAAATTCAGCATTTCAAAACCAGTAAGAAAATGCTTCCTCATATAAAAACTTCTTTTCCTTTGGCCTTTCCTGTTTCAATTTTTACAGTGCGGCTTTGCCTTTCTTCTAAGAGACAATGGAAATCAATTTTATATCCTTTTTGGAACACAGGTCTCCCCCTGTGCATCTTTCCAAAATAACATGGAAAACAATAAAATACTTTTGATAACAAAATAGTAACTCATGTTCAACATTGGTTAAATGTTGTCTACAAACAGAACATTTAAATATTTCCAAGAAAACCAAGAACTCTTCCCTTGGTGCTCTAACATGGGCAGACTCTCTGCTTGACTGTTTTAGTATCTACAGCTTGCAGTGAGCTGGCACAAGCTCACATTCCAGTAAGCCCTACAACCACAGCACAGGAATATGCTGAATAAATTCCCTATGGATTGTGTGCCTGCAAAGCTACAGCTTCAGAACAGCAGCCTAGACCAGCTTCACAGGAAGACCTGTGATGGGATAAATAGAGAAAGGGTTTCCCTGTGCTGACCAAATGATGATGTGTTCTGACATCAAAAAGAGATCCACCAAATCTGGTTCTTATGTAGAAAGATTGCCATCCTGAAGTTAAATGTTTCTTGAACTTCTAGCCATCTGAGATTATTCCCTTTCTTTATTGAAATCGGAAATAATGACAGCAAAGAGCAAGGTTTGTGGCTAGTGTAGCTGAAGTAGAAAAGTGTAGTTAATATTAGCCTGCCCAAACTCCAAATGCAAGCACACTGAACAGCAGAATGCCCATCATGCAAATACTCTGTAATACTAATTACTGCATGGCACAGCCCAGCACTGCATACAACCATGTCATCTAGTGAGCACAGCTGCACTTTGGAGGCATACAAACGACAGAAGCTACAAGATACAGCCCAAAATAAGCACATGGGAAGGAAAACAGGCAGGGCATCCTGCCCAAGGCACAAGAAGCACGACTGGCAAAAGCTAAACAAGCTAAAAAGCAGCTGAATCCAGGGGAAGGAGGCCAAGAAGCAGGAAACACCAGCAATGAGAGGGAAGAAATGAAGAGAGGCATTTCCTCTGTCTATGAGCCCTCCAGCCTCATCACCTTCACCCTGGAGACTGAGAGGACCTTGGCCACCAGTGTCACCTGTACAGCAGCAGCTGCAAGTTACTCTGTAGTCACAGTCAATTTTTAGTATTAGAGACTGACAAGCATTATAGACTAACAGTTGCATACACACAGCAATAATTATTACTATGCAGGAGCTAACATTAGCACAAAGTGTGTTAAGGAATTAAGTTAAAAGCTTTGTTTTCAAATTTGAAACCACACACATTTATCAGTCTTTGGAGCACTTTCATTGCAAGAGTCCAATTCCTTGAGAGAGACATACGCATTCAAGAACATATATGAATATATACATATGTGTATCTAGGTATATCTAGCTATAATCATATACCCAGACTATACATAAATTCAGCTGCAACAGTAGCAGTATTTGATTAGACCAAACAACTTAAACGGGGAAAAGAACCTCATCAGGCTACATGGGAAACTGAAGCAGTAGATTTAAGAATGAATTGCAAGCAAATGCAGATTCCTGAGTTTAGGTGGATGCAGATCAACCAGGATGGGGATGGGTGGTTAGTCCATGCCTCTGGAGCAGAGGAGGGGCCAGGAAGGCAGTATCAGAGACCACACAGTGGCTCTCAGTGCCAGACTCTGCCCTTTTGTCCTACTAGCTGAGCAACAGCAAGGTTAGCCAAGAGAAAAGGCATGGGGAAGGCAAAATAGGCCATGAAATGAATACATTAACACCATGAATTTTTATATCCAATAAATTTTAGTTTCCAGACTTATCTGCTAAAGGTGTTAAATAAAACTCTTGAAGATCAGTGCGAACAGAACAGAAACACAGCAGTTGCTATGAGATACACTTTCCACACCTCCTTCTTATCAATATTCATGGCAATGGTAAATTATTGAAGTGTAAAGTCTTAATGTCTGTTATTAAAATAATAGTGGAGAAAAACACTGAATACGAGCACCTTGATGCCTTAAAGGACTTTGTGCTATGGCTATGAAACTACAGCAAGTTCAAAACCTCCTCTACCTTTCAGAATTGCCAAGTACTCGATATTAATAATCGAGTCTTTGCTTAATGGTCTCATATGATGTCATTGCTATTGCACTTGGGAATTCCTCCCACCATTTCACAGAGCTGTTTTTAATCTCCTACCTGTAATAAAAGTCAAGCAGAAATTGATTCTGCAACAAATAAAGCTGTCTAACCATGTGCTACTTTCAGTAATTGGATGTAAAGTAACAGCTACATCAATAATGTTTGCAGAAAGTATTTTCTGCTGTGCACCTAAGCTCCCTTCACAAGCTTCATTTCTTTCAGGCACAAAAGCTCAAGCTCAAACAAGATAATTTTGTTTAAAGTAAAATAAATATGTGCATGAAAGAAAAGGTGCACTTTTCTTCAGTTTGATTGGAAAGACTCTTCTCACTGGGGAATGAAGACTTTTCACTTTTCTTCCATTTTTTTTTACCAGACCAGTAACAATGGATGCACCAAACTTCTCATTATTCTAAGAGCAGAAATTGGACTGAAAATTCCATTTTTAGGATCCTGCTACACCTCTGAGAAAGAACAGAATTCTGGAGAAACACTTGGGATAACACCATTCATTAATGTTTATATTGACATGTAGTCCTACTATTACCAGTTTGGGAATCACATCATTCCAATAAAAATATGTTCCAGCCATTTATTACTATCATCAACTAGGAAACTCATTTTAAGTACTCTGATTTCAAGTTCCAGTTCTTAAATCTTTTGTCACCTTTTTGCCAGATATTGATGAACCTGTTGAAATGGTATCTTCTGTATGACCTCACAGAAATCCACTAATTTCTCCATTTTCCCCCTTTTTATTAAGCAAGCCAAAATATGACTTCCTTAAGTCTCCTAGTAATAGATCTTGACCTTAGGAATCAAATAACTGGGGGAAGGGCTTTTTTTTCTGAGTCTTTCCTGATTTTTCCAACATCCTTTTGAAATGATGATGCTAACAAATATGCAGCTGTTCACTGCTGGTCTCACTGAATGTATCTGGATGTAACACCACTTTCCAATCCATTATCAGTTTTAACTACACATCCAAATTCAGATAAGCTAGTTCTTCACAAAACAGTGTAGGACACATATGGAGTTATAATCTACCTAGATGCCCTGCATCATTTTTAGGATCCTACATTTCCAGCATAGTCTTTCCTCCTGTAAGTGCACCTTGAATTCTTTCTTCACAAGATCTGGAGTTTAACTATAACATTTTTGGGCATCACTTGCTTGCCAAACAATTCACATTAATCTCTCCTCTTCATTGTTTACTTCTTTTCTAACCAGTACTACTTCAGAGTATTTTTAAATTTTCTTCTGGGTTATTGAAGAAATTGTTAAACAAGAGTACAATCTTACTTGATGCAGCTGTTCAGTCAGTGATAATGCCACAAAAATGGTTCAGCAGTAAATAGTTCATAACCCCTTAACATATGATCTGGAGATACCATAAAACATATTTAAAATCAGAACGTAATGAAATTAAAAAGGTTTAAAAATGCTGAAGCATAGCCATTGTTTCCTTAATCAGCTAAACATTTTTAATCTCCTCCCATATTCTGTACTTTGTAATTAACAAGTAATCTTCCAGGCTTCTAATCTTCTTTTAGCTGTTTCTTTCAACAGTTTTTCTAATACAAGACTCAGGGCTGATCTCAAGCTGTCTAGACCACACACATTTGGACAGGACTTCCTCACATCTTTGACACTTTTTACTTTTTCACACTTCAAAAACTGGCACTCTAGCATTATTTTAGTCTGTAAGAACTATTCTAAGGTTCATTAAAAGTCAGCATCAGAAGTTGCCCAACATTAATTACTGGAGCTGCCTGTTTTAAGGGTATGTGCTTAATGTTCTGCTTTATTTTTAGTAAATTCTCTCAAGTTTATATGAATAAAGAACAGGAATCTGCCTGAAGTCTGCAACCTTGCTGTCTTTTTAACATGCTACAATGCAGATGCTCTGACCAGGTAAGGCTGATAAAACTGCATTATTTATAGCAATGTACCATGATGTGTACACAGCAACCTGATAAAAGTAAATCAAAATTTTCAGCCTAAGTTTGGATTTCAGCATGTTGACAACATCCAAAAATTTAATGTAAACATCATGGCAGAACAAAGAAAAGCAGTAGTAATGGTATTACATGACTTTCAATTAACACTAGCCTCTCTTCTTTATTCTCTTCCACATCAGAACATTCTGCCTTTACCACAGCTAAGCTGTGTATCAATAATCATCACAATTTTCTCCAACTGTTGTTTCACAAAGTGCTGACATTCATTGAATGTGAGGACAGCAGGTCCCAACTGAGTGAGAGGCAGATGGTGCTAGGTGAGAACCACCATCCTGCCAGACAGGAATTTCCAGAGTAACCAAATGCTTGAAGTCAGAAACACCCATGCATTGCTGCTTGCTGCCCTTCTTCATTCTGCTCTCAGCATCTGTCTTAGAAACCTCATCTTGAAGACAGTCTTCACTTCTACCTGCTCATTTAATCACCTTTTCCATCAGGTTGGTACCTTTTGACAGCTTCTGAAAATGAGCTGAGCTTCCATTAATTTTCTGACGAGTCTGGCAAGCCAGATGACCCACTTGTTAGTCCGTTCCCAACACTGGCATTTTCTAACATGTTTTTTCTTTTCTTTCCCTCTCTTTTATAGGATCCATAAGGTAATTCAAGCTGGAAGGCACCTCATGTTGTCTCCCATCCAATCTCTGCCCAAAGCATGCTCAGCCGTGAGGTCAGACTCCACATCGCTTAGGGCTTTTCTCCTGTCTGCTCTTGAACACCCTAAGGATTGAGTCAGCACAACCTCTCTGGGCAGCCTGTTCCACAGCTTGACCCTCCCAAGTTGTTCCTCATATTCAGCTGGAAACTCTCCCATTTCAGCTCGTGTGTGTTGTCTCCCCATCCTCTCCTCACACACCACTGTGCTCTGGCTCTGTCTTTGCAATAACCTTCCTGCAGCACTGGAAGGCTCCCATTAAGTCTCTCGAGGCTGCCTCTCCTCCAGGCTGAACAAGTTGCTCTCCCTAAGCTTCTCCACATACAGCAGCTGCCCCAGCCCACTGAACATTCTGGTAACCCACCAGAATCCATGGAAGCTCAAGGACAAATCAAAGGTCCAGGAAAGACCCTGGAAAAACCTTAAATCCTAAATTTAGGAAATAACAACATGAAAAGGTTGCTCTCAATGTGCTGGCTCATCTTTGCTTTTCCTGATAAATGAATGACAAGAAAGGCTTCAACAATAGTGTGTGATAGTAGCCTCATCTTTCTGGAAGTAGACAGGGCTAAGAAGTTGTGACAAGTTATTAATTCAATGTAGTCGTAAAGACAAATGGCCTACTACACTTCTCATAAGCAGATGAGAGAAAGGAAATCCCTACAGTAAACAATTATCTATCTGGGAAAAACTGTATATGATGTCTTTTGTACTGGTAGTCATTCCAGTAGTGTTACATCATGTTGGTTGGTTTTGTTTTTGACTTTTGCCCTTTCTATATTAAAGCAGCATCCAATTTTCAGATTTCTCATTAATAGGAAGATTTTACAACCTATGTATTCACTGATTAAGAATGAGGCAATTTGTGACAGTACATCCTTTCATTCAAACAAATAAATGGGCATCTGTCAAGGGTCAGTACCCTACCAGCTACATTTACTTTTTTTTCTCTACCACCCTTCATTGAAGGAAGATTAAAAAAACCCAAACAAAACCCGTAAGTTTCTGAAGTCGTAACTGCATCTCTTTGATTAAGACAAATTCCTATGAGAAAAGCAAAACAGATTATTTGTGAAACAGTTTAAGAAATCCTTAACTTGTTACACATGTCAAAATAAGTCTTTCAAAGCTCAGTAACATTTCAGAAAACGCAGAAGATGCACACTGCTCCCAGGACTTAAACTGCAGGACCATTTCAGAGGCATAAATGCACACTTCACAACTCTTCCTCTTTTCCTCTTCTTCACATCACAAAAAAGTGCTGGCTAAGTAAAGGAATTAAAAGTGCATTCGTTTCGTGCCATGTTTTACCCCAAACTGAGACCTTATAACAATTCTCATTCCCTTTACCATAATATAATCTTTCTTAAACTGAATTCTAGTTTTTACCTCCTTACAGTACTTTCTCCCACTGACTTCCTCAACAATTTCCTGTTATGTTCCTGCTCTTAATCTTCATTTTCCATCTGTACATGTGCAACCACTTTTTTTAGAGATTGGAACCATACAATTTAAAGTTACCTTTCATTTTCCAGTTCCTTTCATGCTAAGCCTGACATTATTAAATATGCATTTCTCTACCTTTTTTCTAAATAAGTTTCTACTACTACTCTTTTTTGTAGTCTTTGACTAGTCTTTCCCTGTTTTCTCATTCTTTCCAACTTACACCTTCTCTTTTTATGTTCCTCTGCAAAGACCCTGCTATAATCTGCTCTTTCTTTACTGCTTCCCTGTAAGAGACGTTCTGAAGATCCCTCATTTGCCTCACGACCATCGTCAAGGACAGAGACTGAAAACCCCTAGGACTGAGACCCCAATACCCAACACAGGAGCTTCTGGCCTGGCCAAGGTGGGATGTGTGCCAAGCGTTGCCTGCAGGTGTGTTCCTTGGACCAGTGCATTCACCACAGGGTTTAAGTGCATCCAGGAGCCTCTAGCACAGTCAGCAGAGTTATGAATACTTTGCAGGGACTCCCTGGACTTTGTGGAGTATTAAATCCTGACTGTGACAGTAGCCTGCAGTGACTGAGCCAGTTCAATATGCTCTTGAGGGTGAAAGCAGAGGATGTGATCTAACAAAATGGTTTAAAAAGGAAGTATAGGGAAAGTAGATTAAAACCTATTTTGAGGACATAGGAATATATGACAGAAAGCTAGGACTGAGGAATATGGGATGAAAAGTCAGGACATTAGGCATGGGATTTTAAAACAGAAGCTAGATTGGAGTACTAAGATTGACCTGTCATGCTGAGGAACAACATGGATGAAATAAGGAGGTGTGAAAGAAGAGAATATAGCAGGTAAATTATTGCCTTTTGCATCATAAGTTATCAAGAGCTCTAAGGGCAAATTACTTAATCAAAGCAAAAACTCTGGGCCCTCTGTAGCACAGATGCAGCATCCCAAGACAGCTAATTCTAGGTCTTGTGACGAGAAGTGAAGTGTTCTAAAACAATCCTAGAATTAGAAAAACCACAGAGCTTGTTAAAAATGCCCATGCGCGTTTTATTAATAAAAACTAACAGTGCCAAGGTTAAACAAGTCAAACAATTATAGTCTCTTTATATTTCATAAAATATTACAGAAAAGTTTATTTGTGTTTCAATAAAAAGACTACTGTCTTAGAATAGGCAGCTGACAGTACTTGTGCAGTTAATTGTTTGTGAATAAATTTAAAAAGACTACCACCTGCCCTGAAATTCCTTTTATAAAAATGAACTATTAAAAATGATTGACAAATTTTGAGTTAAAAAACTTAAAACATTCTCTATATTTAATTTCAACTTTATAATAGATTACAGGAAGATGCTTATGAAACAAATACAAACATTTGTTTCAGTACATGTCTTTATATGATAGACTTATAAGTATGTAAACAACTATATAATAAAAAGTTTCCAAAGTCTGCCTGTAAGAAATCAGGCAAATTTTACCATAAGCAATAAATCATTCCAAACCTTCAAGACATTTTATATAGCTGCACCAACTGGCAGTAAACATTTGCCAAAAACTTTGTAATTCATATGTCCCAACATACAGTGAAAAGTATATAAACTTGATGGAATCATAATGTTAGATATAATTTAAGGGAAAATAAGTTCACAACAACATTCCTGGAATTTAACATGTAAAAAAGTAGGACGTATCTTTCTTGTTTGGTTCTTTGGACACTGCATGATTAACAAAAAACACTACTACATTAGCTCACTATCCCTCAAAAAGTGGCATAATCAAAATACACTCCAAATAAATTGCCATTCAGTGTATTCATTTTCCACAGAAGGATAGTATTTTATTTCTCAATGATGTGTCTACATTTTCTTTAGCAAACTTTGAAAGAACATTTGGGGCAAAATTCTTTTTCCTTCAAGTAAAAAAGAAATCCCAAACAAAAAAACAACCAACAAACCAAAAACCCCTAAAACAAGAGTAAATAAAGGCTCTGCATTAACACACTGGTATCAAAAACACACATCCACACCACATTTAAAAATATCCTACATAAAACAATCCTTGTTTGCTTATCAGAGGTGCAATTTCTAAACTCAGAACTGCTTACCAATATTCTCCTTGGGGGATGGGGCAAAGTAATTTGAGACACTTCTCCCTAGAACAATTTATTCCTGAAGCCTGCTGAATTTTAACAAAAAATAGTCTACAAGCAAAGGGCATCAGTCGTCATCATCATTTTCATTAAAATCATCGTCATCATCATCGTCATCCCCAACATAAGAAACTGGTGTTTCAACTCTGGAGCCACTGTACTGAGATCCATTGGAACTTGTAGCCAACATCCCATCTCCACCATTGGAAAAGTCACTGAAAAAAAAAAAAGGCCAGTTGGCATTGCTTCATGATTTCTCCCATATCTAGTCCATTCCTTTAATGCATCTGCCAGTGCCACTTTATAAAATGTCTTTACTGTATGTCCAAGCTGTCTCCAAAAAGCTGAAACAGTCTCAAGTAATTTTGAAGTTGTTCTTATTAGGTTTCTTCCTTTAGTTTAATATAAAGATTAAATTTTTTCACAGGCACATTTTAACTATGTTTTTCAGGTTTCTTCTAAAGTACATTTAGTGTTAAGGCTACAAAGCTAAGCTCTTTAGTATTTTTGTGTAGCACTGGGCACTTGCAAGTGAATCATGTCTTTCAGAATCACTAATCTTGATTGAAAGACCTGGAAAATTGAAGAAGTAATAGCTTTTCCTTAACTCCTTGATATTACACAGCAAACTGTCATGCGCTGTTATTTTTAATTTGAAACTGTTTTCTTCTCATTGTGCAGTATTTTATTTTAATAGAGCCAGAAAATTCCTGCCTCCATTATTACTTGCTACTTCGCCAATCTATTTAATTGTTGACTTTCCAAATAGTTTGGTAAACGATTAAACTTGGCCACAAATTTGTGACAAAATGTTTTTTTTTTTGAACCACAAAAATAGTATTTCCCTTGAAAGACATTCATCATTTAAACATTGCTTTCAAAAATACGTTTGCTAGTAATTTTTTAAATGCTAATCTAGCTAATGCACATATTCAATCATGCACACTTGATGATGTATGGAGCCAATTCAATGGTCTATCATCATGCAGAATGAAACTGCAGGGGTACATCCTATAAGCTCGCAGAAAAAAACATATCCAGTAAGACACTTCCAAGAATTTCTGATGTTTTGCACACTTATTCAGCAGTAAGATACTAAGATATCCATCTAGGTGTAGACAGATAACTTACAACAGGTCTGCCATAATTATCTGCAAAAGCAGTTTCAACAGCAAAGAAAACAAAACAAAACAAAGAGATTATTCTTGAGCTTTTGTAAACATTCAAAGTACAAACCCAAAATCTGTTCTCTCTTTTTGATAAAAACAGCTGGATTTCATAACCTGAGTATTCTAGTAAGTAAGCAAAGAAACTGGGATGAAGATATTGGTAGCAGCATCTTCAGACTTCTGCAAACTTTCTTTAGAGACCTTATTAAATGAATGTACAGCCTTTATTTGCCTTGGCAGTACAACCTGTATTGCCATGAATGTTCATGGCTATTGCCATGAATATTCACATATATCCTATAATTAAATCTAATTTGTCACTGCCCTTTTCCAAACTCCTAAGAAATGGAAATGGTAGAGGTTCTTGCACTCTCACCAAGATAATGAACCCCAGTCAGCCTCTGGTTTTCTACTGGTCTCTGGCTAACACTGGCCTATTTAAATTTTAAAGTCTTAAAAACACAGGCACTCTTTTTTACTACCCCATGCTCATTACCACAGAAGGAAACTTACTGAAAGCAGAGATTTTAGGTACTGTTCAGCATCTCTAAAGATATTTTGGCAGAATTCTCACTCAAGCTTCAGTTCCCTTGCACAAACCATGCAGAACTTAATTCAAGCATTTGTTACAAATGTCAAGCATCTCAATGATCACAGAACCAATTAGGTTAGAAAAGACCTCAGAGATCACAGAATCCAACTGCTGAATATTTGACTCATTTTACAACCTTGTGAAGCTCACAGAAGGACATCCTTTTGATTAATACAGTAATAAGAAACTAGTGAGTAACAAAGTTGAATACTAGTTATAGTTTATCACACTACCAGCTTCTGACTGTTGTTTAAAACCCAAAGATAAAAAACCTTTTCTAAAGTTAGACACTAATGATCAAGGAGTAATCTTTCTAATACTGTAACTTCAGAGAAGTATCTGTTTTCTTGTCACAAACTCTAAACTAGAAAAAAAAACCCAAACAAACAAATAAAAAGCACATTCAAGAATAACACCACTCCAACACCTTTCCTCTGTACAGGAAAGGATTTCCTTAGTGACGCTGCTAAGAACCACCATAGAAGTGATGTCTGAGAATAAACTTAAAACACATATCCATAGCACATTTAATCAAAACAGAACTTGTTTCAAGAAGCATTCAATATCCAAATTTCTTCGATGACCAGAAATTTTAAAACCTGATTGAAAATTTCATCTCACCTGGCTGAAAATCTTGTGCCGTTTGATGCAGAACCTGATGAAGATGTGACATATACACTGCTGATTGATCCCTGAGCCATTTCTGTAAAACAAACAACATGCATGTCAGGAATCCTTCCAAACACACCCATCTGGTTCAGTGAAAATGCTTAATCCTTTAAAGTCCAGAAAAGGAGTCTTGCAGCACAAACAACAAAACATATTTATGTACGACATCCAAAACAGCATAATTTTAAAAAAGGCTAGTTCAAGCAACAACAAAATTTCAAAATACATTTTAAAAACCCATTTGTTTTTAAGTGAGCAAGACAGATGACTTCAGTATTCATCATATGCTTGCAAGTACTACCTTTTGCCTTTGCAAGTAAATCAAACATAAATACTGTTCTCTTAAAAGAATTACACACTGCAAAGATCTACTTGTGTGGCTTGATGCAAAATGTTTTGCAAAGAGCAACAGTCCATTCTTTATCAATCACTATGTTATTTGCTCCCTAAGGTACACTAAAAAGCAGGTAAATTTCAGAACTTAACAGAAATCTTTACCACAAACCAGTGGAAATTACCTGATCTAAAGTATTTTCACGGGTTTTTTTAGAGTCCTAGATTAAGGAGGAAAAAAATCAACTCTTTTTGGAGTAACTAACCTGTCACATATGGTTCCAGAGCTTTAGGAACCAAACTCCTTGCAATTTTTAGGTCCTCTGCTGAACAGCTTCCAGATTCTAGCCCACAAGCCATTCCCATTCGTTTTAGTACTTCTATATCATCATGAATTTCAAAAGTATTGTCAAAATTAAATAGATATTCAAACCTGGAGAGGAAAAAATGTCTCAATTAACTTCAATAACTTTAACTACCTTTCAATTTTCACGAATTGCAGCATTTCAACAGCTTCACACACAGTGTTGTGTTAGTGACACATCACATGAAGCAATCAAATTTTTCAAGATTTATGTATTTGCTCCTGACTGCTTGCATTCAGTTTTTATTTAGCTGATGAAAAATACAGCTTTTTGAACCAAAAGTGGAGAACAGCAGTCCTGAAAGCGAAATCCATTTTCAATTCCGCTGGCTGTGTTTCATGGTTTTAAAGCCAAAGGAAAATGCTGCTTTGTTAAGTATGACATAAAATATCAAGAAAGATGCCTAATATCTCTAGATAGCAAGCCTTAAATAAGTTATCAAGTGTGAATCAATTAGTCTATTTATTAAAAGGGTATATAAAACAGCTGTCTGAAGTGCATGTTCTCAATATACAAAAGGCACAAGTAAATTAAGTTTGTATTTAATCTTTAACAAATCTACATGAACATTTATATGAACTCAGAGCTCTACCAAAAGCCAGATGGAAACCTTTGTTAGCTTACTTGTCATTTGAAATACTGCAGTCGATCACTGTCTTCTTGCTGGTGTTCACAATGATGAAAGGCAAATGGATGACAGAATTGGAAGGTGGAGGTCGGTTTGCCTGCTGCTCTGCGTGACGGTTTCGCTGGACGAGGTTCTTAAAGGCAATTTGCTAGAAAAAGCAACAGCGATACCACAGTATGAATGAAGCTTTTAGCATCACGTGAACAAAATTCCTAAGGATTCCAGCAATGGTTGCAGCAAGTAAATGCAGAAAAGGACAGAGTGTTTACCATATTCCTGCATGTTAAGGTGCAAGAAGAGTCACAGATCATAGTATTAAAAAAGACAACACAGTAAAACTTTACTGAGAAAAAAAAGCTCGTTCTATTAACTACATCAGGACAGTTCCCTGCACAGATCTCTTGTAGAATGGAGAGAGAACAATGACTGGAAAAATAAATTTTCACATAGCATCCTATCTCCTCTCCATTTACTCTTCCCTACTAGCTACTGCACTCCAAAAAAATACACCTCAATGTTAATATTGAAATGAATTATATGCTAAAAAAGTTAATGTTTGGAATTTGAATATCTGGCATTAGGTTTCTGAATTACCCATTTAAGATTAGTAACTTTAAAATCTTACCAAAATTGCTTTTTACAATGGAATGTTCCCATTTTAAAAGCCAGCAATTTGAATAATTAAAAACCATAGAAACTCAAGTTATAAATCATACAGTAAGCTACTGAACAAAGAAAAATATTTTTCTGGTCACAAAACCAAATGAAATAAACAAGAATTAAGACCAAAATCCAAACCCAACACAGAGACTGATAAAAATCAGGCAGCTGTCCCACAGCTGTCTGTAATTTCTTTCTGCATCCCTGAGATTCTCATTTCTACTGTGTAGGTAACACAGCTACACAGGAATACATTTCTGTGGACCAGCAGCACAGTGACTTGCAAAATAGACTATTGCTTCCCCAAGTAGTAGTAAGAGAAATCTGGGAAGGAGTTCAACCACTGTTTCACAGTGGTCCAGCCACTTACACACCAGTGACAGCAAGTCTTCAGAGAGGCACAATGCAGAGCATTATGACAGACAACTTCTACAGTCACATAATTTTATCAATGGATGCTAACACAGAAGAAAAGTCTCGATGCCTGTATTTAGTTCAGTTCCTGAACAGAATTGGAAAATTCAGAGGGTACGGTATTAAATACTTCTGTCAGCACAAACCCTGTTTAAACATACTTGAAATGCCAAACAAATTTATCGTAACTGACGGAAGGTTATTGGCATCCCCAACAGCAATGGCCAACAGCATGGTCCCAGCTAAACTACACTGCTAAATAAAGCTGCATACACCTTATCCTGAAATTCACCTCTAGATTTCCTAGAAGTCTCCCATCCTTCAGACTGGGATAAAACAAGAGGAATACAGATATAAGTTACCTTGCCCTATAGACAAGAGTACCTTGACTGTACCTGTAGAATGAGTTCTTGTAGCTGAGACTGTTTCTGTTTTATTCTTTCAATTCTTCTCTGTTTCTCCACCTTAAGACAGATAGAAAGGACTGGTCAGTTTGTTGGTTTTAAGTAGCATTTTATGCCAACATTTTCTCCCTTTAAAATCATTTCAATACCAGAGAACTGGAGGAAGGAAATATAGCAATCAATCATTACGGTTCTACACATAATTTAGAGACTTAACTACCAAGACACGTCATTAATACCTATGGAAACTAACAAAAAGCAGAATTAGAACCCTGGAGAATAAAATACAACAACCTGTGAAGCAGATAAAAACATCTTTGCAAACAGAAGTCATGCCTCAAAAGCTTACTGGAATTCTCTCACAGAGGCAAAGACAGAAAAGAAGGATCTATTTGACGTAGAGTCTATTATTACTGGAGGTATTGGAGAAGATCCATCAAAGACATGAAGCTGCTATGGAGCCCAAGGTTAAGGCCTCACGGTATTTAATATGTACTAAATAATAACAACAAAAAAGGTAAGAGGAAATACACAGCTTTCTTAGTGGAAGAAGCTCCCCAGCAGGTTCCCACAGGGATTAAATTGGCAGACTGTTACTCTAACGATAGACCATCAGATTAAGGTGACAAGGTGACAGAATCTGCTGGCAATGCTGGGTTATCTGGCATAGTAAAAAGAGAGTTTGTCATAAAGCAAACTCCAAGTGTCTTGTAGCACTTTGTGATTACATCACCTAAATTATTTCTGGTAAATATAGTGTGGTATGTGTGAGAAAACAATCTAATCCATGCATACTTTAGAAATAAAATGACATTCAGTAGAGATCTACAATTACAGTATCTGCAAAATCCATCAGCTCAATATACAGTGACAGCCAAAAATTCGAATTATTAGGCAAGAAACAGAGTACCAAACAAGAATTATCACTGCATTACTCTATGAAGCAGAATGTTTACATCTTGAATTCTGTAGGTCTGATGGTCCTATTTCAAGACAAGCATATGGAAGAGCAATCAGGATCATCAGTGATACAGAACAGACTCTATGCAAGAGAATAATGAATAAATTAGGATTCTACTGAAAGGAATGAAATAATGGGGGAGAACATGAGAGATCCCTATAAAACAATGAACAGGATGGAGAAAGTGAATAAAGAATGACTAGGTCACCATCACTTCCAATTAAAAAAAAAATATTCAGTGGATATCAACTAAATGCAGTATGTTCAAAACCAAACAGAACGTATTTCTTAAGAAGCTTCTCGTGCACCTGAAACTCACTGCCAAAAACAACCCAGTATTAAAAGCAAACTTTGAAAAAAGAGTAGAAATTTGTCAAAGAAATATTGAGGGTTATTAAATAGAAAGATAATGTATCTGCCTCAATTATGCCTGAACCACAAGGTACAGAAGAAAACATCACAAAATACCTTCTCTAATCACTCACAGAATAGATAGGGTTGGAAGGGACCACTGGAGGTTATCTATTCCCACCTCCCTGCTCATGATGTTCCCCCCCAAGCACGTAACTCAGGATAGTGTCCAGAGGCTTTTAAGTATCTCCAGGGAAGGAGTCTGCAGAATCCCTCTGAGCAATCTATTTCAGTGCTCAGTCACCTACACAGTAAAAAAGTTCTTCCTCATGTTCAGGTGGCACTTCCTGCACATCAGTTTCTGCCCGTTGCCTCTTGTCCTTTTCCTTGGCACCACTGAGAAGAGCCCAGCTCCATCTTCTGACACCTCCTGTCAGATACTGACAGTGATGAGGTCCCCCCTCAGTACTCCAGGTGTGACTCACCAGGGCTGAGCAGAGGGGCAGGATCACCCCCCTTCACCTTCTGGCAATGCTCTTTCTGATGCACACCAGGATGCTATTGGCTTTCTTGGCCACAAGAACACTGCTGGCTCAAGGACAGGCTGTTGTCCACCAGGACCCTCAGGTCCTTCTCCACAGAGCTGCCTCCCAACAGGCTGCCCCCAGCCTGTACAGGTGCATGGGGTTATTCTTCCTGCATCTGCCTTTGCTGAGTTTCATACATTCCTACTCTGCCCATCTCTCCACCTGTTGAGGTCCTTCTGAAGAGCTGCACAGCACTCCGGGGTATCAGCTTTGTGTTGTCACTGAACTTGCTGAGGAGGCATCTGCCCCTTCATCCAAGTCACTGATGCCTAAGTTAAACAATACTGGACCCAGCACTGACCTGTGGGGGACACCACAGTCAACCAGAATNTTCTTCCTGCATCTGCCTTTGCTGAGTTTCATACATTCCTACTCTGCCCATCTCTCCACCTGTTGAGGTCCTTCTGAAGAGCTGCACAGCACTCCGGGGTATCAGCTTTGTGTTGTCACTGAACTTGCTGAGGAGGCATCTGCCCCTTCATCCAAGTCACTGATGCCTAAGTTAAACAATACTGGACCCAGCACTGACCTGTGGGGGACACCACAGTCAACCAGAATCTGTGCCACCAATCACAACCCTCTGACACTGCCATTCATCCAGTTCTCAATCCACCTCACTATCCATTTGCCCAAGCCACGCTCCCTGAGCTTGCCTATGAGAATATAGTGGGAGAGAGAGTGTCAAAAGCCTTGCTGAAGTCCAGGTAGACAACATCCACTGCTCTCCCTTCCTCTACCCAGTCTGTTGTTCCATCAGAGAAGGCGATCAGGCTGCTTGAGCACAATTTGCATTTGGTGAATCCACACTGACTACTCCTGACCACTTTCTTGTCTTCCACATATTCAGAGAGAGCCTCCCAGGATAGACCATCCCATCAGATTTCCCAGGGATTGTGAGGCTGACTGGCCTGTAGTTCCTCGTGTCCTACTCTTCCTCCTTCCTAGGTAACTGCTACCGTCAGCCAAGATCCTGAATAGACAGATTGCTGGCCCTGAAAAAAAACTTATTTTCTTAGATCTTTAAAATGTGCAACTAGCAAGGAAATTACTCAAGTTAAAAATTCATGTGAATGCAGTTTTCTATTTCGTTTTGGTGAAAACAAACATCCCCAACCACCCCAACTGTACACAGTTGAAAAAACAGAAGATGCAAAAAGGCCTGATGCTATATTAGAAAAAAAAAATTAAAAGGGTAAGATCAAGTCTTACAATTCAGCTTTAGAAAGTAAGCCAAATAACTGCGTCCGTCCAAAAAACTTCAAACTCACTTGAGACATTTTTCTATCACATACATGTAAACTACAGTGCCTTACAAACCTTATTAATTGCCTCACACACTCTGTTTTTGCATTATCAGGCTGTATTTTACCAAATCTATCATTCTAATTTACACACAAAGGACAAGTTCAAGAATATTTAAAACTACAAATAGTTGATGAGGAAGCCCTCAAACTCCTATGTTCCTTACAAACTCTTTGGCTTGATTTTCAACAGTGTAAGGATGAAGCTAAACAGTATCAGATGGAACAGCAAAATAAACTTTATTAGATGTGACAATTTTACAAATTAAACATTAGCTTTCAGAAACTCACTGTATTACACTTGTGGTTTAATTATTCAATGGTTAACAGAACTCTTTCCTCCTCTTGTGACAGCCAATTAACAAGTTCTCACTTTCTTTTAACCTGAAGATACCACTGTTCCCATCTTAAATGCATGAACCTTCACTATGCATGATTACATTCTAAGTTACTTTTTTTTTACTTCAGTACTAATACCATCCTAACTCTTCTTTAGGATATTATCAGTCATCACATCAAATCCAGCTGGATGAGCCATACTTTTTCTTTTGCTCCAACACTGTTGGCAATGCCATACTTTGTGAGACAGATCCAAGGAGATCTACTTTTAAAATCTCTCCAGTTAGCTGGTTCCCTGTTCAGCACACAACATTGTCACCTTCAATATTCACCCTATTAATTATGCCCCAATTATCACTCTCTTAACTAATAATTTTCACTTGGGATGATATTCAAATAAATCTCAGTTCATGAATAGACACCCTGTATTTACTTTATCTAGATAGCAATTACAGTATTAAATGAAAAATCAATTACAAGTATCAAACAAAAATTAGAATTATCCCTTAGTAGATGAGGCTCCCACTTTTGTTCCTCTTTCCCACTAACTTTGGCACCTTCTACACTCATTTTTTTTGTCCCGCTGAAGGAAATTTAGACTTAGAAAGAATAAATACAATATCTCATTCTGTTCTGATTAAGTGAATTTACTTCAGTAAACCTCAGTAACTTTATTATTCTGCAAATCTCAGGATAGTAAAAAAATCCTGTCAGAACTTACGAATCTTGTTCAGTATAAAGCATTTCACTTCTTCCCCAAGACATGCAATAAGAAAGTCTGACATACTCACATAAGAGAACTGTCACAAAAAGGTAAGACCTGCAGCAATGGAGATGCCTATATGTACTGACCTACATGCAACATCTATCATCACAGATCTATTGTCTGTTTGGCATCTGGAGAAAACAAATCTTCCCAACTTTTGAGAACCACTACTGCAATGTTGGAAATACACATTAATTTTTTACTACCTTCCACTCAGAACCACTTCACCTGTACTTTTAAAAGCTGTATTTTTGACATAGAAGAATTACACAAAGACACATTTGAACAATCTGGAAGTTGAAGAGTGTGTGTTCAATATATAAAAAATAAAATAGAAAGAGTCAAAGAGGACCATACTATTCCATGTTGCTACCTCAGATGATTAAAAGCACATATTGTATCAGAACATATTAAAGCTGATTTAAACATTTTAAACATTAAAGGTATTAAACATTTACTCGAACACAAAGCCATTGTGAACTTCCAAATGCATATACCTCCAAATTCTGACATTCCTGAGCCGAGTTAGTAGGTAGACCAATCCATTTGATTTCCTTTTTCTCCTTAGAGATAATGTTCATGGCCATAAGGACATTTAAGGCATCATAGACACGTCGTCTAATATTCTTCTGGTCATAAGCCTGCTGTAGACATAGTGCATTAATCAAAAATATACCTGCGTCAAAAGTATTTGAAAATAAACATATTACAGCAAATGGGTAAACTCAGTTAATATCTGAAATGTTTCATTTAGCAGTAGGAAAAACAGTAGGAAAAATCTCAAGAGAAATTTCTCTTCCCCCATTCAGTTCACATGTAATTGACTTCCCATATACTTACTGATTCATTTGGTGAAATGTGATTATCAGTGGTAGTGAATTCTGCAACCAACTCGTCTGCCACCTCATTGTATGAGGTGGTTCCTTTTCTTTGTACCTTCTCACAAACCTTCATAGAGAAATGACGTAAACCCTTGCCATTCTTCTCGCCTTTTTTGTTCCGCTTCCTAAATATACGTATAATATATATTTTAAGAAGATTTAAACTTTGGAACATTTGATGTCTCTTTTTCAAATAAAGGCACACTGCTGTAAAAAACCTAAGCCTTCCCTTTTCTTCTGCTTCTTATCCCTTCCCCACCTTTTCTCCTACATTTTTTTCCCTACAACTTACAATATTTATAAACAATTCTAGTATCTCGATGCTGAAACACAACATAAATTGATTCTTTCGCCAACTTTGCTAGCTCCAGTGGAATCACAAAATCAAAGAATAGTTTGGATTGGAAGCAATCTTTAAAGGTCCTCTAGTCCAACTCCCCTGCACTGAGCCAAGGTATCTTCAACTCAGTGAGGTTGCCCAAAGCTCTATCCAACCTGGCCTGAAATGTTTCCAGTAGCAGACAGTAAATTAACAACAGGAATATTCCTTGAAGAAGTCAATAAAGAAAAACTTCCAAACTTTAAGACAAGAAGAGATAAGGGCATAAATACTGAAACATGAAAACTGAATCAGAGGAGAGAACTTTTTTGTCCTTTTTTAAAATTTTTATTTTTAAAGTAGCACATAGATTGAGCATTTTCTATGCAATGTGATACTGATACTGACTGAACAGACAAAGTCTGGTATTGGCTGAACTCACTAAACATTACACTATTACTATAACACAGATTTGAAGTTATACAGTATACGAAATTGCTATTAGAACTTCAAAGTTACAAGATACAAGGAGTATAACAAAGTTTTCTGCTTTGCAAAGTTTTTAAATAAAAATTTCCTTGTAACTAGAGGAAAAACTTAAGTATCAACAAAATTAGTTTCAGCAAGGGGAAGTCTCAATTCTTACATCTCATTTCACTGTATAATTCCAAAGCAGAAATCTATTTATGTGTAACAGGCCACCAATAATAAATTTAGTCTTAAAGCAACCACAGTTAACAAGACGCCCTTAAAAACAAGCCTGCATGAAAAAAGCACATCAAAATAATGCATTCCTGTATTTAATAGTTTTTCTCAAAAAGGACTACATTCTTATTTCAAATGACACTCTGGGATACCCTTGTTCAATCAGAAATATACCGTATTTTTCTGAAAATACACCAGCATAAGAAAAATCATAGAATCAAGTCAGACAAATTCCTGTGTCCTTTCAGGAGCTAAATTCTCTAAATGTTGGTGATGTCAGAATATCTACCAGAGCTTACAGAAAATATTCTGCACTCTTTTACAAGACATGAAGAGGTACTCACTATTGTGTGACTACCCCCTATTTTAGTACAACAGACTTCAGTGGTTAAGTGCTCTTGATGAAAAGGAAAAGACTTTCCCACACTGCTAGCCTGAGGAGTACATACACTACCACGACATTTAAAACAAAAGTTCCAACACTTTATTAATCTTTTCTAGCTTTCATTTTGCTCACCCAGCAGACCAAGGTGAAGAATCTCCAGTCTGGTTCTGTGATGCAAAATGTGTGTTAGGTGTATGTGGACTTCCTACCAGGATAGTATTTTGCGCTGAAGGTCTCTGAGGCGTACCGATAACCTACAGTAAAGATAAAACAATTTGGAAAATGGTAAGAATTCCAAGACATTTTTAAGTGACACAATTGAAATGATGCATTATCCAAACACTAGTATTTTACGTACTTCTCTTAGATGCATCTAATTTATACACACTAGCATAGAAAACTTCCAACTACAGTTAATATAGTTAGAGCACACCCTAAGTTATGAGCATTTATATTTTAACCTCCTTAAATGAGGTTTTCATGCTTGCTGGATTTCTTAACACTGTTCAACACTAACTTAGACAAGATCAAAACACACACACACACACACATACACTCTCTCCCTCCAAAGAAAATCAGGGGAAAAAAACCCCTACCCTACCAAATAATGTATAAGGATGCTGTGTAAATTACAGTTAAAATATGAACATAAGAAAATCTGAAAATCAGTAAAACCAGAGAGAAAATGCAGGTTTTCTAAGAACCCTCTCTCCGGGTGTCAGCCTTTATCACTGGAGTCAAAACTACTACGTTAGAGGTGAGAAAGAAGAACGGTGAACTTTCCCCATCACTGCAGTCAGTGACATCAAATTAGGCAAACCCATCCCACTGCAAACATGTTAAGAGCACGCACTTGGCTAAGCACAATCTTCCAGCCTCCATGTGAACCCTCCTGAAGATGTGTCAATTTGACCATAAGTAATAATACATACATTAGAACACAGAACTGTGCCCTCCTACCTCTGAAACTAGCTAAACAAAATACTGACTTTTGCAGGTGATGTTTTTTATCTCTGAATTGTTTTAAATGTAACTTTCTAGAAAATATGTATTTAGGGGAACAAATGATACCATAGTGATTACTCTTTTGTGGAAAGATATGCCTACTTTTTTGGGGTATATTTACCTCCCAGTGGAAACAGCTGGTTGCATCCCTGACAACAGGTAAATGAAAAAAAAAATCAAACAAACCTAAACCTGTAATGACTCACAAGCTTGCCATATTTTTCTGCAGCTACATTCTGTCTGAGCAGCAAAACTTAATTTTTCTTCCTCAGGCCATCTTCAAGAGTTTAGTCCCAACAAGAGTAAAATACGAAAACCGAAAATGAAACATTTCACGTGTGAAAGTTACACAGACAGTGCCAAAAGTAGTCCAGTGACTGTTGGATGTCTGTGATTTCAGCTGTCTGGAAAGACAAACAACAGTAATTTTTCCCAAATATTCTCTTTATATTATGCCACGTCTCTGAGCAGTTAACGTATAAATTTGTTACATCCACCTCTGACAACTAAAATATCTTAGGTACTCCTTTCCAGCAGCATTGTACCATATTTGAAATGTTTCTGTCTCTTATGAAAAGCCAAATAATCTCCTCTACTGCTTTTCATAAACAAAACTTACGATTGTAGGAAATGGCATGAGGGTGGGGAATGCTGGCACAGGACACAGGTAAACCTGCTCACTTTCTCCTCACGAAAGAAATACTATCAGTTCTGATACCTACTGGTCTGGCTCACCAAATGTCTCCAAAGAGTATGAAAACCACCCGTGTGCTATTCAAGTAAGTAGACTATATGGAGAAGTGAAGAAAGCTGTTAGCTAGCTTCTATTCCCTAGGATGCAGTGGCAAAAAACTACTAAAGAGATGCTTTAACATCCTGCTTGCGGACAGTCCCGCTCTCCAATTCCCTACCTTACTAATTCCATGAGCAGCCCCACCACTGTACCACATCTAGAATTTCTATCACTCTGCAGTAAGATGAAAGCCAAACCAGTATGGGGGTGGGGGGGTGAGGAGGAGAGGAGTTACAGCTGGAGAAAAAGCAAACTGGCAGCAGCAAACCCTGAACCTCTACAGCACTCAGGAGAGTCCCAAAATACTCAACACTACAAAGGAAGAAATGAAGTGTGCACAAATTCACAGGCTCATTTCTAGAGTGGGACAGACAAGTCTGATTAACACCTACTGTACATTCAGAATCTACTGATTCATATCAAGAAGTAACTCAAATATAAGACACTCTAGTTCAGATATTTACATGTTCCACTTGCTTTCCAGAGGACTGAGACCAACTCTACTCAGATCACCAAATTTTAATTTTGATTACTGCAAGAGTTACTATAACCTATGTATTACCTAGTGCATTATAAGATTCTTTGAAACATCTAATTTCATATATCTCACACAAAGCTCAGAATAAGTAATTTAGCAAAAGAATATTTAAATTAAGCACTAAAATACAGTTATATTTTCAATTTTGTTCCACCTAGCTGAAATCTCAGTAAAAACGTGTTTATGGACTTCATTTACATTTCCCTATGACAGATTTCAGAGTAGAATCTGAAAGAAACTCTGATTTTAAATAGCAAGACTAACAAAATATAAAGTCACCTGAACAGTGAGGTAACTTCATGTTGATTTGAGAGTCATCTTTGAACTTCTTTATGCAATACATGTTTTTTTTTAACCTAAGTCTATTAAAATTAGAAACAAACTTAGATTATTTGGCCATGACAAGTGATACAGACTACCAGGCTACATCAGATTTGCAGTATGTGTAAACAATAGGACAAGCTAAATAAATAAATAAATAATGAATGAATGACCAAACAAACAAAATACACAAACAAAAAAACCTCAAAACAAACCAAAACACCCCACCAACTGAAAAAAAAACCCCACATTCCACAAACAAAGACAACCCCACAAAGTCTCCTTACCACTTGTTGTGCAATGTTGACATTAGACTGTCCAAATGTTTTTGGCAGGAGCTGTTTTCCAATCGTATTTACTGTAGAAGGATGAACAGCCAATAGAGAAACAACCCCTAAAACGAATGCAAGTAGAGAGCTTCAGGTCAGCACATTGTATTATTTTAGCAAACAGTCTCATTTATACTACCAACGCATATTAATAGAAACTAGCCCTAAAACATGTACTCTCAATATAAATGTAGCACTATAAATTTACACACTTGAAGTAAAAAAAGAAATTAAGATTCACAGTATGTTCTCTCAAACTTTCTTCTATGTAACCTTACAGGTCACTGTTTTAATATGAGCATGTTTTAATTCCTTGTATTCCAATTTTTCTCTTAAAGCAGAGTAATAGAGGCAACCAGTATTTGACAAAAAGCATATTCCTCTCTTCTTCTACCCTTATACTTTGTGGCTATTGAAATATTTTTCAGTACCACTTGACAAATGTGCCCAATGCCATAGCATATGACATAGACTTGTAAGACTTGTTGATCTACATGAGATAGAATTTGGCTGGAACAGGCCTTTCCAAGAGAATATTCTCAAGTTTCCTCTAAGTGTCCCCTCCCAACTGAAGGCAGGGAATTAAAGAACAAGCATCCCCAAGAATCCATTATTTCAGAAAAATACATGCAGCTCAGCAGACTGACCCTGAAGGAAAGGTTGTTCTCTCTCTCCCTGTTCATAACCTATACACAATCAGCACTGGTAGGTAAAGCAAGTCTTAAGCTATGTAAAAGATAAATCAACTACAAAAATAACAGCCCAGCTATCTGCTAGCAGTTCAATGTTCCACAATATAGTTTAGAGAAAAAAACCCCAAACCCATCCATTTAAAACAAACAAAAAACTCCCCAACCAACAACAAAACAGAGCAAAGAAAAAAGAAGCAATAAAGACCATCTACAGTAAGAAAATAATGAACAAACCAGTCTTAAAACACTGGACACTTTTTTTTTTGCCTAATCAACTGTCAAGTGGTTGTCAGGTTTAGCAGTTTTTTCTCTGAGATGACTTTTAAAGAGGCCAATGGGGTCAGAAGGACTTGGTACAACTTTCATTCCTCTCTCTTTTTCCCATTGTCCAATACAGAATAAATAAGCATTTTTACAAGGGTTGTACCAGTAACTGGTCCTTGACGCCTCTTTCCTCTTTACACATTCAGGAAGTCTACAGGAAGTGGAGGACAATTCAAATCTTCTTTAAGCCCTTGCTTTCCAGAAGGCTTATATTTCCCAGCTGCTATTCCTACATCATGTCAAAGTGATAGCTTCACATAAAAGTCTACTCTCAGTGATCAATCTATTCCCAAATAGGATGCAGCAGCATATCCTTCTTCCATTTTTAACCAGCTTCCATTATTAACCAGCTTCCCAGTGCTCTTTCAGAAAGTCAGCAGCTATCCAGTTTGTAATGTAAAGTCTGTTATACCTTCCTGTCCCTTCAAGTACACTCATCACTATCATGACCTGAATACAATAAATCAATATAAACTACCCTGGCTGGTAGTGCTTGTGTAGCTTCTCAGCTTCCTGGAGGTCTTTTTTTTAAACTTCTCCTCACTGCTGTAAAAAAATCAGTGCAATCTGAAGACTGCATTTCCAGTATAAAAGAGGAGTTTGTAACTGCTTTCCAAGGTTAAGACACCTCATCTATTTGTTCATCTTCTCAGAATTACAGAATATTCTGAGCTGGAAGGGACTCACAAGGATCATCAATTACAACTCTTGAATGAAACTCTATACAGGGATCAAACCCTCAACCCTGGAATTACGAGCATCATGCTTTAACCAACCTTCCCCTACCTCTGATGGTCATTGCTGCCCATGCTTTCTAGTTCTCCTGCCCTTTCTTTTGCAGATGATAGGCATCCACACAGTATTCATGACCAAGGAATGCAGTATGTTATTTATGTCTCTATAGCTCGCTTACTATTTTATTCCCTGTTCCTTTCCAATTAATTCTCAAAATTCCGCACCAAACACTGATACCACATTTTCATTAATATAACCTACGATGGCTTCAAGATCTTTCTTCAGTGCTAATAGCTCCCTTGGGATACTCATTGTACCAAGTTCAGTTTTCACCAATTATTAACCCATGAGAGGACCACCCCATTCTATCGCACCTTAGCTTAACAGGCTGATTAAGGAACTTGATAATCAATTTTTTTTTATTATTTTTAGGAAATCCAAGGACATCGCTCTGATTAGATAATCCTTATCCACATGGCTGTTGACTCTTTCAAAGCATGACTTTGAAAAGAAGTAACTGCAGCCCTTCCTCTAGAAAAGCCCTGTTGAAAGCCATTATCACATCTATCCACACATGTGCTGCTTCTCTGTTAGGAGCTCAACTGAGCTGCCACACAACTCTGACTTACTCATTTGCCATTATCTGAGCCCTTGACAAATTGGTGCAGGCTATGTGGCTCTCTTTCCTTTTGTACTCTATCAATTATACACATACTGAGTTACAAGGACAGAGGTACCATTGCTAGCTCCTTTAAGAATTCATAGGTAGGCAGTTTTCTACAATGAGTGCTACACACTCACTTTATGAGTTTTTCCTACAACACCTTCCAAATATTACTTCAGTAGGACAACTTCCTAAAGAACAATACTTCCGTAAGACCCCCTACTCTTCAGATTCACTCAAGAGACTTAATTATTCTGGTATGTTTAAAAATAAAAGAATTCTTTATGCTATCATGCTGTTCATTAAAAAAATGTATGCAGTCAACGACGACAAAAATGTTGTGCCAATGTAAGTCGACACAAGAGCAGAGGTCGGGGTCAGTGGTTAAGAAGCAGATGCTCAGGAAAGCATCAAGGGGACTGGGCAGACAATAAGCTGTTTGTGACCCAGAGGTGCTCCCCTGTGCTAACAAAGACTTAAACACATCCTGGGCTGCATTTGGAAGCGTACAACAATAAGTGGTTATTCCTTTTTCTTTCAGCACTCCTTACACTGTCCCTGGACGACTCTGTTCAGTTTTGGGGCCCACGGAGCAAGACAGGCATTAGCAAACAGGAGAGAGTGCAGCAGGAAGACACACAGTGTGCCTCGGGTACTGGGGCATATCCTGCACAAGGAGAAGATCAGAGAGCTTGGTGCGTGCAGCCTATGAAGAGAAGGTCAAGGTGGAGCAAGGGGTGTTATTTGTAGAAATCACTGCATTCAGCTATTAAAGGGAAGTTATAGAGATGACAGAGGACACAACAAAAGGAAAAGAGGCAACAGTCACAAGTTGTTGTATGGCAAATTCCAACCAGGGAAAAATGCTAAAGGCAGTGCACAGCAACAGGCTGCATGGGAGATTCCGTGGTGATACACAGCAAAATTCAAGAACTGAAGGCTTTGTGCATCAAAGCTGACCCTGCTTTGAAAGTAAGGTTTATTAGATGGCCTCCAGCCTCCTGTTATTAATAATTTTATATTCTGAACAGAAATAGCTATCTTGCAACTAAAACATCCATGTGAAGGGAAGACCACACACTATGTTTCTTTAAATTTTTTAATTATGCTAACACTTCCTGTAGTGCTGTGCCAGAGTTAATTCATTCAACTGAACGAACCTGGCTTTAAACAGAAATTACAAGCTTCATCTTTCAGTACAGCACAAACTGACTGGCAAGGAAACATAAATGTAAGTGAAAGAATAGTAACACAAGCATCACAGTTCGAAGCAAAGTCAAAGTCAACTTATAAAAGCCATCATAAAAATGCAAAAGAGTATAACTGCTGAATTATACAGAAATAAAAGAATTTTTATAAGAGGATATTTTCAATGTCTGTCCAAGTGCATTCTATTTTCTCATTTGCCTCACATACAAACATTTTATTCATACTCATCTGCATTTTCAAAGGCCCATTATATGTGGGGGGTTTTTGTTTGTCAAGTACAAGCAGAAGTAATTTTATCAACTTAGATTTGTAAGTGACTGACAACTCAGTTTCTCAAACAGATCTTACTACTAATTTCTTAATTACTGTTACTCAGCAATCACTGCAATCCCAATAATCCTGTATTTTGCAGACAACATATAGCGTACAGCATGTAAAAATTAAAACCAGAAGTTTGCAAACAGTTTTACTGGCATCAACTCTTCTTTCCTTTCAAAACAAATTATTAATACTGCTAGTACTGACACTTTTTTTTTTCCCCCCTTAAAGACTTTGAGAACCACAGGAAAATGCCATGTAGAGCAGAAAAACAGATCTGTATACAGAAGGATCTAACTACTACTTACATTGTCACTGTCACAGATGTTTGGAAAACTACTTTTAGTAACTTATATGCAACCATTAAACATAAGGGGAAGTACAACTTCATCAGTATGACGTTCCAGAATACCTCCAAATACAAGATAATGATGCAGGTGGAATCAAGGAGTAATGGCATAAAAATTTGCAGATCAAAAGAAGCAGCACTCTAACAAAACCTTTTATTTACCTGTCTGCAAACAAGTTAGTGCTCTCTTTGGCTACTGGCTAACTGGACCTTTGCTTACATATAAAAACAAACCAAAGCGTTTTACCAAAAAGATGGAATCCCTTACAGAATTTTGACAGTTTAAAGGGCAGATGATACAGTTAATTAAAAACATTTAAAAAAATTTAAGATGACACAGAAAAAAGATGCAGTATCAAAGAAACGAGTGCCCTCTGCAGACAGTGAGGCAGATCTCCTGAAAAGCTGACTGCTCCAGTTCTTGAAACAGTCGTGAGTGACTTTGATGTTCAGGTTAGATGATGTTCATATTGACTTTGGTGTTCAGGTTAGAGAGGACGGGCTGAGGTACTCCTTGCCTCAGGAGCAGAAATCCCATTCATTCTAGATACTCTACCATTTTCTGAAGTAATCTGCCTTTATGTTTTCTTTACTTGAGAAAAAGAGAGCAGTCAACAGAAAAGCAACTCAGTTCCCTCGTAATGCAGTCTCTAATAAAGTTCTGTCATACAAGAGAGGTGACAATTAGATCCTGGGAGCTGATTCCTCACGTCACTCCTGTGACGTTGCACCTGTTAACGTCTCTGTCATGAACACCACAGATATTTTACGTTATTGTATTAGTTAGTTATATGCTAGTTTTCAGAAAACACTGAATTCTTTTTGAGGGTCTCTGACAACACACAGATGATTGTCTCCAGTTGTGTGCCAAGTCAAGTAAAAGCACCTCTACTCACTGAACAAGCCACACCATTGTGTAAAGACAACAAACATGCTCATACAGCAATTCTGAGCTTTTGTAGACATCCATCTCTCCCAGTGTGTAGTACTCACTAATTGCTTACATCAACTCAGACTTCTATGTGATTCTTACCATCCTTAGATATGACTAGTAATAGTTGAGCTATTACAAAAGTTTTTCCAAGTCTGTGTTGAAATAAACTGGAGTCTACTTTTAGACTTTCCAAAATTCTGTTTCTACTTCCAGAAATAGTTTTATTTCCTTAGCTTGACTTTAGACAATAATAATTGGATTTATCTCAGTTGCAGTAATACATATGCATTTTATAAACAATTTCAAGCATGTATCTGTTTGCTGAAGCATAATTCATAGGTTCTGAAATTGATCTCTAGTTCTATTCCAGAAGAACAATTCCAATCACTGTTAAAAATCAGGGAGCATGAATTTCAAGTAAAAGTAACAATAACATTACACTGCAAGTTTCTTGCCATATAAATAAAAAGAACAAAACAATCTTACAGTTAGGCGGTGTTGAAATACGAGTCTAAACACACCTTAAAATGTTACATGTTTGACTTTCATTTTTTCAAATCTGCAATGTAAATATAGCCTATAAAATGTGAAACCTTTTTTTAAAGTGTAGGCAGTGAAAGGAGCTAGAGACATACCTTACAAGCATTTTCTGGTTACACACCAATAATGCCACCTACTGGCATAAGGGAAGATCCAGCTTTTCTTTCTGAGTAATTTTTAAACTAAGAGCTTTAATTTCAATACAATATTAATACCACTGGTGACCTTTACCCTCGCACCCATCTGAAGCAAATAATTCCTTTCATCCAAATTTCCCCACAAGTGAGGGGCAGAATTAGAAGTGAATAGTGTTCTATTTAATACTTAAATATCAACACTCATCTGAATATGGCAAGGACCAGAATGTGACAGCTTTCTTCAAAATGTAACCTCCAGAAACAGCAAAATTTCTCAGCTTCTAAAATTCATTGCCAAATAACCAATAGAAAACACATACTCACGAGGAAGTTTTACTTAGTTCAGCCCCTTTTAAAAATTCTTTCTATCCTTCCAAACCATATGTATTTGCTAACTCTCAAAATTAATTAGCCAGCTGGAAACCACCTTCCTGCCTACCAAGTAAAACAAATGTTTCACAGTCATACTGTTTTTTCAGGGCTATATGGAGTGTTAAACTCCAGTAATGGAAATACACAAGGGTATCAGAAAACGGGCAAATTTACAGGCAACTTTTTCTGGAGATTGCACAAGCACTGGAGGAAACACAAGCTGTCATCTCATTTCTACCACAAATAGGTTGATACCTCTTACTTCACACTACAGCTGGTTTTGAAGAAATAAATTTTTAGAGCATTTTCTAGAAAGGTATTTTATGTGCATGACAAATTTATTCAAAATTGCATGCATTACTCCTTATAAACAAACCTTTGTGGGGTTGTTGTTTGGGTTTTTGGGGATTGTGTTTTTCTTAGGGTTTTTTTTACATACTGTTTTCTCCTCTTAAAACAAATAAAGTCAGTCTGCTTTAAAACAAAAATCTTAATCTGGAGTTCATGGCTGAGACCAGTCTCTCCAAAATGAGCTACTGGAAGCATGCCCCCACTTGCTGAAGTAAAAAGGTTGTCTACACTGGTAACCTGTTTCTGTCAGCAGACATTAATGAACAGTCAGGGAATGACTGTATGGATAAGACTTCCATACAGAGATTATTCTCTAACGTACCCTCTTCTGTCTGATTCCAAATCTTTAGAACTTTTTGAGCAAGAGGTTGTTCAGCATAACTGTTCAGCAAAATGGTGATGTCCCCTCTTTATTATTCATCTAAGAAACAAGAGCAATATAACCCTACCACCAAAACTCAAGTCTGAAAAGAACTTATCCAGTTACCATATTTCTGCCAGTGAAGATTAAAAATTTACAGAAGCTCATTCACAGCCTATTTTGAAAGCATTGCAACAAAGCTGTCCAGGCTGTGAGAATTTTTGCATCATAACTTGTTTTGGCCAGAAAAGTCAATCTTTGCTTATCCTTCATAACTGAGTCATATACCTACCACTTAGTCAAACACCTTATAGACTGCTGATGACAATGTTATAGAACCATTTCAGTAACAACATTCGGCTCTTTCTCTTTAACCCTGTTTTTGCAAGCATGTCCTTATGACCCAGCACAAAGTCATTTTTTGTCCTCTACCATCCCCCTAAAACCTTTATTCCTCTGACAGCTGAGCTCCTCCTCCTTTCACATCTGGCTAGCAACAAGTAGAAACTGCAGCAAGGAATAGATTTCTTGCTGGATTTTCATTCTCAATACACTGAGTTTCAAAGCTGCACTTTTCCAAAACTATGATGGAATGCACCCTCTGGTATTACTAATCCAATGACTTTTGAGTGCTGTAGGAGCATAAGAAGAATGAACTTCAAAAAGTAGCCAGGCTCCTGCATTCTCCCTCAAGAGCCTGCCCAATTACTGTTGTCAAGGGCAGCAGATTGGGTTAAACAAACCACTCATCTGACACAGTAGGGAGATTCGATCCCATAACCAGTATCAATCATGCAATGTACTCTCAGTCTCTTCTTGTGATTTCCAACTTCCAGGAAAGACTCCTTCCTTTAAAGAAATGCAAATCCAATGGGGAAGATGAAGAAAAAAACAAAACAAAACAAACAAAACCACAAAAAAAACCTTTTAATGATGACCACCAGATAAGAACATGAAGATTTTTTTTTTTCCTAACCACCTTCAACTCATCCTAAAAAGTATACCAGATACACTTCTGCTACCCTATGGAAAGCTTACTCCATGATTGTTCTGGACTGAATCCTCTCCGTCGTGAAACTAAGAGAAATTTTGCACAAATTTTAAAAAATAGCAGAGGACAGCACTTGGTTAATACAATGGCATGCAATGCAGGCAGCTATTTTTAGAGAGAGCGTAGTACTTTCGTGTGTAGTTGTCAAAGTCAACATTTAAAGACTGCACAAAACCCCCTAAAATTATAAAAAGTGGCAAAAGAAAAAAGTACTACTTTAGTGAATAAATTCTGATACATATCTGAGTACTTTAGTGACAAATATTTTCAAGTTTATCCTCTGATTAAGACTACAGAGCCTGCACATAAAACACAGACAAGCTAGAGATAAAATCCACAAACTGATGAAGCCAAGAGAAATAGTTGTTTCTTCTCAATATTAAGAATTAGTTACTGTCTATTAACTTCACAAAACTCTCCTAAAAGCAATGAGATGCAGAAATTGACTGAGGATAGTTCAGTTTGCTGCGCTATACATTGAGAGTAGAGAGCTCAAGTCTCAAAATGGACAAAGTGCAGGGCTATAATAAACTATTTAGTAACTTGAATTTATTTACAAAATTCTGTAAGCAATAAAATGCCCTCCAATTTGACCAGTTCTACTTAAAGAGCTATGTAATAATGGAAGGTCATATTTCCAGTTCTTGCTGTCTAGACTGCACTGTTTTGACTAGATCTCCACTGACTGTAACAGGGTCTAGACACCTATGTAGGTGTCAAATGTACTCTCCTAAAGTATCTTCCCTGAAAAGAAAATCACTTTTACTGCCCACAGGGTTAGGACATATGGTACAGCTGTTAAGGATCGGGTACCTACTTGCACACTTCTTTAGCTCAGGGGGTGTGACTGTGTTTACAGAAATACACCTCTGCCAGTTAATACATGTCTTTACTCAACCCTTAGAGCCCTCTCCAACAAATGCAGAACAGGACACATTAGTGGGACACCCCTCTTTTGTAAAGCAATGTGTATTTTAGACAAGGAAATGTCCAAGGCAGAGTCTAGTGAGATGCCAATAAAAGACTTGCTGTACCTAGTGGTGGTGACAGAAGTTTCCTGAAATGGTTTATAAAATACTAGAGCAGTAATACTAGAGGAGTTCACCTGAACTGGACTACAGGTTAATCTGGGAGTACTGGAGAATTCCAACAACGCTTAAAGCCAGTAGATTACTCAACAGTGAGGTTTACAGACAGTAAATAGATGACTGTGCTAATATAAATTTCCCCTTACTTCATACAGCCTATCAAAGGACACCATCTGTCACACACAAGAATAAAGCAGACTGTCATTATTTGGAAGCAACAACAAAGAAAAATGGCCATTTCACCAAAATATATTGTGAGATGCCTATGAACCAAACATAATGTTGCATAGAAAAATTACTGATCTCCCCATACAAAAATGACTGAGACTTCACTTGGGAAGTGTTTTAGTCACTTGTATTCAAGAAAGTTGATAAAAGTAATCAAACAGGCTCAAAGGATACAGTATGGAAAACACAGAGGACAAAGAGCACATCTGATGAGCAATCTAGAAAACAGTGGCTAGTTGGCTGTCAAACTAGCAAAGACTGTTAAGATATTCAGATGTTATTTATAAAGAGTAGGTAAACATGCTTAATTATTTACCTGATATTATTTACCTTAATTATTAACCTGATACACAACTGTCACCAGCAGAATGCATAAACTGACAAGAATATACTTTACTGGAATTAGAGAAGAGTTCTACAGTCTCGCTATGGAAACAGCCCTCCCGTAAGAATACATGAAATGTAGTCTTCAAATGTAGCATAATCAGTTTGCAGGAGAGGTTACATGGCATAGCTGTCCAGAACTGCAGGTGGCTGGAACTCAGCGTCACTTCTGTTTTTCCCCCCAACTATGCTACCTGGGAAAGTGCAGCTCCTAACTCCCCAAATATTTAGGTACTCTCAGTTTTTTACCTCACGTATCAAATTCAAGTTCAAATTAATATCCTGTGTTTTATTAAATTGCTTAATGACATTACATTATCATACATGCACAGGCATTATCTGCAAGACCAAAACAGTTCTGTTCACAATGTATTTTGAGATAAGCTTGCAGCAGAGTGGATGCACTATCATAAAAACTGTCATAACCCATTTTAAACTTCTACCCTCCTGCATTTTTCCATTTGCTAAAACACAGCCCCCAAAGATGTTTCAGAACATCCTGGTCTTTATACTTAAACACAAGCTACACCAAGGAGATCACATATGGGACAAACCACTAGTGAACTGCACCTGTAGTTTTAAGACAATTATAAACCACAGCAAATCTACAGTTTGCTTACTGATCACATAACTTAAGAAAAACTTTATAAAAACTATGCTAAGAAAGCAGTTTAAAGCCAGTAAAACGTGTAACAACTAAAAATCAAGAAATGGAGAGTCTTACTAAGAACTGTGTTCTTACCTTTTCCAGGACTTAGGTTTTGGTCTATAAACACCTTAAGCTCTCCATTGGCTTCAATTAGTCCAGCCTGTTAAAGAAAGCAACTTTTATTAAATTTACAAACACAGATAGCCTTTCATTGGTAAAGATGAATGGTAGCTTACCAGTAGCCTCTACTGCTACCACTCTCATATTGTCACAAACCTGCGACTGTGTACTGTCCGGGGTATTGTACTTGTCAAATTTTATAGTCTTGATTTTACAGACACCATATTCTTTAAGAGCAAGCAGAAAATCAGTTTACACCTACTTTGCTATTTGTGTCCTAAGCTCATACAGTGTGTATGCACTATTTTAACAGACAACTGCACTTACACCTTTCTCTCTGTAGATACTACTCACCTAATCCATAAGGTAAAAACATTACAGCAAAAGCAGTACACACGGTGGAGAGTGTCTGGGCCATTTTAATCAGGAAAAATATCATTAGTAAGAAATATCTTGAGCTTTTCAATTATTATTTTTTTAAAGATCAGAATACAGAACTCTTAAGTGAAAAAAGCTATAGGGTGATATAAGGTTTACAAAGTCATCACCATCCTTTGAGAAACCTCACAGTAGTGATTACTTTTCAAAATACTATTAGTTTTTGAATAGAGAAGGATGCAGTAATTTATTTGTACCTGCAGACAAACAGTTCTGAAAAAAAAATTAATGAACACAGGACACACTGTTTCCACTTAGAAACAACAGCAAGTCAGTACCTGTACTTAACCACAGTGTAGCACATGGTGTTCCAGAGGCTGAAAAGTCCTCAGCTGCATTTTGTGCATAGTGGGTATGTGCAGGCTACTGACAACCCTGAGCAAGAATCAAGTGCTTTGCTGTCAGTCAGCAGCAAAGCTTCTCCCTTAGAAGTTTACCTGAAGAGCCCTACTTGAGATCTGCCAGAAGTTTGGGAAAACAAGGAAGCCACTAGATGATGCTGTGGAGCTGTTATTATCCAGGTATAACAGACCAAGGATTTCTTACCAAAGGCAAGGAGCTTTAAGAAACAGGAAACTTTCTCTCCTCAGTGAATGGAGAGAGAAGACGATGGAGCACAGGAGACAGGATGGAATTGTGCAGAAGACAAATTTTGCTAAGGGAGGTATAAAGAGCAGTGGCCTGTAAGGGCATGGCAGCAATGAGGACCTGGACTCACAGAGAAAATGTAAGTGAGCAGACAGAAGTGATGGATAGAGTGAAGAGGCTGTGGCAGTTTGGTCCTCCATTTCCCCCTTCTAAAAAGTAACACTATAGCATAGTTTCAGGGAGGCTGCAACAACTTTTCAGCTGTTTCAGAACACTGCCTGTCCTCCTTCTTGCCCACAGCAGGGATTTCTAAGACCCACTCTAACAAACTACTGTTTTACCACCCTACTCCCAGACACTAGAACTCTTTATAAGCCTCACTCTTTATCACACTTAACTACATAATTCAGAAAGACAACAGACTACATCAGACACTTCCAAAGAAAAAGGTATACTCATCAATATGAGACCAGTATTGTGTACAAAGGTGTTATTAGAGCTACACTACAGCAGCATGACATTCCAGAACACTGGAACTCCATGGGAAAATATGAAGGAGAATTTTTGTTTAAGTGTTACCTTATACTCCCATTCTACCTAAATTTCACAACAGAAGTGTTAAACCAGGCAGGAAGTGCAGGCAGTCTCAGTGTTGTAATTTCTTTCAATGCAGTACTTAAGTTCGTATTCCACAGCAGAAAGAGGCTTGTACTCAGGACACCTGCAAATTCTTTTTTCCATGAGAATAAATAAAGGTTATAAATGAGACTGGAAAAGCATTTAATATATTGTGGTTTTGGTGGTCAGAAAACCACCAACAAAATGGCTATTTTAATCTGTAATGTCTTTCTTTTAAGCACATGAATTTAATAATTTTGAATTATTAAATCCATTCATTGGTTTAATACGCAAAAGCAAACCCGCAGCGAGTGCATGCCAGTTACAGTGATATTCCAAAACCAAATACTTAAGCTGTGATACTCAGCAAATTCAAGTATTAATGCAAATCACTATTTCAGTAATTGGAATATGATGCAATTCAGTAATCAACTACTTATTGGTCCCTTCCATTTTCTGTTTTTTTCAAATTAGAATGCCTCCAGTAGAATATTTTCAATTCATTTTAAGTAAACGAACCAACATCATAGTATCAAATAATCTCAAAAGCTTTAAGTCTTCTTCTGCATAATTAAAACATACAGTGAAAAAATATTACCCAAAACAACAAGCAACTCCAAAACCCATAATTTAGCCTAGCATTACAAAAGCTCAGGTTAATGACACATGCCCTATACCATGCTTTTTTGCGACTGGAAGTACAAAAGTCACTGAAAAACTAGAGAACATTTGGAAAAAAACACCACACAATCAATAAAATAAAACAAGTTGGGAAAATTCCAAGAATAGCAATCACTGAGTAACAAGAAGAATCCCCTAGGGACCACAATACTAATGACCCATATAGAAGTTACACTTCCACCACCTTTCTACCAGTGTCTTACTAAAGGTTCACCTCCAGCAGTGAAAATGGCACATAGAAATTCAAGTCATTTGTAAGCATATGCCCAGAAAGACTCCAAGAAAGCTATTTGGAAAGAATACTGTGAATCCCACAGCAAAATAGCACCCCCAGCTGCTATTATTCATAGTGAAAACTCATTTCTAGTGAAAATTCTGTTATTCCAGCCCCAGAATGCTCTTCACACTTCTGGATACACTTTTAATTGTTAGGTTAGCAAAACTTATCCCTGGATGAAGGGACAAGTTTTGGTCAAAGAAAACTGAAAAGCAAAACTTCCATCCCATATAGAATTCTGGTGTCTTTGTTCTGAAATGGAAACACTAGACAAAACATCTCTCAGTGTGCATTTTGAGGACATTCTCACTGTTTTTCAAGCCAGGTTATTTTGGAAGAAGCACCAGGCTTACTCCTCTGGGACCTATGTAGCATAGCACTCAAAAGAAAGAAAATAGAGAAAAATGTGGCTACAGCTCCCATTCCGTATATTATAGTCACAGAGTCACAATGAACCAAAAAAAAAGAAAAACCCAAAACATCACCAAAACCAACTCCTCCCCTTCCCCCGCCCCCCGCCAAAAAAAAACCCACCCAGGAAAAAGTATTGGATTTTCCCCAATGGAAAGGTAACTTTCTGTCAGGAAAGGTTCAGACATCAAGGAAATTCTATTTTCTGACAAGCAAATACACTTAGTCTTTAGGCCTTATCAAGCGACTTGTAACAAGGTATTTGGAATTTTACTATTTTCCTTTGTGGTTTTTTTTGTATTCCACAGTTTCTTCTTATCTTCTCATGATTCTCAATCTCAAGAGGTGTTACATCCTTTGATGGTGGTCCTGGGGCTGCTTGAAATAATAATGCTCTTAATATCTAATTTTGGAAGCTTACTAAGTGTGTGCAACTTCACAATTCAGCAAAGCTTTCCTCTTTGAAGACACATGTTGGCTATGTCTACTTCTCTACAGCTACAAAAAGAAACCCCTGAAATCCTAAACAGGCAACAGATACAGATACAGCCTTCATCCTTCACACACTACAACAAAGCCAACAATGATTTAAAAAAACAGCTTTTGACATCCAACACAGCATCCAAACTGTAATAACTTCATATCTTCCCAAAGATCACCAGAAAAGAGGGTTAAAGCCCACTGGACAAATTAGTAGATCTGGTAATTTGAACTGCAGAAGCTGTAGTGGAGTAGTGGCACCACCAAGGTTTGGTTGCAGCTCATTGTTCAGAGCTCCTAAGGAAAAAAAATTAACTGAAGGGGTAAACATATAAAAAAAATAAACTAAAGTTAGCTTTAGTTTAGCCTGCTATGAGATCATTGGCAGTCCTAAGGACTGGGAAGTCTATTTCTGTTTTGTTTACAAGTGAAAACTGAAAAGCACTACAAGTGCCCTCAGCCTGAAAATCAGCAAACTGGGAAGTTATCTTTTTCTTGGGACTGAAGTTAATCTAAAACAAAATTTTCTGAAGATGCAGAGAATTTCAGTTATTAAAAAATCCCTAGAGAGAGTTATTTAATATCTTACTAACAGGTTACTATTTGCAGTCTCCAAAGTTATGCACTAGAAAATCAGCACCCTTACAACAAAACCATAATTTCTTCCAGTTTTCCAGCCTTGCAGTTCAATTTGTTAATAAAAACTGCCATCAAATTATTCACTAAACCTTTAAACTAAACAGGAAAATATTCAAGGTCAATTTGGACTAAAGGACAAAGAACCTATAAAAGCAAGAAGTTTATCTGACAAAAACAAGACTGAACGAGTACATGTGCTATGTATATCAGATTTAAACCAAGAGGCACGTTGCCCCACACTACTTCAAATAAGTATGGGGAAAAGAAGGGTGCTTTTGTGCCACAGAAATACCTCTTCTACCCTGCTTCTAAGTAATGAGCCCATTTTAAGAACACTACCTGAAAAAGTGCTGAAAGAAGAGCAAAAAGGGTAGAGATACATGGAAACAGAGACACCTGCTACAAGGATGTTTCTCAGAACAGAAATTTCCAGTTGTTAACAGCAGATTAAGCCTATAGAGCATGGAGGCACAGGACTGGGTTTGACAAAGAGATACAGGTGCCAAAGATACAAGAATGGTTAAAGAATGGGAATCAGAATGGGACAGGATGAAAAAGAGACAATTTTGGGACTGGCTGGGAAAGGCACAAAAAACGAGCTAGAAAATCAGATGGAAGATGGCAGAATTAGGAGCTGAGGCAGAGAAACTGTGAATCACTGAAAAAGTATAGGCAATACAACTGATGAGAACCTAAGACAGCTTTAATGGAACAATGAGATCAAATCCTGTGAGAAGAAGGGAAAAAAAATACAGGATGTGGGAAAATGAATACAAGCTGAACTACAACTGAAAGGGGAAATAAGCTGGAACTCGGACAGAGAAGTTTAAAATAAATTAGGAAAGAAGTAGCAACGACAGAATCAGAAAATGGAGGAATTGGGAAAGAAAAGCATTTCTACCCAGAGCTTGTCAGGGCATTTGGTGCTGTTGGGTTTATGACTGGACTTCTTGATCTTGGAGGACTTTTCCAACTATAACAATTCCACAGTTCCATGACCAGGATGATGCCTCTGCTGTCTACAGGCATTTGCAAAGCCTACCAGTAACCACCCATCCATCTTGTGCAAAACTGCACGTAACTCGATCCATGATGATCCCCAGTCATTTTAAAGGCAACACGTCTAAAGGCAACATGCAATTTTACTATGGGCTACTTTACTGACAATGCAGGGTTCCTTTTGTTGTTTGCCTTATTTCAATATCAGGAAGCAACAGAAAATAAGCAAAGTTACAAAGTGGAACTGGAATAAAGCTTATAATCAGAAATAAACAACGTTATTTTAAGACTGCTTAAACAACCTTTATTCTTCTTTCACCCCTACCCATATGCAAATGTCATTTATAACAAGATGATAATGAACTACTTTCCCCATTGGTTTCTCATCTCATGCAGGGACCAAGGCAAACATGCTCTGGAAATGAATTATTATGCAACTGCAAAAGATTATTTTTATTAGACATCCATTTCATTTTTTGCAAAAATTAAAAGGCAATCAAGATATTAAGTAGAGGAATATTGTAGAAAAGGGAAAAAAGTTCTTAAATTTGAAACATTTGGATTTCATTTTGAAAATGAAGCCAGTGAGAACTATTCTTTATTGTGTAAATAACATAAAGACTTCTGAAGTTGGGCTACAGAAGTCTGATTGTTCAAGATTCTCAGATACGTTCTTTTACTGTGTTTCAGTAGCCTTTTTCTGAAACAGAGCTAATCGTATCACATCCTCAATTCATGGCAGTATCTTCAATATTAATGCGTCTCCCAACCACTCAGCAATGAGCTACACCATAGAAATGAGCTTTCCAAAGAGTATATTTGAATTTTTAGCATCTTAACTAACAAGGCACAGTCAAAGCACTAAAATAAAGGTCTGGATACCATGGAATTGTGAAGGCAAAAAGCTAAATACAGGTGAGAAGCTCAGTTAAGCATTGTTGATCTTTGTCTGAATACAGGCTCTGCTGATACTGCAGGTAAGCTGGACACTGAGTAATACACAAAATAACACCTGAGGTCTCCTTTATTGCAGAATATGTCAAGACCATTAGCATCTTGGCTGTTCTTTCTGACAAGAGCAATACGTCCAGAATTCAGCAAAAATTAAATTAAGAACTTACTCTGAAGACAAGTCAAATGGTGGTCCTGTCTAAGCAGCCAACAGATCAAAAACACCTCAAGAGTCAAAAGTCACTCCATGGTGTCGCTTCTTACAGTAATTAAATTGCTCAAGTGATAAAACCCTTGCAAAATTTAAAGCTGATGTCCCCAAAACTAACTGTGAAGTTTTAAGAACAAAGCAGAATTGAATATGAGACTCCTAGCGGTGAATATGACATCAAAGCACTGGTTTTCCACTTTTACCACACAAATTCATCAGAAGATAAAATCATCATTACTATCCTCCTGGACTAAATACTCACATGTGGAGGTACCAGCTGCAGCCACTTCCACAACTACATCCTGCAACCATTCTAGGTTTGACCATAAGAGACTGCTGTTTTTCCAGCCCAACCAAGACTTCAGAGCAGCTTGTTCACCAGCATCTGAACCACAGCTAAAATCAACAAATAACATTACACAGGACCCTTCCAGAACCATCTGCCTCACCAACCTCCTTATCAGTGTATTACAAGGCTAGAGTAGCCCACAGTGTAACTTTCAACCAACTCTGTGTAACCAATAATGCAATACTGGAATCCTTCACAAACGTAACGTAACACAAGACAAGTAGCAAGAAGTGTTTTTGGGGAATATGGACCACTGTCCATCTTTAAAATCAAGTTGCCTGCTACCTGAGAACCATTTCAATATAGACAACATTTAGCAAAGATTGATCCATTCTTCTTCCCGCTCCTAATTAGCCATAATAAATCTCCATTAATAGATACCCACGCAATCAAATGCAAACATTAAAACAACTGATCCCCAGCACAACTTAACTTCTAAAATCTGCATTTTTGTTGAGCCTGTTGCCATCACAGTGTAGTTATTCAGTAAAATAGTGCAACATACCTATATAAAGCCACTACCATTAACTGGCACCTACCATTATTGAAGTTTAACACTTACAAGCTACAAGAAAATGCTTCATTTATACAAATAAATTGGCAAGGTGACAGGCAACTTCTGAGCCACTATTTCCTGATTTTCTAATACAAACCAACATAGGAAAAAAACAGCTCTGACTGCGTGCCTGGAATGTATAAAAGAGAGCTTAAAGATCACTTTCCTTTTGCCTTCATCGAAAAGGCAAATTAAAAAATCTAGCAACGTTCAAAATCCCAAACAGAGATGCCTTTTTAGATGACCTAATTTTATAATATTATTTGATCACTAGTATGCAAACTTCTGGACAAGTTAGAACTCACTAAAGGCAAACAGAAGTAGATCAAGCTACTGAACTAAAATTATATCAAAGAAGGTGCATGACCACTTGAGATTCTGCAAAGACTTAACTTCTCTAGTCCGCCTCAATGAAATTTCCAGTACGTAACCCAAAAATAAACATAAAAGGAGAAATGCATGCTAGTATTTTAAGAAAAGTCTGAAAAATGTTTTGAAGACTTCTCAATACTTTCTAAGGATTAAAAGTGCATCACGTAAAAAAGGTCCAAAATAAAGTGTTTTTCCTACTTCCACTGGGTTCTTGTTTTTAATCCATCCCAAACTTAACTTTTTCAGACTTACTCAAGATTGATGTAGACACATCACATGGAAGTTATTAAAAAGTACCACTTTCGTGGTGTTCTGGAAAAAAAATTAATACAAAAGCACAGATTTTGACTTTCCACAAAAACAGCAACCCTATTCACCTGTCCAGTAAAACTGTGTGAAGAAACCAGTTTGCTGTTGGTTTTTTTAAATATTCTTTGAGCAAAATATTTAGTAATACCGTGAAATAAATCCACTAGATTAAACTGTATACCTGAATGTATTCTGAATACTCAACTAAAACAAACCACCAGTGTTAATTCCCACATCTGTACATCTCTTAAACAGTAATGTTAGATCAGGTGATGAACCTTTAACACTTTTTATGGTGTGTCCTCATATTTCCACATGTTCATGGGGCTTCCTCTGCAAAACTGGATATACGTGCCATATCTACTACTCAGTAAGATTCATGAAAGTACCAAAAAAACTAAAGAGATATAATAATTTTTATGCAAACTAGGGATCAAGAGAAAAATCCCTCATAAAATAACTCAAGTAAAAGATGACAGTAGAATGCAATTTTTAAGGATAAACTAAAAAATCTAATTTTAGAACAAGCAGTTCCAAAGCCAACACTACTGTCAGTTACCTATGAAACAGTAACTCAAGAACAACTCTCAAGAAAGGTATTCTAGTCTGTGAGAAAGTCATGTGTTGGTTTAAAAAGTTTTTGAAATTTTTTTCAACTTTAAGTTCTCTGTGCACAATTTATTTTTTAAATGGCTTGAAGCAGTCCATCCACTAATGGTGAACAACAGAAACAATCACAAACAACAGGATTAGATAAGAATATTTCATTTACATGACTCATCTATTCCAATAAGTGTAATTTTGGAGATCAGAAGGAACCATACTCATTCCTTTTGTCTAGCCCCTTTCTCTTCAATATTCACTGTAACACCATGCATTAGACTAGCCACAATAACAAATCCAGTTCCTGCAAGTGGTTGTATTAGGAGTACAGAAATTCGGCAGAAAATAAACTCCACTGTTCTTGCTTCTTCTCTCCCATGTAACACTGAGTCTTGGAGAAAAGATCCACAAGCTTCTCTTTCCTTATGGCTCCTTGAGGGGCCTCAACAGTTCAGCAGTGACAGAAGTAACTGAGGGGAGAAACATGGTCACCACAAGTTGGATCTTCAGCCATGCTACAGAAGCTGGTAATTTAATGGTGGAAGGCACATTAATCAATGCTAATAAAAAAAGTATTTATCGTCTTAATTTACAGATAATTCTCAACATATGACTGAATATAAAAGTGGCCAGCAAGCAGTGCTCAGTCTTACACTGGAAGCTGGAAAAAATTAATCTACCAAATTTGCTTTCTTGCTACAGTAATTCCTTCTACTTCATTCAGTGCTGCATCCTGCCTAGTTTTAGGCATGCCAAGGGTGAACGAGTGACCACTGCACACAGGGAACTGCTTTCCCCCCACAGTATTACTCCCATGAATCCAGTAAGCAGAACAAGAAGACTGAGGACCTTGGCTGTATGGCTCCTTCATCTCCTGCCTGGAAGGTGCCACATTTTTAAGTAGTGGAAGAGTTCACAGGAGACGAGGCAAACTCAGAGCAACACTGATTAACCAGAAAGAGGAGCTCTGGCTAAGATGAAGTTTCTGGAGACTGCCCATATGCAATGACCAAGAAATTTCCCACACAGTCCAAATGTAAGTGTAAAACTGTACCAAAAACTACTAACTTCAACTTGTCACCCAGACTCTGAAAAGCAATGCAATGATCCCACTCTCAGGGTATGCAAGTCCTTGAGATACGGCAATTGCTGTTCTCCCATCCACACGTACTTTTTCATTGTTTCTTTAAATTGCACAAATGGTAAAGTCTTTCTAGGAACTAAGATGTCCTGAATTGAATGTGATATAGGACATCTGCCTGATTCTGTTAGAATTGCTTCTCAGCTTCAACAGTGCTCGTGAACTCAAAAATGGCTGTGCTTATTGTTATTACCAGATCACTCTGGAAAATGAGTGCTCCTTTTTTTTGCCCTTTATCTTTACTGCACTTCAGATCCCATACCCAAAACATAAATTGATATACTCATGGATACTTCAACCTTCACAAGCTAGTATTTCTTTTTACATTATTGTTTTTCAAGTTATCCAGCTATAACATTATGATTATGCACTTAAACTCCACCTGCAGGCTCTCAATTAAGGTGCTATGTATGAATGTATCTTTTTACCCCCACCTCAGTAGCTTCCTGACTACTGCTGAGGAAATCAAAGTATTTTGCATAAAACCCAAAATACAAATGAAAAAAAAAATTAAATCAATGCTTTGCTGCTTATTTTCTCTTGATTGTACACTCTGAAAAGCAATAGAGAGATACATTTTAAAGTAATACTTCAGAGAATTTAGACCTGGACCCTATAGTTCATAAACATTATTTTGCTAGCTTACCTGATCACTACTTTTGCAATTCTTTAATACTTCATAAAAACATTTCTCTGGGTTTGCCAGTCCTCTCCATCACACTCCCCCATTTGTTCAATTATCAAGTAAACTCTCAGTCTGCAAACTCTTACAAGTATTGGACTTTTCTAGCACATCTTATCAAATTATAGTTTTTATAAAGAGGCATCAGAAGAACTGGAAGGGAGCAATAAAAGGAAAAGTGCTCTCTTTCAGCAGCCAGGCAGAAGGATAAAGTAGGAGCATGTTTTGTTGTGGAGCACTGTCTCCACACCTTCTCCTTGTGCAGGGCTCCCTGCTCCACTGTCACCACGGCACACTGGCCCTGGCAGCACAGGACACCAGCGGGATGCACATCTCGCCTGAGCTTCCAGGCTGGAGCACTCTGAACATGCCTGGCCATGGAAACGCCACCTGAAGCCCAGACTTAGGACTGTAGCAGCACGGCCCTTCCCACACTTTAGCCACCTCAGTTCTGCTGAGAAAAAGGGAAGGAAGGGGCAGGAAGCAATCATCAACTATGCCATCTTCTTCACCACTACATCTCACAGACAGAGCACTTGACGGGTGACATCGCAGAACCACAAGCCATTAATCGTAGCAATATTTTCACATCAGAATGTTTAAATTTACAGCAGCACAGGTTTTCAGAGACTCAGTGCCCAGAAATTTAGTGATACTGTCTGTAACATGCTTAATTCCATTATTCTGCTTGAAAAAGAACTTGGACTTAGAACAAAAATATGGAAATAAATCTCTTCCCTTCTGAAAACTAAAACGTGTTATACCAATTAACATCTCTGTGTTATAGCATTTAACTACAATTCATAGGGCCCATATTCAGACCTAGAAATTTAAAATTTCCCAACACTCACTACACATTTTAGGTGTCATGTAATGGTGGGTACAGTCTGCAAAAAGGTAAGCAGTTCATATTTCTTCCCTGAGGCAGGTTTGAAGTATATGTAGATGTTTTTAAGAACAGGTTAGACAATATTCAGTTAAGATTTCATACCCTTTCTAGCTACCCTGTTCCAGTGCTCCAGTACACTTAAAATTCTACCTAAAACCTGACCTAGATTTTCATTTTTCCAAACTGAGTTTATTACTTCTTTAATAAAGAAGCTGATACTGAAAGCAATTTCTTTTCATATCTGCAGCACCTTCTCCCATTTCTTAAGTTTACTATGAGGTATGTTATTCCTTCCTCTCTTCCTTAACTACTCTCTTTCCTAGAATAAACTAGATCTTTCAAAAATAAGGTTTGCTCTTAAATGTCTTATTCTCACTTAGATCTAGCAGGACATTCATCTGTATTTCCAGGTGCTAGCAACTCTTCACTTAGTTGATCTCTCTCCCAAAAGCTAGTATTAAACAAATGTACTTTGGTATCTCAATTACTTTGAACTGTTTCAATTACATCTCCTAGTCTAACACTCCACTTTCGTTTTCTTCCCGCTTATATGGCCTATCATTCCCTGAACTCTGCTATCTGTAATGTACTTGGCCACCCTTATCTCTTCCAGGCAAGCTTTGAGTGGCTACGTATGTCTGGTTGCTTCTCCACACATTAAGATGTTTTTCAGTTGAACTACTAAAATTTCCTACAAGATTAATTTTTTAAACCAATCACCCTTTTATGGAAATTCCCGCTATTTGAAAGCTGCAATATTCCACATTAGGTTGCAACCTGCCATTGAACAAGTGAGTTGTATCACTTTTCTTTAGCTTTCATACTCTTGTTTTTTGGGGGATTTGGGTTTTTCTGAAGAGGAGATAGTAGATTGTCTTATTTTCAATAAGAAAACATGAAAGCCCAATTATATTAGGTATGAACAATGACTGACATCTTAAAGGCAGAATAAATTGAAATTTTTTTAATAAGTACTGGAAGGGGTGAAGAGCAAAACATGCTCCATGAGGCAGATCACAGAATCAAAGCCACAAACCTTAATGAGAACAGTAATGGAAATCTATGGTGAAAGTTCCCAAAGCCTGTTTTTAAACACACTAATGAGCATCTTTTGGTAGACAGAGATAACAATGAACACATATGGAGAATGAACCATCTTCCCCCAAATGTCTGATGCCTTCTTGAACTCAAGAAAGGGCGCATTAGTTGGCAACAGTAGTCCACGACAGCCCCGCCATCTGAACAACACTTGCTGGGCTTTTTTCAATCCAATCCAATCTAAACCCAAGCTGCACATGAATGCACATAATGACAATGCTCCAAGTGCTGTTATTAGCATAGGGAATTCTCAAGATTAATCACTCTGAAAAAATGGCAGCAGATTTGAAGCTGGTTTACACTGTCTACAGGAAAACAGCCTATGCTTGATGCACAGTACAGATAAAGTTCCACATATTCATTAATGCCAGCTATTATAAAGCATGACCCCATTTGCTTTTGTTAATAAAAACATTCTATGCTTCCACATTTTATGTGCTACAAATATACTTACATCTTTTGCCATGTTACCAAAGACTAAAAACCAGTCGTCTTAAAATCTTGATGGCTGCAGGACACAGGGACAATGCTATTTTCTGGAAAGCAAAAAGCAAAGACAGCACCAGCTATAAAAAATGAAAGGAGGGAAAGTTTTAACAATTGAAATTATTGACTACTACCAACTACAATTTAGGTTTCTTTTTGGAAAAAAACCACGCTTTTAAAAAGGGAAAAGTTTCCCATCATCACCTTTTCGTTCCCTGAGCCCCACGCTCACGTGTGGGGGGCACTCCTTTTCCGACGGCGGGGGTGAGCAGTGCCCTGGCAGAGTGAGCCCTTCCCCCAGCCCATGCCCGATCCCACGCGAGGCCGGTCCCTGTCCAGCTGCGCCCCTTCCAACACCGAGCGCTGGGCGCGGGCAGCGATCACGGCCTCCTCCTCCCCACCCCCATTTCCAGCAGCAGGCACAAGTAGGCCCCAGGGGCAGCTCCCCCCGGGGCCTTCCAGCCCCGCTTTTCTCCTCCTCCTCGCAGGCGGACGGGCCGCGGCCGCACCGGGCGGCACAGACCGGCGGCCGCCCCTGCGCCTCGGGCACCCCGCGCCCCCCGACC
>VZSE01012476.1:218390-257136 GCA_013398275.1 Promerops cafer | reverse complement strand
CCCGCGGGCGCGGCCGCGCTGCCGGCGCGGAGCGGGACGGGGCCCGGCGGGGCAGGGCTGTGCGGTTTCGTTGCCACAACATCCTGCTGCCAGTGCTTCCTTATCGCGTTTTGTCCGGCCGTTACTCGAGCAAAGTTTCGCTTGCAGCGATAGTTGCTAAAATTAGGGATTTTGTGGTAATCCAAGAGAAAGTTTTCCTTCGGGCGGTTGCAGCTCTTAACCTTGCGCCCATAACTAAAGCACCTCGGGGCTGTGCAGCCTCTGCGTGCAATAACGACCGCAGGAACAGGGCATGTTAGCGAGGGTTGCGTGATGTAAATTACATTATTGTCCTGTAAGTTTGGGGGAAAAAAGCCCAAAGCCTGCAGCGTTGCTGGGGGGCTACAAAGGCAGAGCCGTTATAGTGGAAACTGCAGGAAAGCAAGGAAAGCTCAAGAGTCGTGTTGCTCATAGGGGTGGATGCAAGGCTGTTTGATGGGGAGGAAGCTATACACAGTCCTGCATGCAAGACCGAGCCTGCACGGTACAAGGTTGCTCATAACGCAATGAAGAGGGGAGCAGGAAGTAAAAGGCTCCTTCTTTCGCTAAAATCATGCGGCTTCCTAGGAAAAAAGACTACTTGGGAGTAGAACACACGGCCACAGAGCCACTACATTGCAGCAGCAGACAAATCCAGCAGAGAGAATGCTGAGGATGCATTTCACGAGTCGACGAGATTCACATTCACTTTTGCACCTTACTCCGTTGTTGTTGTTTTTTTTTAAAGACATGGAATTGTGCTTTACAATAATAATGAAACACTACGTCCATTTTCCTGATAAATCGCAATCTTCGGAGTTTTTAATTAAGCATAACTCCACCCCCCACTCCCACCCCCCCCACCCCACATGCTGCTCTGGGGTTAGAGTGAGCCCTTCCTATTTCTTCATGCCTCTTGATTAAGCTTGACGGCAGTGGACATCGAATAAAGAAGGTGATAATGAAGATGTGTTTGTAACTTTATAACTTTTCAGACAGCAGCCAAAACTTTCACACGCAAAACCCATAAGCCAGCTGCAGAAAAAAATGCTTCCTGAAAGACATCTCCAGTTGATAGTGCCGCTCTCCACCCTCCAGGTCATATATACTGTGCTTGAGGGTTCAAACCGTCTATGTCTCACGTCCCTACCCACCCACCTCCTGCTCTTTTGTTTTACATTAATTCTTGTAGGAAAAACACTTGCGAATCAACAGAACAAGCACAAACAAGGAGGAGTATCCTAGTTTGCTAGAATTTATTTTGATACATACTAACTGCCCAAACACGCCCAACTCTTGGGTAGTTTTTTTTTTTTTTTCTTTAGCTGAGGGTTGTTCACAACTAATTTGAAGTATTTGTACCAGTGAAAAAACTTTCAACACTTCTCTAATCTCTGAGCACACCTTTTGCAGGTATTTTGGAGCTTTAGGATTTTGTTTGTGTTCGTAGTGGTGGAAGGCTATTCCACTTCACAGTTTTCTGGGGAGTACCTCTCCCTTTTAAGGGTGCACGAAAAGCAGAACAGATCATAACTTTAAACAGCATCAGCGCGACAGGACTGCATGACAGACACGAGGCAATTGTTTCAAGAGGTCATCTAGTCTATAGGCAGAAAGCTTCAACAGATGCCAGAGGACATGAGTGCGAATGGGGAGCCATGCAATCTGAACACTGGGATCTGTGCAAACTCATGACTTAATTAAAGACCTAATGCCACCTGACCACCTTGTCAGCATCTGGCCTCGTTGGGAGATACCATCTCCCGATTCTCAAATTTCTTCTCTATTTTAGGAAATAAAAAATACAGCTTGGTACCATAACTGAAAATTTTACTACTCTCTGATCTAGGTTTTGTCCCACAAGACAGGATCAGTTATCCCTAAGTCATTCTTGTCACAACATTGACCAGTTTGTTGTCTCCAGCAAGCAGAAGGTTTTCACAGTCCCACTGTCCTTAAAGTGTCAGTAAGTCCAACCCGGCAGTGGTCATTACTCAACAGAGGCGGTGGGAGAACCCAAGAAGCCAATCTCCTGGACCACTGAGTGAAGTTGGTAGAGGTATGCCTTTCCCTTCTGCCTTTAGGGGTTGAGTGGGCTACACATCTCGAGCCCTAAAGACATCTCACTATTCTTCCTTCTCCCTGCAGTGGTTGTGTTGGCTCCCTCGCTGTCAGGTCATCAGCACTGGATGTCTGATACATTTCTGCTCCTTACAAGACATAGCATTTCCCACAAAATAGTAATGCTGTTAGTGTGGCTTGCCTCTTGTCATTCAGGGATCCCATTTCCTCCACATTTGGCATTGCCCACATGCTGGAATGCTGCCAGGACTGGTTACAGAGCAGAACTATGGATTCCTTCCCTAGACAAACCCCAGGAGTGCTTTTGTGGTTAGATTGTTCCTGGGTTCATTCCAACAGGCAAGACCATACTAGATTTCCTACCCCCTCCATCAAGCATCATTGTACAACAGTATTCTGTCATACAAGGCACCCCCACGTCATTCTGCCTGCAAAGCTGAGGATGTCCAATCATAAAACAAGTGAAGCACAAGGCTTTGTGAGGATGCTTTTCCTCATACTTGAGAATTATAGGACGTATCAATTCCTAGAGCTTTTAAAAGGGTATGTAGTCTCATGGACTTAGTCCACCATCACCACATTCTTGAGCCATCCTGGACCTACATCAGTCACAGTTTCAGGAAACTACCTCACAGCTCCCACAAATACCTTCCTACTGACAAACTGAAGCCACCTGCTCTGTATGGGATAAGCCACAAGTAGGGTAGTTGTGGGTCCATATATACCAATCTGACCCCAGGGCCAGGGAAATGGCTCACAAAGCACAGCCCACACTACCAGCTTTTAAACTACTTTGGTTCCTTTATCTTCACAGAATTATCAAGGGTAGCAATTAAGGGGTAACACACAAGAACTCAAATTTTCAGAAAGCCATGCCAAACACGCAGCTAAATCCACCTACAATAAATCAACCAATAAATCAACCAAACATCCTCCCCCAAAAATGAATCTCAACCCCAAAATAGGTTAGCTGAATGAGCTGGAAGTCAAGCACAGAGCAGACCTTCATTTTCACTCCCTTAAGTTCAGCTTGACCACAGGAATATCCTCTCATCACTTAATGAGGCTTCGACTCTGTATCAGCTTTTCTGTATTCAAATTATGCTGATCATTAGTTAATGAATGAGATAGAACCACTGTCCAACAAGCTGGAACAAGAATTTCCAGAAAAAGACCTTTTGTTTTTCAAGAAACCTTCAACAAATCGGTAGATTTTCCTTTCACGGCTTCTGGAACTCTGCTTTAATTTTATCTGCTTGACACAGAAAGAGAATATTCCACAGTACAAGCATAAGGTTTCTGAAAAGCTGCAGTTATATCTAAGTGGGCTGCTTATGCAATATTCTCCCCATTTTCCATACAGGTATGAGTGATCACTCAGGAATAAGGTCTGTTGTTTCTGTCCAAAGATCGCATCATGAGACTACCCCATTTGGACATGGACTTATGCATGGAGCTATCATTTGCATTTCAGGAAACATTTACAGTATCTCAGTATACCTCCAGATTTCTATGAGGCAATCTCAAATGTCTGATTGTAAACAAATTTACCATGTCTGTTAAGATTACTAATTTGCACTTACCTCTAATATTCAACCAGGCAATCCAAGTCTATGTCAACAAAGAGGCACAGAACACTGGTACTCACACGAGGCTATTTCTTTTCACCCACATCTCCTAAAGCCTAGCCAAGTTGTCCTGGTTTTGGCCAGGACAGAGCTTTTTTCACAGTAGGCTTGAGGGAGTGGAACCTGGAGTGGTGTGGACATGTGTACATCATTATTCTATACCATCCTACCTCATTGCCAGAGGCAGGGGAAAGGAGCTTCCTCTCTTACTTCCAGGAAGAAAGGTGGCCCCTTTGTCTGTGGTGGGGTGGGGAACTGTTGTTGTCGGGGGGGGTCCTCTTTGTACACTTTTGTTATTAATATTGTTGCTGTTACTGTGTGTTTTCTTATCTCATTGCTGTTTCCAGTAAATGGTGCTTGTCTCAACCCACAATCTTTGCCATTTGTGCTTCCAACTGGGGGGAAAGGAGAAAAAACTGACAGCGTAGTTTTGGAGAGCGCACTAAATTGGGGAATACCATTCCTAAACCACGACCAAGTTCATTTGGGAGAGAACTGAGAGAGATGAGGCAACCAGTAAGGTATCTAGATGCTCGCTTTCCTTTTTTGAACATGGTACCAAAAGAGCTTTTCACCCAAATATTTTAAAAGATATTCAGGAAAATATTTTCTTTTAAGAGACACAAGCCATCAGTATTTTCTATTTTCAGTAAGTCTCCTTCCTCATTTTTAAAGAGTTTTCTAGAGAACTACAACTACCTACAGCAATTTATTTATATAAAAGTTTTGCTCATCACAGGTGCAGTATGTCGTATAATTGCTTCAAGAGCTAACTGACATAATGGAAACCATACAGAGGTCTGTACCATGACCTGTCATACATTTTCGCCCCTGAAACAGGTGGCAATCTACATGTGAAATAAGCATCTTTCAAAGCCAAAATGAAGCTTTCAGGGGAGATGCTTGTATTTCATGCAGAAACAATGAGCTAGGTCAGTAGACAGAGTGGATAGGACAGTTAAGAAACAAATAATTTCAGTGAGGTACCTGGAAAAGAGTAAAAGGTCTGAGCTAGTAGGCTGTTAAAAGGGACCATAAAATTTGAAGTGCTCCTCTATTTTGAATAAAAATATTGAAATATAACAACAAATCAGTTGAGTTTCATTTCTGTTATAGATTCATTTTATTAAAAAATACTTTATTTATAGGGCAGCTTTTTGCTCTGCATTTGTCTGTTTTGCGACAACTTCTGAAACCATTTGAGGGGAGGTGGAATTGCCATACATTCCTCCAATCTTTATGAAGCATTAGTGCCTAGAGGGAAAGCCCCGAATCCACTGAGCAAGAACTCAAATATGATGATCTCTACCCTGTCCCACCAGTACATACACACTCCAAGTTTCATTTGGACAAGCCCAGCAGATGTCAGAGAAAACACAGAAGAAACTGAAGCTGCTACAGGGAAAAGAGGTATAGAGCACAAAAATCCATCCAAAGCTTTGTGTTGCTACTTGGAGGACAATTTTCATTTTAATTGGCAATTTAAACCTCGTAACATGCATTTTTCTAACTATTTTGTGGGTATCAATGTTATTTCAGATGACACTGCAATACTGACCTGAAGTGTTAATGCATCTTAAATAGTATTGGTTTTAGCAGATAAACCTCAAGATGATTCTCAAACGCTTTGTCACAGAGTAGACAATAGCCTATGAGTAAGCTTTCTCTATGACACTTCAAGAATGGGCTTTTACAAGACGTATCTCACTACATACATTTTAAAGAAAAACCAAATTTAAGATCACATTCAAAACACTGTTTTCTAAAACATCATGGTATTTTTAAAAGACTAACAATTTATTCAATGTAAATGTAACTTAAAAGGTCATGGGGTTGCAAATACACATCCAGTCTGCCGTTTCCAGTTCTCTGGAAGTTAATTTACTTAAAATAATTTCAAATATAGAATAGTGTTAACTAAGATCCAACCTCCAAGGTTACAGAAGTGCTATTTTTCACATCTAATTGAAATTACACATCCCAGTTTTACTGTATTTCTTTTTGATTTAAAAGAAACACCCCTGTAAACCATTACTGTAGCAGCAGTTAGCAACAAGAATGGGTAACAACTGTCAGTCTGCAAACATAAGTTACGCCCTTTCTTACTGTCAATTTTTAGTCAAATATGTAAATAAATACAAGAGCTAACAAAAAATATACCACTATAAGAAAACACATTATATGCTGCAATTTGGAATAAAGTATCATGCAGTACTGGCTGCATGATTTGGAATATGTAATTAACTGCTTGGAACTGATGCTTAACAGTAAAACCTTTTCTTTGTGTAGAAGAACCTTTTATTCACCATTAGAAATTTGTAGTTAATTTTGTACTGCTATATTAAAATCATAAATGTGAAAATGACTCAAGTCATTTAGTGAAAGAAGATACCATAGGCACCATAATATATATACATATATCTTTTTTCCTTTTTGAACAAAATCTGGTGATGAACCAGCATTAACAGGATGAAAATTAAAAGGCACATTCAGGCAAAAAAAAATAATCAACATAGTTTGCATGATGCTATATTTTTAAAAAATAATTTATGCTCTGAGTAACAGATTGGATCAGAAACAAATATTCTAGCAGATTCCAATCGGTCAGAGTTAAAGTAAATTTTGTAAAAGGTGTGCAATTCATATGATGAAATTATCTTTTAGTATTGAATTTTGTTTTGTTTTAAGGTCAGTATAAGGCTTATAACCAAGTGCTTGTTAAGAGGACTGACTACTCAACAGGTCTTGTTTTCTGAGTGCATAGAAATACAATGAGCAATGAAGATGTTTTCCTTGGAAGAGGACATATCCTTCTATCTGTGCAAATCTTGATCAAGTACTTGAGCGTCTTTCAGGTCTCGGAACACATTTCATAATTGCAGCTCTCCACAGGGCAGGGGCAAGTAAAAGGCTTAGAGTAGTCACACTCAAAATAAGAAGATAGACCTGCAAAAGGCAAATAAAAGCCATTACTTCTCTTGGTTACGTGGTAGTACAAAGAAGTATCCAGAAGTTTGAAGAGACTAGACTCTTCTAGACCATGTTTTCAAGAGACTTCACCTGTCTTCCTAAACAGCTTTGTATATTGCTACAGAAGCAAACAAGTGCATCTAATCATCTAATTACCTGTTTACCTGGTGTGAAGATACAATTGCAAAAACATCATTATGAGCTTATAGAAGAACAATTGGTTTTTTGTGACGTGATCAATTTTGAAAATCCAGTATTTGTTAAAAAGTCAAAGGCTAGTTATCACTTTATTTAAAAACCAAAACGAAAATCCCCAAACAAACCAACCAAACCAAAAAACCCCCAACCAATCAAGCAAATAAAAAACCCCTACCACCACTCTAAACTATTCTGGTTTAACGATGTAACGGCAAAGTTCACCGCTAGTTCACTTATCAATAGAAAAAAGCAAACAAAAATCCCTTTAAGTCATACTGTACGTCTTCTGAAAATAGAAGATCCTAACTACATAGTCCGAATAAGTCTTAAAAAACAGTGGCAGGAAGTAGTTTTGAGGTCTCAAGCAAAAGAATGAGTTTAGGAAATTTCAGAGGTACACAAACCTATACAGTAGATTATCATGTGAGAGCAGAAAAAAATGAAAGCCTAAAAGCCTCCAAGCTCAGTGGGTGGGCCCCTAAACTAGTTCTGTGATCACATACAGATATCTTGAAACTCTATGCAAACATGCAATATTTGTAACTCTTAATTATATGAAGGAGTGAACATGAAAGTGAATCATCTTTACCTACAAACGAACAGCATTGTGTAAGTTTTTCGTGTGTGCTTTATTTGGAATTGGTTCCAACACTATGCAGTCCACTTGCTCAAATAATGAAAACCTCTGAACACCAGGAGAGCATTTTTTGTGAGCAAAAGCACAGAGGATAAAGCAGCTAGTACTAGAAAGGGAGGTCAGTTTCTGTATCTCTATAGCCATAATTTACTTAATTTCATAAATCAGACTTCATCTTCCAAAAAAAAGTAACATTCTCACAAGTTTAGTATAAAACTAAGTTTAAGGCTTCTTTCCTGGGGGACTTTTTCATGACTACCAAAAACACTGGTTGTTTCTTCTGTGGAGGATTTAAAAGGAACAAGCTTTACAGGTTAAAGTGATTAGAAGTTTATTTGCTTGTCCAAATGTTAAGGCAATTCTCACAGTATCTGCTCTCTAGTTCTTATTTACTGGTATTTCCTTCTTCAAATCCTATATTCTCTCTGTATTGTACACTCCCATACCTCTTTCAATAGCTGTATCAAGATTTTAAAGGCAAAGGCTTCTCAGTCTCTATGACTTGGGTGCTATCTCCAACTCACTGTTCACATAATTAAGTTGTGAGAGAAGGTAAAGTATTTATAACTAAGCTATTTAAAATACTAAAGTACAATATGAAACAAGTAAAAAACAGCTCTAAGAACCCTGTCAGAGACATACAAGTATCCATTTGTATGGGTTGATTCTACTTGTTTACAGTTGAGAGGTGCCACAAAATTGGAGTGTACTGGTATTTCAAATACTGGGATTTTGTAATACAGTTTAAGTTATAGAGGTGCAAAAAATGAAGTTACTAACCACAGAACAGCTTACCTCCCGAGATATGATCCCTGCTCTGCGTGCTCTACTTCCCAGAACAAAAGAGAATTCACTGACTTGTGCCAGTCCTGCTGAGACAATCCACTTGATATATTGGCTGGTCTTTGGAAGAATCAAAGAAAGGACAAGCACTGCCAAGACAAACTTTAAAAACAGGTTTATTTTGAGTTATTGTGGGTTTGTTTGTTTGTTTAATAAAGAAGTGCAATAAATAAAATAGTACTATCTCTGTAAGATACATATCAAATAGAATAATTTTGGACAACATAAAATAATGGACTTACAAGTGTGTCATCTGTATTAATGTCAAAAAAGACAAATATACATTGCACAGTAAAAAGTAGCATCTTCTTTACTATAATAAAACACTTGATAACTGTCACAAATCCCAAGCTAGAGAAATAGATGCTTTGTGCAATTTACTTTTAACATTAGATAATTTTCTTCTTAAATACCTGAAGGATATTGTATCAAACTGTATTCTAATCAGTAAGATTCCTCCAAATACATATTTACAGTAATATTCTCTGTTATATTGAATGTTCAGTTCTTGCACAGAATTTTCTTCAGGGCATGCAGCACAAAGATTACTTAGATTATTGAAGATTAAAATATTTTTTAAAAGCGTGAAAGAAAATACCTTCATTATGACGACAGACAATGTAAGGAACAGCAAGACTGTGAGTTCATATATAACAAAAGTGGGAAAAACATGAAGTCCTGGAAGGAAAGAAAACAATATTGCACAGTTTGAGGCCAATATCTTACTATGGTAATTTTCTGGGTTAATAATATATTTAATTGCAAGACTATTCTCAAAATCAACCAAACAAAAAGCCTTAACGTACCTACCAACCACTTGATCACTAAAGCCCTAACTATCTAATTGATCACCTATTTCCCACATTATGCAGCCTTTTTTTCCTTTGGGGAGGTTTAGCACAGGCAAATTCCCAACTGAATTAAGTTGCATTTGACTGATGCATAAACACTTTAATTTCTAAAGCTTTCTGTCTTCCACACCAGTCAACAATACAAAATCTGAACTGAAACACACATCTAATGAAAGCTATAAAAATCCTGCAAGAAAATAATTCCATTGTTATGCACAATCATTGTAATATTTTGCTGGTCATTTAACTTTTATTTTATGATATGGTAATGGACTATCATAGTGGGAGGAACATGATACTCAGAACTTGCATAGACTATAGCTACAACAGAAATTCAAACTGTTTTCATTCTATGACCCTCGCTTCCAAACACTGGAAGTCACCTGAACTTGAAAAGTCACTTAGACTGGAATCAGGTAAGGCCATAAACCCCTGAGCACGGTCATACAATTCAGGAATTATAGAAAAACCCATTGCTACGATGTTGATGGAACTTCTTTTGTTGGAGTGGATTGTCTTTGGGGTTTTTTGCAGTATTTGGTCATTTTAGCTTGGTAATTATATAAAGAAAGGTAACAAGAACCATGAAGAACTCAGAAACATAAAACTAAATCCTGCAAATATTAAACTTAAGAAAAAGAACTATTTGTTGGAGAAGTCCTAGATTCACCAAGGAATAATCTTACAACTAAGTCCATTTTTAGCTCCTGAAGTATGAGGAACGTGCGCAGGCAAATATAACTGCGCACCTTCAGAAGCTTGTTCCTTTTTCATAAAAGCTTTGAAAAAGTGAAATCAAAATAGTGGTGGTGTTCCCAATAAATTCATAGTAGTTGGCAACCAACCCAGTTATTTCTGATGAAGGACAAGAATTTAGCTTTGTAAAGCATAAGGCATGTAAATCAATGCTGTAAATAACTTATTTTAATGTGTGACAAGGTTCCACTAATTTTCCCTCCCTGTAGTGCTGCAGATCCAGATGAGCTGTAGAGAACCAAGAGTTGTCATCTCTTCGAGACTTAGAGTAACTTCACAGGGTTTTGTCTGTATGCACATTCAATTGCCAATGGAAACCTTCTTCAATTACATCAGAGATCTTTACACAAGTGCCACCTAGTCAGCACACACACACCCTGTTTTATTTCTTAATTTCCTTCCACATACTGAAGCGCAAATGCAAAAGACTATCAAAGTAAGAGTAGAGACAGCAGAATAAGAGATGAAAACCACACCAAAAAAAGAAATCCACGTATATGCACAAATGCATGTGAAGTAGCAAGTAGCTTCTCTGTTTTCACTGTATATCACGTGCACAGTGCTCCTTCACCTTTAGGCCGACCTCAGAAAACACATGAAAAGCAATTAGAGAAATACAGCCCGAAGCAATGGCATGTTTGATAAGAGGGACAATTCTGCCAGATCTAGAACTGAAGGTTTCCAAGCGAGGCTATAAATAAAGCCTAGTGCTCTCATCACTACTGGTGGCACTATGTGTTCAGTTCTGGAGCACACAGGCAGTCTGAAGTCCATTTGAACAGCTGCCCAGTGTGGAGATTATTGCCGTATTCCAAAGAGCTGAAGCACAAACTACAGCAGATTTCTATTCCAATCCTTTGGAGGAGAGTGTCTGCAAGGTGAAAGCAAGCCTAAACCTGTCACATACACTATTCTGATCAGACAAATCAACATCCTAGTAACCAGACATTTTTTTGAAGGAAATAAATCCCATCATAAGGTGTTTTTATGGTCAGTACAGACCTTTGCCCCATTCCTAGATGAAAACCCAGGATAAGGCCAGAAGTGCTATCAGACTCCTATACAAGCCTATGACGCCTTCCTGACAACATAAGCACCACCAGAAAGATTAATTTCATCGGCAGAAGGTGCATGAATATGGCCAATTATTGCAATGGTTTTAATCAGACTTTGACTAAACTCAGGAGTGATTTTGAAATGATTCTCTAACATGGAAGAAACACTTCAAATAACTCAAAAACTTCAGCAGTGTCATCAGCATGTTACATTGGTCAGCAGTCAACAGCTAGGATAACACTTAGGTGCACTTCTACAGAGCTGAACACAAACTACCAGACCTTCAGCTCTAAGCAGTGTTCACAAAGAGCTGGAACAGAGGCCTTGGGGTGCATCACTGTCAAGCCAAAAAGCACAGTTCACTCATAGAAGTTGGTATGTATTCTGTGGACAATTACAGGCAAGACTTTGCACTATCTTTTTAAAAGTACTTTTTTCTTAACAAGTAAACTCCCTCTTTCCTTGATTAGACAGATTCTACCAATCTGATGTACAGCTTCTAAACAGCATCTGAAGATCCAAACGCCTTGACCACATCCTGGTTAGATCCAATGTCAAAAAAGCAATCCTGGAGATCCTTGATGGCAAACAAGAGTACAAAAATCAGAACTCTGTGGGTCCAACTGGAGCCAGTAGAATTAATTCTGACATATCCTCAAGACAAGATACCACTCAGAAAAATCATGCTGGCTATGCATTGAGATGCTGTGTCTACTAAGTGTCTTAATGAACCTAAGATCATAGCCAGCAAATACAATAAACACTACAGCCCTGGCTAGATCATTAAGCAGCAGAGGGGAAATCCAATCTTCTTAATCTTTCTGAAAAGGGTAAAGTCCTTTTGATTTTATTGTCAGTTCTGAGAGCATGAAATCTCCAAGTTTCATTGTGCTCCATGCAAAAAACCAAAGCAGTAGAGCTGGATGGATAAGGAGAAGGCGATGCATGCCACCTAACAAATTCCACTTGGGATCTTCCTTTGATTTTCTCAGATTCAACAGAAAGTTAAGAGGCTCATTGGACAATCCTTGTATGCGTGTTTGTTCTGGACAGTGGTGGTGCTGACAGTGTCAGCATCATCCATTTTCTGAAGAAAAAGACTGAGATGTTGTTAAAGGGTTTTCAGCATCTTGCATTCAAGGTCCAACACTGACAACAGGAGTTACCCAGAAGGGAAACGTGGAACCTGGCAGGTGGGTACATCTTCACAGCACATTGACAACACACAACTTGTCAGACAGTGTAAGTAATCTGTTACCTCACCAGTGGCAGAGAGGGTCTTGATACCCAGTTTCAAACTCTATACTCCATATGTAGACTAAAAAAAAAAAAATGTAGCTTTTTTTAAAACAGTCAAACAGTCTACGCAAAGATGCCTTCCATCTTTCCAAAAAGTAATCAAAACAAAATCAAATGATGTATGGGTAAAGATCTGTGTACTAGGTACAAAAACAAAAATGAGAAAGTGCCCAAAATGTGGCTCTAAGGGATTGGTCAAGATGTTCTCTCAAAACTACCAGTGAGGACAGAGACTAACAGAAACTCTCTAACCTCAGCAGGTGGCATAAAGAGTGCCAGGAACCTTGAAGAACACCCAGAGGCCTAAATGAATGTACAGATAGAGAGTAACTAAGTGCAGCTGTTAATGCCTAACTGCAAAGGTGCATAATTCCCACAAATGCACCCAAGCGCAAATTTGAAAGCAGTACTGTTGCACAGGTCAAGCTAAGGGCATGTCCACTGCTACGGATGTTACATGAACAAGTCATATTCAGTTCAGCTTTTAGGCACCAGAAGGATTTCTGTAGTAAGAATAGAAAAGCAGGCATTTAAGACAAGCAAAATAGGAATGAAGTCTTCCAAATGACATACTTACAGTCACTTTTCAATTCAGATAATGTTTTCAATTTGTGCCTTTATTCTAAAGGGACCACCACTGCAGTGGTGTTCCTCAGGATCTCAAGTGTTTCTGCTCTCTATAAGGTGCTTGCTGCATATAGTTACAAACTTCTCTTTAGGCTGGGGGGAAGAATCTTTCCCTGTGGCTTTTACATAATTTCACACAGTAAGTCTCTATATATTTATATATCTATATAATTTGCATGTGTACATATGTAAGTAGAGAGCAAGAAAGAAGTCTTTAAAAAGAAATCTAGTAAGAAGAAAAATTAGGGAATAATTTTTGTTCTACTCAGGTTTATTTGCAACATCACATCACATCACATCACTCCTTTTAAAACCTACCTCCTTGCCACCCCACAGAATTTCCTGTTAAGCACAAAATTTAAAAGTAACTGAACATAAGGGGGGAGAGGAGGCTAATTTTTATTTGGGGAGGAAGGGGATTTTGTTTGACGGTGGGGGGGTTTTTAGGATTTTGGGTCTTCTTTTTTTGTTGGTTTTGGAGGGGGTTTTGCTGTTGTTTTGTTGGGTTTTTTTTAAAAAGCGAGCATTATCACATTTTGTCAGAGGCCTATAACAGTTCTTCTGATTTTTTAGCCAATTTTCTTCTGAGGCAGAAACAATACCCATCTTCTGTAAAATCACACCAATTTGTTACGCAATTTTCTTTTTTCCTCTTCTTGCAATTATAATGGCAACATTTGTTAAAAATATTTTTTAAAAAAAATTCTGTAGCAGAATGACTAAAATAATTTCCTTAGAGTACAATGTAGGCTGTATGGAGTGCTGCTAGCATGCCAACTGAGGTCTTGCTATTTTCTTTTACTCTAGTAAAGTCTTATCTCTAGCCTTAATTTATTCAGCCACAAGAGCGTAGGATAATATTTTTGTTCAGTCCCTTGTAAAATTAACTTTGGGCTTATAATCACTTGTCATGCTTTGTATCCCTGATAACACTATCCATTCCATCACCATCTTTACTGAAACACATAAACAACTGACATCTGTGAGCATTTAGCAATTACTCATCCAAGCTTGTCAGTTATACTGGCCCAAGTTTCATCAGAGCTCACCACTTTCCTCCCATTATTAAAAAATAAGTTATTCAAATAAACATATTTATTACTAAGTAATCTGACTCATCACCAGCTATTATCATGGGCTCGATTAAAAAAAAATGAAAATAAAATTAAGACTGGCAAGGATAGCTATTTCCTTTTTGTTTTGACAGCCACCAGTTTTAGTTTCTGTTACAAAACAATGAGTATCAAACAGGTATATAAGGAAAAACATTAAAATTCTGATGATGGGGGTTGACTGTTATCTGAATAAATATATGGAGATAAAAAGAACAATAAAAAACTTAACAGCAGAAGAAAAACCAAGGGTGGTGTTGAAAAAATCCAAGCCCGAACCCTAAGACTTTCTGAGTAAACATGGGTTGAAGGAGGTTGGATTGGTGCACCACACCACATGCAAACCCCCTCTTAGACACTGCAATGTCCCCAGCATAGGGACATGCATTTCCTGTACTATCCACAGGGAGAAGCCAGTGCTTTCACAGGGCCTGTCTCCTCAGCCTCTCCTTACCCGAACACCTCAGTAACGTGTTCCAGTTTCCTTTAGACAAAGCATATTGGGGCATGCACAGACAGCCAGAGAATGTAGCAGTTCAAAAGGAACTTACTGATTTACTGTGTTAATGTTCTGAGTTAACTCCTTTTGGATATCAAGCATAAGGAGTTACTCCTTCGTCTTATACCTCAATGCTGCATTTCAGCTGGCATTCAAGTAGGGTCTGAGATACATATTCTTTCAATTATTTTTTCCCTGCATTGAGAACATACAAATCACACCCTCCCAACTAAATTTCTAAAGAGACAAGCTATAAAAAACTATGATATTATGACATTCTGCTTCTATAGAAAACCAAGTCTCAGAAATCTGAAATCTACTCTACCAATTGACTCAAAATAGTAGTACAATTTTAGTATAAATTACAAATACAGATGCTGGGAAGATAAAAGAACATTCGAAAAAATGCCAACAAATCAACAACCAAACCAAGGCCTTTTTATGTTAAAATATTTAGTTACATGTTTTAAATAGGATGATTTCAGAATTAACATTGAAAAACTGACACTAAACCAAGCCTTGGGAGTACAACATCGAAATGGCTTTTGAAACGGAATGTTACATTTAAAAGTAGTAGCAAAGGCAAACCAATGTTGAGGTCAATTAACAGTACAGTATTTTAACAAAATAAAATCTATCTCCTCCCCTCACATTACAGGCATCATTTTTTTCTCCTCACCCACATAGTAAGCAATGTTTTTATATATTATATATATTCTATATAGTATATATTTAACATTATTTAACATTACATATAAATATCAAATATTTTAAAGTAAGATTTCTTGGAAGTTACCTATAGATGCAAAGAAAATGATGGCAAGAAAGTCACGTATTGGTTCAATACAGCACATAATCTCCTCAGTAACCATGTGACCCTGAGAAGAGATCAGAGCTCCGGCTAAGAAGCATCCCAGCTCCATTGAAACATCCAACAGCTCTGTGATCTGTTAAGGAATAACAGAGAATCTACTGCTGAGTGGCTTTATATACCATTTCACAGTGAAACTGTAAAACTTTACATTATACCTAATGCAGGAAATTACTATGTCTTTATGCAAGTTCAACAACAAACAGAATTCAGTGTATGTATTTCAATGTTCTGCAGCATTATATTTATACAGAAGACTCACAAATCTAGTTTCTCCCTTTATGTTATCTCCTTTCCCAGAAAAACAAATTTCCTAATCTACACTGCAATGCTTTGTGTGACCCTAATGGACAGCATCTGATTTCACAAGTCACAGAGAGACTGTGACAGCTTTGGAGTCAGGATTACATAATGCATTGAGGCTGTGAAATAAACTAGTAAGAAAAAGGTATTTTCCAGCTGTCAAATGAGAGGGCACAAATGAAAATCCAAGCTTATATTTGGAAGAGTCTCAATCTAGCACAAGTCCCTGGCATAAATGACATTTCATTATTGTAAATTTGGTTCAAATGTGCCTGTGTGCTTTACTGAATAGGGATTCATTTAAGTGTGTAAAGTAAACAGCTGAAATGAAGCACAACTGCTTGACAGAATTCAGACTGCTTCATTCTTTTTTAATATTTTAATGCAGTACTAGAAGAAGAGATGAAACACATGTAAAGAGACTAAACAAAACACAAAGCAACTGCTTAGGGCAATGCTTGGAACACTAAAAAAAAGCAAACTGTACTTTTAATATATGGTATGGTATAAAGTATGTTTTAAAATAATTACTTCAAAATCAAGCAGCTGCAGATGGTGATCTTGCTGAGAAAGGACAATATTATTCATATTAATAGAACATTTAAAACCAACGACTTATTTTTATTCTGATTTAGATTAAGCAAGAATACACTATAGTACGTTTATGGACACCATTAATCATATCTTGAATGGTGTTTTACTGTAAGATATTAAACAAAAACTCAGGCAATGTGAAACTAATGGAGAAGCACAAAAGACACAATAAACAAGTCTCCACACTATGCATAAGATGGCACCTAAAAATAACCCCAAGGCCTTTGTGTATTGAAGCAATAATGTCTGAATGCTCTTCACATAACTGCATTTGTGGTAACACTCTGTAATTTATTGCAAGATATTTAAGGTAATAAATTGGTTCTGTCAACTAATATAATTAGATGCTGATCATGCAAAGCAAACAAGGTAATGTAATTCTCATTTTAAAACAAGGCATTTCAGGAAAACTGCTTTTTAGAACAACTCAAAATTGTAAGAGGGAAGAAGGCAATATATACATGAAAGACTTCAAATTCACCAAGAGATGAATAAAATTAAGGAAACAGTTATGAATAGGAAACATTTAAGTTCTTCTAAATCATACATTAGTTGTTTTAAAAGTCACAGCCTCTTGTGGATGATTAAGATCCAATACAGCCTATTCAAATAAAGTTGGAATTATTTTTACTACTCAGCTATAATCTTCCCACACTTAAGTGCTATCAGCTGCAACAGAGCTCCACATCAAAAGTTTTATAGCTAATATTTTAAACATTCCCTTGGACAGGATTAGGTTACCATAAAGTAAGAGATGCAGCATATCTTGTACCAGAATTGCATGATACTGCACTGTTGTGAGAATCACTCTCCAAGCAAGGAGCAATCTGAGTATGAAAGAAACATGTTTGTTCAGAAAGCATCAGACATAACTGGAGCAAACTGCATGTCTAACTGGGAATTTGTTCCCACAGCATAAAAACTGAATTACATTCCTTCAGTTTATGGTAAGACAAGTATAAGCTCAAGGGCCTGGTAAAAAAATAGGCAAGTTTTACTATTTCTTGTCTAGTCTCTGGGTACTACACAACTTCAGCTCTAAAAATCCATGGGTCACTCTACAAACAGAAAGTGTAAAGTGCAATCAGAGAGTAAGAAAAGAACCAAAAATTACATTATCTTCTTAACACTCTCTCCCCTCCTCCAATTCATTCTTCAGATTTACCGAATTGACTAGGTTGGAAAAGACCTTTGAGATCATCGAGTCCAACCTTTTATTTGTAGCTTTATACAGAAAGTCCTTTTACAATTCCCATCTGGGTCACCGGTTGTCCCACAGTACTACCTACAAGGGAACACATTTCCTCAGCTAGAACTGTAGCATCAGGGTTTATCATATATAATGTATGGGCACATGTGTACACACATACTGGAGAGGACTTGTTTTACTGGCAGGAAGGCATTCACAGCAGAGTTTTCTACATAAACAAAACCTGGAAAGTGTCGAGCATTTAGTATTCCCTCTCTGCTTGCATCACTTCTAATGTTCAGCCTTTAGCAAACAGGGCTTTAGCCATTACTAATCCCTGGGCTTTGCACTGTCCTCTCCTCAACTCTTAAGTTACAGAAAGCTTTTTCAGTCAAAATTTCATGAAAAATTTTGTCAATTCACATCTTTTTCTCAGCACAACTTAGTTTTCAGTTGTATTCAAGGGACTCATTTCACTCCAATTCAGAAAGGATTGCTTTGCTTTCACCAGAATATTGGATTTTTATGTTCAAATGTTCTACCACATCAATAAAGAAAAAAATAAATATTACTGCTGTAACATGTTCTGGGCAAATCTCAACCATCTGTTCAGCAGTTGCTTTGCTTATATTCTCTAATGATGTCTATCTTATTGCTACTCTTTAATCATCACAGAAGCTTAATGAATATGGTAAGCCAGTAAAATTAAATAAAATTTTGGTGGAAATAAAGGTATTAAAATTTCAGGCTTTAGTAACTTTAATCTGATCAAGAGTAAAGAGGTAAATTTTAAGCTTGCATTTCAAGAAAATGAAGATGGAATGGAAATTGAAAACAATTTCAAGTGAACCTTGTAAAAACTCTATCTCAATTTCATAAAATACATTTATGAAATAATTAACTAAAATATTTGAGATAACAGCTCTTCCTTAATCTTCTTTTAATTGATAGAAAAGAGTTCATAAGCAGGTTACAAGCCATTGAGAAGTACTCAGGCAAGCAAAGAATGATATTCCAATACTAGTAATGATATCCATAAGACATTGCAGAAAAACCTCGTACATTTTCATACATAATGTACTGCAATAACATCACTGTACTTTCTTTTCAGTATATAAAGCAAACTGGCAATTTGCATCCACTTGCTGCCAGCATCCCAGGTCAACCATCAGGCAGTGAAACTAGAAGTCACTTTCCCTCCATGTGTATGCACAGTCCTATAAACATGTAAATGTAACTGCTGTCCTTCTTGTCAGGTCAGGTTTCATATTTTTCCATTTCCCTTATAACATTCCACAATTTCAGTTTTAAAAAACAATAAAACCGACTACTATTGTCCCACAGGTTTCCAGTACAGCACTTCATTATCAGGACAGTGTTTAAAACAATTTTCCTTGTAATGTTTCTGTACATATAGAACATGAAAAAGCAGCACTACACCAGTGAATACTCAGGCTGACATATTCTTCAGCTCATTCTGGTAAATATCTGGACTTACAACTACAAGTTTGGCCACAGATCCTGAATAGTCATGCTTAAAACCGTAAGTTAGATTTGTTCCTTATGTTGCAATTCAGGAGAACAGCTGACCATTTAAAACAAACAAACAAACAAACAAACAAACAAACAAACAAACAAACATCGGCATAACTCAAACCTTAAAAAGGAGCTGCTGAAAGTACAATAATGATCTACTGAACCTTTGTTACTGAAGACAAGGTACATGATTCAAAGATGCATAACTTTTGTCTCAGTGTCATCTATACTATTACAGGATTGGCACTTGACACAATCCCCACCTCCCAGCCCTGATCTGCCTAACTAGTTGAAGGATAAAAGGGAGGGGAAGTTCAATTATTTCTGAGGATACTGGGAACAGAAAGGGTATCTTAAGCTCCAAGTCTTACTAAAATATCTGCAGGTGTAACAAGTTGCAGTGTTATCCAAGTGACTCAAGTTCAGAAATGCTCAAAAGTCCATACTCAAAGCTCCTCAACTGACATGATAATCCTTATATGAAAATTGCTTACTCATACTGCAGTATGGGAACCTCTTCTGTCTCACCTTCCCAGAATTTGCCCTTATCAGCAGGGAAATGGCAATTCTTGTTTAATTAATCATCTGAGATTTTTCAAACACAGGAACTAAGCAAAATAAATCAAGCTTATATATAATGAGCATTACGCGTGCTGGTGTTACACATGAATCCAAATACAGAGTAAGCTTAGCTGGACCCCAGAAACCCAGCCAACACTGAAGCAAGTAATAAGTAACTACATGCATGAGGCAGGAACACCGTACCATTTCTAGTCTCTTTTTCGTGTAATGGAAAGGATGTGTCCTCCAGAGTAACTCACAATGCTAGAGAGTGAGTTAAATTATTTTATTTAAAAACATATCTCAAATTTTCTAAATGGAGCCACGGAGTTGTCCTTGGTTAAGGACACTAAAATAGGCACTCTCTTATTGCTCCTTTACAGATTCAAAAGCTTTTTTAGAATTCCACCAGTACAGAAAATTCAGTGTTTGCAGATTAATTATACAACCTCCTTCAATATTTAGGCTTTGCTTTCCAAAGAGAAAGATCTCTGCAGAATCCATGACAGTTTACTTGTTTTCCTACCTGGCACCCAAAAACCTTAATTTAACCTTTCCAAAGATATGCAACATCTTTTTCAGCTTAGATTGTAATCGCTTATCCTATGTTTGTATTCCTGACAAAGGAATTGTCAAGTGCCAATCCATCTATATCAATTAAGATCAGTTTTCCAGATTTGTTTGTTCACCTAGTCAACTCAACAAGCAATCACTTTTTTACTTTTTAAATTTTTTTTTTTAAGTTTGTGTGTTCAAACTATAACTTGTACCATTACTATAATGAATCTGTAAGTGTCAGTGAATATCAAGCATCTCAACTGGTTCACTGAAGTTACCTGCAGTATTCTTTGTAGCATTCCCTTTGATAAATTATTCATCAACTTTAAAAGGAAAGAATTATGAAAATGCTGAAGAAGCCTTCTGAGTTTGCAGTATAAATGCAACAAACTCAAACATTCTCCACTTCACATTTGTGTACGCACATGTATTTTGTAAAGTCACGCAGACAAACTCCTTGTATATTTGAAATGCAATTTGGGTATAAGAAGCCCAATTCTATGTAGGCCATGGTTTTAATTAGAGTAAAATTGCTTCTAGATACCATAATATTTTACACAACTTCAGTGGTTTCTTTACTGTTTTTTATTAAAGTTGTTCTACAAGTGTAATGTTTGCTTGTTAGAAAGTAAAAAGGAGAAACTAGCTTTGCTTCTTCTCTTATTAGAGGACACATTTGAAATATGAATAGCTGTTTAGAGCAATGGCATTTTTAATTTACACAAGAGAAGTCAATAACTAAAGCTATGGTTTCACTAACTTCTTTTTAACCTTCTTCCTGAAGAAGGTCAGCTTTTCCTGTTGGACTGTAGTAATTAAGCAAATACCCCTAGAAAACAGGCACAGGAACTTTTTGGCTTAATTATTCTTGGGGGATGTAACAATCTGCACATTCAGGATAATGGAGTGTCAAACCCACAACATTATGAAGCAACTGTCATATTCTGCTCTCCAGCAGTACAGCTTTTCAGAAGGCTGAAATGTGAGATAGAAACAAAAAAGCGTAATTCGAGGGAAATGAACCACACCCAATAGGGTTAATCAAAACCTGTAAACCTTAAGGCATCTCTCTACTTTCTTAACTTCATCCCAAAATGTGTCTCTCACACAAAAATAAAATCATTTTATAATAAAAACCATGTTGAGAATTTGCTATTGAGAAGAAACTTGCAACCAAATGTCATAAATGTCACTTTCAGTATCTCAAAACCCATCCTGAATGATTTTCAAATGCATGAGGTAGCCCACAATTAAAACTCAGATCATGATTCCTAAACTGGCTGCATTAAAAGCTAACAGCAGAATTTTAGCTGATTCACATTCAAATTGCATCTCTTCTTACTCATCTGTGCTATAATGCAGTAATCCATCTGCACATTTGGGGGTCGTTTTAAAACAATTTAAAACCAAACAATTACAGACGCACGTATGTATGCAATAACAGTAAGTGTGATGGCTTTTGTGAAACTGATGAACTAAACTACTACATGTATAAAAATGTTTTATCAATTTTAAAGATTACCGTTAACATAAGGAAGGTGAATGCAGTTATTCCCAGAATGAGGATTTCTTTATTCCCTTTGCTTTCTGTGTGCAACTTGCGGTAATACGGTCCTATGAGGTAAGTCTTTATAACAAGACATAGGAGAAAAACAGCAGCCAGAGAAAACAGAATTTGGCCAATCAGTATAAGTATTCTCAGAATTTCTTTGAAAACGCTGGAAGAGAAGAACAAACAGTAAGTTTATTTTAAGAGCTTTCATACTTCCCAACCAGTACCCCATAAACGAAAACACCTAATTCCATAAGTGCTCAAAACAGGAAGGTATTTAGATGCATTAGTAAAGAAGATTAAGACTAAATCTGCAGAGTGCCCAGAAACCTCTTTTACAGTCTAGAATTTACGTCCATGTTGACTAAGAAAGACTTTCATTGACTGATCTCCAAGGTAAGCCATTAGGCAGAATAATACCATTGCTTGGTCTTTGACAAAAACATGCCCTGCAGAAATAATGTAAGTGAAGAAATTAACTTTTTTTTTTACAATAACAAACTTTTCACTAAAAATTTTAATTACCACACAGGACTAAAGCAGCTACAGCAAAGAGATTATTTTCATACAGCTACTTTCATATGACTACTACAGGTTTCTACTTCATGACAAGTAGGAACAGTAAAGGAAATCTCACTGCACAGAGTGCCTATTTTCCACGGAACTGACATTAAATGTAGTGCTTTCACATCCATATTGGCTATTTACATACTAATTGCAAGGGGTAGAGGGAAGATCCATACAATGATTTTTTTTTACCTGGAATATGTGCTCACTCCTGCTTGAATAAGTGTAGGCATGACAGCTATAAATAAACCAAGCTGCACATCCTGCATCACCAACATGCCAAGCAGTACGCTGCTGTAGTCAATATCTCCTGTACACCAGCAAAGTGGTCATGGAAACAGTCATCAGAAACTATGAATGCTTGCAAACACTCAGAAATCTAGAAAAGGCTTAATCAAATGGAAGCCCAATATAGGCCTTAATGGGCTGAAGGTCATTCAAAGCAGTCTAGGGACTTTTTTCTCCCCACTAGTAGGTAAATTAAAATGTATCTATAAAGACATATTAAAATACAAACACAATATTAATATTAAACTTCTGTTACACAATAAAAACACACACTTTGCTTAGCAGTTAAGCACTAGTTACGCATTTAGTGAAATTCCTCTACTGAGAGTATACAGGCTTCATTCTGAAGACAAACATTCAAGCCAGCATGTTTAAAATATACACCTTAAATTTTGGCATTAGAATGAATATTCTAGAGGGTGAGGAGTACTTTAACACAATTTGTATGAAGGAGATTTAAGTGGAAGAAAGCACAATGTCAAAACTTTCAAAAGGAAACATTTACAAGTATTTGAGAAGCTAGAAATATGGCCCTTGAAGGTCCTTATTTGAAGAACTGTTAGCTATGAAAGACTATCTGAACTGGTTTCTGTTTCCTGAAGAAGAATGTGAATTTTTTTAATTAGCCTTTCTGCACTGATGACAGGTTGCAGTGGGCTAATCTAGTAACCTCTTAAAAAGTTACAAGATTCCAGACATTCAGTAAAGTCAGTTCTCAATGGAGAGCACTGGTTGCAGTACACTGTCTTTGCCCAAAGAGGACTGGCTATGTATAAATCAAGTACACTTCCTAGCAAGAATACATACAACACCAGACAGTGTTAAATAAGGGTGATTGATTGTGGACCAGGCTGAAGAGTGGGTTTTGTTTTGGTTTTTTAACTAGCTTCTCTTATAACATTACAAAGTCTACTTCTTTCTACTTACTTACTATTTAAAGTCACATTTACCTTCTTTATCTGCCCGAACACTACCTGCAAGAAATCTGGACACCAGTGGTGTGCTTGACAAAGACAAACAAGTGGAAATGAAGACGCTCTGTGTTGGTCGAATTTGGAGCAAGTGCCCCCATAGTAAACCAAAGGCAATCATCAGAACTGTCATGTAGCAGGGTCCTTGCAAAGATATTTTCCATACCTTGGGAAGAAAACAAGTTCTTATGACACTTTTCTCACTGCTAAGTTACAATGTTTTTCATTGCAAATAACCAGGTAAAGATGTGTGATTTGGGGCTGTAGTACTGGGGCATAGAGTAATGGACTGTCACACTATATCACCTAAAATTGTCAAGTTCCTACACTGAGTAGATATCCTACCCCAAAAGACTCCCTACCAGAAACTGGGTGAACTTCCCAAAGCTCAGGGACAAACTGAGGGCCAAATGATCCAGTAAGGGTTGAAATACATTAAAATTATCAAATGAAAGACCAGTTATTTGATGTGATTCTAAGATGAGGAAATAATGGGTGTGGCAAAGGCAGTCACCAATACCAGTAACCTGCTCCAAACTAGAGCAGAAACAAATCTGAAGCAGCAGTTTAGGAAACCTTGAATTACTGATTTTTATCTTGGACTTTAGATGGACTAGAAATAGCAGATTAGGCTAAATGGTCATAAATTGTAACCTATTTCAATTAAAGCTTTTCTAGTATCATAAACTCACAACCATCAGTCTAGGAACAGATCACACAGTGCAATTCTTTACATATATACAGTCTTCACTATTTGTAGACATACTTTCCACTATTAAAATTCTAGCTGGTTTATAACTTCTTTTTAAATTAAGACCAAAAGAAACTTGTAGGTTTTGCTGAATTCTGATGGCCACATAATTTAATATTCCAGATTCTGTTAACATACTTGCTTAATCAGTTTATTAGCAAGTAGAGTATGTATTATCAATTCAGTCTGCAGTACTTAAACTTCTGGATTTTTTTATAACAGGAATGGCAAACATCACTGACACTCCATAACAGCAACTGCACATTACTGCATGTTAAAATAAAGCAGAGATGGACTGTCAAACTGTGAGAGATTTTTCTAGTAATCAGACTTTTACTAAAATAGGGAGTAAATGTAGGTTTTCTTGAGACACTGAATAAATAATGCATTCTGTTCTTTCCAAAGTGCAGAATCAAATGTCACATTTGTCTTTTCAAAAATGTACAAAGCTACACCAGTGTATTGTAGGGAGTGTGTAAAAATCTAAACTATAACTGAAATCTGCAGTTTCAGTAATTAGCAATTAAATCCCTTAATGCAGAGATCTTACAAATAAATACCTTTCTTAATCTTTCAGGAGAAAATTCCAGACCAACTAGAAAGAGAGTGAAGAATACACCAAACTCTCCTAATGTCTCCACCTGTACAATAGACTTAGGAAAAAAAAGAAAAAATCAGTGCATAGCAGTCAACTTATAATACAAAATTATAAGTACACTACACAACAAATTGATTCTCATTATGCTCACTTGCTGCTCATATGACATCAGAAGTTCCCAGAGCACCTTTGGAGTGCAATTATTTTTCCCATCACCTGGCTGATACTAGGCAGTAATTTGGTGGAAGAGTGCTGGTCACCCAACGTGCACATGTGCATTGATCTTGGTAAATGCTGAGGAATACATCTGATCTAGGTAGCTTGGCTGGCAAGCTGCAGATTGAGATGGAGACTGAATTCTCAGAGAGAGCCTGCAACAACTGTCAGGGAACTACCAACCTTTGGGATAACCAAGGGCACGAAGGTGAAGAAGGCAGAGAGCCTCATGAATGTTCAGACTGGGAAGTTTCCTTAACAGTAAGCTTACTTGCTGGTTGAAAAAAAATAGGTTATGTTTTATGCACGTACTATTAAATCTCCAAGCTTGCATTCCAGAAGCTACTTCTTGCTAGTTATTTTATTGGTCTATTGGTATAATCTTTCTGCTAGACTGTGGTTGCTGGTCTGTTCTCCATCCTACAGGCTCCACACATCCATCTCTCAGACCAGCACAATTACCAGCTTTTGTGCTACAGAGAGAAGGATCCAACATCAAGAAAAGTGGTTGTCTTCCTCATCACAACAGAAAAATGGGGATACTTCTGGCTGGAAACTGGCGTACCCTCAGGGTTCAGGTCTCGGGCCAGCTCTGTTCAATAGATACATCTATGTATCAATGATCAGAATGGAGGAGGTGAACACACCACTTACAAGTTCGCTGGTGATAACAGACTGGGAGATGCTGTTGACTCTTTTGAGGGACAAGATGCCTTGCAGAGGGATGTAGATACACTGGAGCATTAGGCAATAATTAATGGGACAAAATTATTTAACAATTCAAAATGCTGGATTCTGATCCCTCTAGGATGGGGCAATGCCAGGTACAAGTATGGATTAGGAGAGGAGTGGCTGAAGAGAAGCCCTGCAGAAAGGGATCTGGGGGTGCTGGTGGACAGCAGGCTCAGTGTGAGACACCAGAGAGCTCTGGCAGCCCACAGAGCAAACCCCGTCCTGGGGTGCATCAAACAGAGCATCACCAGTCACTCAAAATTATCCTGCTGTATTCAGTGTTGGTGTGGCTTCACCTGGAGCACTGGGCCCCACCATGGAAGGAGGATGTGAAGGTCCTTGAATGCATCCAGAGGAGGACAAAGCTGGTGGAAGGCTGGAAGGAATGTCCTGTGAGGAACTGCTGAGGACTCTGGGTTTGCCTAGCTTGGAGAAAAGCAGGATGAGGGGCAACCTCCTCATTCTCTACAGCTTCACGAGGAGACGTGGAGAGGGAGGTGCTGAGCTCCTCTCACTGGTAGGCACTGGCAGGATAAGTGGAAATGGTTCAAAGCTGCCCCAGGAGAGGTTCAGACTGGACATTAGGAAGCATTTCTTTACTGAGAGGGTGGTCAAACCCCAGAACACGCTTCCTGAAGAGCTGATTGATGCCCCAAGCTTGTCAGTGTTTAAGAGGCATTTGGACAACGCGTTCAACAATATGCTTTAACTTTTGGTCAGCCCTGAAGTGTTCAGGCAGTTGACTGGAATAGTCTATTCTATATTAAAATCCTACTATTTCTTTTCTATGTATTTACAGGCCAGAGTAGAAGATACCAAAGTTTATAATCAATTACAGAAGTGGGGATGGAAACCATCTTTTCTGCCAGATTAGAATCTGCCTGCCTTCTCAGTTCCTCAGACATTCAACTTTTTTAGGAAATGGAGGAGGGACCAAACACAAGAGACCCAGTCAATAAGAGTATTATCCAGGTGAACAATGTTTAATCACAGCTCCACAAGAAAAAGGCAAATCACTTAAACTGTCCTAAAGAAACTTCTCACATATCTGTTCTGACCACATTATCTTCTTCAGTGTAAGTGTCTTGAAAATTCATTGTTGGGTCTCTTTCTCATGCCAAGCTTACAAACTTGTTTTTCAGTGTAAGTGATCAAACTTTCCAGACGTTCTCAACCCAGAAATTACATACCACACGGAGGTTGAGATTATTTAATCTCTTCCAATAAAAGATCAACAAATTTCTGCAATTTCTACTACTTTTCCTGCAATTTCCCTACTTTTGAGCTCAACAATCATTTTCATCAGAAGCCCACGTAGGAGCAGATGTTGCAAAGACAGTAAGTTCCAAGTTATTTCATGGATATCAGTGCAATAGACACATGCAACTGAAGCAGACATTACCATGCAGACCTAGCATGTGTTCTGTTTTGCCTGCTGGCTAAACAATCTGTTAATGCACACCAGAGCACTAATCAAAACATGTCCAGCCAACCACAGCTCATGGTTTCGCAGGAGCCCGTAATCAGGGTACACGTGATGGAGCTAAAAAGGTTCAAAAGACTTCAGGAATGTGGGCAGGGTACTGGGAAAGGAATAGGGGGACTAGGGTGGATGAAAGCACTACAGAGGTGCAAAATAACTCTAGAAGGCCAAGCTATGTTCCTTGGGGAACTATTTTAAATGCTTCCTCCATTGTCAACACTGACTTCTTGCAAGTTTCTGTATATTTTATGTCATTTAAATTATTTGGCTCCCAATTGTGATGCTTTATGATTAAAATCAAAAAGAAAGAAAGAATAAAAAACCTGACACAAAACTTCCACAACACACAACCTTCAGTTTTCACTTCCAACAACTGTCGTAATTTTATAGGAGAAAAAAAATTGAAAACAAAATTATTCAAAGTCATAAAATTTGAAGCCCCCCTCTTGTAAACGTTCAGATCTGGGGATATCTTTTTTTTTTTAATACATTTGAGGCTGGCAATACCATATCCTTTTAAAACTGCTTTTAAAGATTTCAACGAATTAAATCAGTCAAAAAGTAACTTACATGCTTACCTTGATACTATTTAGTCCTGAGGGTCCTAAAAGTACTCCACAGATGATATATCCAAACATGGTTGGCAATCCTATTGTTGTGCATAGCCAGCCACACGGCAAAGACAACATTCCTATTGTCACAATATCCTAAATACATAAGATTTACAAAGGCATTAATATAAAGGACACAAATTTGGGATGAAATTGAAGACTCTTACCTTTCAAAAGATAAACAGCACTGTAAAATTAAATGTAGACTATTCCCCGTGGAAAGAAAACAAAACTTCTGTAAATTAACCTCAGTGCTGTTGCAGGTATAAGCACAGCAGTTTTTCAGATTAAGCCGATGAGGTACTGACCTTAAGTAACTGGGGGACTTTAAATCAATTTATAAATATTTTAAATATATCATAAAAAGTAGGCAACTTCCGGGGTGGAATGACACCTTGCATTAAAACAAGATGGTGAAACAGACCTGTTTTGGGTTTTATAATTAAAACAAAAATTCCAATCCAGTTATTCTATATGAAGCACAAATACAATCAAAACTCTACCATGTCTATGTATTTTCCAGTATCCCTTCTTTCATCACAAGGCACAACCAGATAAATTTTCTCTACTGACAACATGCAAGTGGCTTATTAAGCACAGCAGTAGATTTAATACTTTGTAGTCTGAGAGAAGGGACAGTGCCCCAAAGGTGCAACAGGAGAAGCCGAATAAAAACAGAGTGGATTCACGTGGCATCATGACCAGTCTTGTGAAGACAAACCTAAGAGCAGGGAATACATGGCTGAATCACCATAGACAGGGCAGTCATGAATGCTGGGATAACTTCAGAGAGATAAATGCTGAAACTACACTCACTCCAGCCAAGTAGTACTGACATGCAAACTAGTGGAACTAAATCCAAAAGTGAATGACAAGAATGTCTCTAAAGTTACTACCTTTATGAAGTGATGATCAGCACGAGGAATGGTTGAATCTCTGGGTTTAGTAAGGATATACTGATTGTTCTGAGAATCAATAAGCATACTAAGACCTAAATCATCTTCTACTTCTCTTTTTGAAGCATTTCTTTTGGAGTTGGCTTCATCTTCTTCCACCCTTAAAACAGCTTCAAAGTTTACACCTCTTACCTTTAAGAAAAAGAAAACAAATAATCAACCAAACCAAAAAACGGGAGTCAGTTTAGCGTATCATAAAAACGGAAGGACTATTAGCTGTGCTTGAAGTTTCTACAGAACTTGTTGACACTAACTAAAAAGACTGCAGCTTTCTTCTCTAAAAATCCTTCAATCTCTTTATCAAAACTTGATGTCATTAAAAGTAACATTTTCTTACCTTGAACAAAACTAATTGGAGATTACAAGGTGATATTCAGTTGACAAAAATCTGAACTAAAGGCTGCATTCCAAGTAAAGAAAAGGTCACTATCCTTTAAATTTGAAGGAGACGTTATAAGAACTGTTCCTACCTATTTATTTTCAGGATTTTATTTCTCAGAACAGCAATTCTTGAACACAGGTTGTAGTGCAATTTTTTTTTTTTCATTTTTACCTGCTACACTTCACTATTTGGCTATATTTTAATAGAAGGTTGTGTATCTTTACCAGAATATTGATTACTGTATTAAAGATTCTCTATTCTGAAATTCCACTGTTTTAGTTTAAAAGACTGTTCCATACAATGATGGAGAAGCACATAGTCCTCCAGGCTGCACCTCATGATTCCTTTTCTTTCGCGGATGGAGCTACAAGCAGAAGAGCACGGAGACGCGGGGAGAGCAAGGCGGCGCCGGCGTCCTGCCGGTTCCAGGTGCCGCAGGAGCACGCCCGCTCCGGCCCCGACAGGGCCGTTCTACCCCGGCGGGACAGGAGAGGGCGCTCCCGCCGGCCCGGCCCGGCCCCGCCCGCCGCGGGCACTGCCAGGTGCCACGGGGCACAACCGCTCCTATCTGCTGTACACGGAACAAAAAAGCTGCTTCCACTTTCTCTCGGTTCGAGTTCAACTACTAAAAAAACCCAAACAAAACAACACATGGCTTGGCTCTCTGCTACAGACAAACTGGTTTTGCCTCCTCAGCAGAACTCGAGAGCTATGCTCACCTCCGGAGTCAACCTGGAAATTAACGAAAACCTCTCAAGAGCAAAAGCCAAATAAACTGTACCCGTGTTTATGCAAACAGGGCCAATTTAGGGAGTCTATTTGAGGATGGCAAAATGGGACACTAGAATGAACTGACATATTCCTGGCTCCAGAGACACACAGCATTACCTGAAGGATACTGTCCCATCGTGCAACATAAAAGCATGGATCAGTGCACGTAGGCCAAGGTACAAAACACAGAGCAAGTCAGACATGGAAGAAAGTAACATCACAAACACATGGCAGGTCTTTCCTTTGAACAATTTATCTTTTCCCAGACTGTGAAACCAACTGCAAGGATTCTTGCTCTCCCCTAACTTTCTCAAGAAAGTGGAGACAGTGCTTAACATGGTAACTCCATATCCTGCCAAGTCCAACCATCACAGTTCCCACCATCACAGAGATGCCGTATCTCTCATGGGCTGTATCACTGAGATGTACTACACTTGTCCCTGTCAAACTGGCAGCTGCAGGGAGGACTTTCAAATCGAAACCACAGAAATCACTAGCAAAAAGGAGCAATTACTCCTGTTTGCTCACTCTTTAACAATTACTAAAATCCTAAGAACTATATAACACAAGAGAAACACACAGTGCAAATATAAACTATAAATAAATGCACTCCAATGAAATGACTGAGTCTAAAGCATCACTTACAGATTTGTTGTCATCAAAGGCATGCTCTTCTATTTCCTCTTCCAATCTATCAGCTGCCTTCCTGACATCTTCCAAAATTTCATCAAGCATTGACAGGCTTTTGTTTTGGTGCTGCATGTTCTTAAGGGCTTCAACCTGGTGTTTCTCTGCTGCTAAGAGTTCAACATATTCCATTTCTTCCTGTTGAATTTTACAACACACAGAATAAGTGTGGGCAGGCCTTTGCACAGAAAAAACACTTGACATAAACGCGTGCTTCTTTTGACACAAAACATTTTATCAGTGGAATTGCAAAAGCAATACAGACGTCATGAAGATATTTAAAGATTGCTTTTTCTGGTGCCAATTTTCATTGGGTTAAGTGGGCAAGAAAAACATCAACCAAACAAAATATTCACCAATTGCCTTTTCTATTACATTAAACAGTAGACCTGCCCCAAGGTTATGATCCACAAACTATAAAAAAGGATTTACTCTGAGAAACTCCAGGAAACATTTCACAGCCAAATAAAGTTAAGAACTTCATGCTTTTGAAAGGAAGCATAATACCTTGAAAGCATAGCTATACAATCTACAACAAACAAACAAAATAGATGTAAAGCACAATGAATTTTAACTTTATAAGTCCTTTTATAAACATAGGAAGAGGTCTGTTTATGGTTTTCAAAAATTACAGTAACTGTGGAAATAGGAAAAAAAAAAAAGCCAGGGGACAGATGAGCAGGCAATCACTCTAGCCAAGCTTCCTGTTCATGTTTCCCAAAAAGCACTTTTCCTATCAGAATTAAAACATGTGACTTCCCCCCCTATTTCAGTTTGGGCCTCTTATCAACTTGCACTGACAACTTCTAAAATTACTAGGTTTCTGAAGTAAAAAGAGAAAATATGCTAATACGGTTTGATATGGTGTGAAAATATTTCAGTAAGTTCCCTGATAAAGTTATGATGCTTCATTTTTCTTTGGATGTTTCAGGTTCAAAAAGAGAACTAAAAAGCTTAATTTACTCACAACTGGGCCTAACACCTTTTGCATAATTACCATGACAGTAACCAAACAGAATACTTTGTGTATTGATAGAGAACAACTTGAGGATTCTAGGGGAAAAAATATTCTTTCCTTTACATGCCTCTATTCTTCTAAAGATTGTTGAGAGAACAGTTATGAGTAAGGAAACACACACAAGGGCAGCGTGCCTTCCTTTCGGTTAGATTCAGGATGCTGAGAATACTTGGATGAGAGACCCTTCTTCTCCTCTTTTAGAGAGCCAGTATTATTAAAAAGGAAAAAAAAAAAAAAAACAGGTAAAAAGATGCAAGCAATCTATAGGTCTGACTCAATTCCCAGAAAACACAAGTTGCTGTCTCCAGATGCCCTGCCCCTGCCATGCCCAGCTGGAAATCAGAGAACATAGGTCTCCCATAGGTTGTGTGTTTTATCTGCTAACCCTCCATAGATATTCTACAATAACCTGAGCTTATAAAATGGTCCTAAACACCTATGCTTAAATAACTGGAGTGTCTCCTCCTCCACACATTTGCAGATGGACATTTTTCCCCTTGGAACCTACAAGAACATGCACATAATTTAGTCAGTTCCTTGATGCCAAGACAAGAATATGTTCAGTACAACCAGTCACTGTAACCAAACCCTTTTAAAATCCTGACAGTCCTATGAATGCCTCTGATTGTGAGGAAACCACAGTATTGGTGTCTGTTGGTGTTTAGAACTATCACAGTTGCACCCTCATGGTCAAAGTTACCCAGATCCCAAAATAACTGGAGCTGGGAAGAATGTAACTATTAATGTTGTTTGGCCTAATGTCAACAATTAGTTCTTATGCAACATGTAAGCAGGAGACAGGGTCACTTTTATACAGCCTCAACAAAACACATTTCCTATCTTTTGCTCTCTGCTAACAGACATTGCTCGAAAGATGTAAGAAACAGCCCCCACATGAGCTGCAGATTCTCTGCAAATTCAGCAACAACTTAGAACACAAGATGAAATTGATAATGGTTAGACTCTTTCCCCTCAAAAACAGAAGAGGTTTTGGGTGCAAGGAGCCCATCTCAGTCCTTTCCCTTGGCCGAGACAAACAGGCTGAACAGAGCTAGAGGCAAACTACAAAAAAAAAATTCTCTAATTTCAAAGAAGTTTACTTTCCCTGAATAGAAAGGTAGAAAAGCTTTGAAAAAATAAAGAATTTAGCTGCAAGTTCCTTCAATTAATGGAGATAAAGATTTTTGCAGTTTAATAAAGTGACATTTGTTTCCTCCAAGAGACAAGTGTGATAACAGTAGCTTGGGACAACCACAGGCAGTGGTGTCTATAAAAAGTGGAAGTTAATTCAAACAACCTGCTACATGCTAAGCAGAAGTGCATCACAGTACAAACACTGTTCTACAGCTCAGGCTGGGATTGGAGACACTTGGTCACGAGGTACATACCAAGCAACCTCTCAAGCAAAGTAATATAGATAAGGATTGTGCACATAAAAGGAACACCTGAAAACACATGTGCAAAATGAAGTAAGATTAAGTAAGACTTTGGGGCAATGCTGATTCAGAATGCAGTGCTGTTGTTGCTCTCTAGTATTTATTCAGAGATGACAAAAGCACATGCAGAATAGGTTGCATCTTCGCGATACTTGCAAGTTGTTTTTTTCCACCCATGTCTGATTAGAAGGCATCCAAGAAATTAGAATCTAACCAGGTAAGATTTTGCTGCTTTTTCCTGAACTTCCAAACAGGATCCAGGAGCAAAAGAAGGCAGAAACCATCTTCAGTACTTCTTTCTTACTTCCCCCTGCCTCACACTGTGAAAGATCCCATTACATCTTTTCACAGCAGCAGAACCAGCAAGAAATGCATCAGACATGCATAGATATCCCAGCAATAATGACTTCCAAGCACTTCAGCTCAACAGAAATAAAATAAAGGGAAGAGTCCAGCACCCCCTACAGTTATTTGTATTTTCCGTTCACTCACTGTTTAAAAAATAGATGTTCTGTGAGTATACCAACAAAATAATCATTGCAGTAAAATTTAAGTGAGACAAAGTTAGACCTAATGTGTGTCTTATGAAGTAAGAACAAGTCCAAAACAAATGTATCCCATGCAATTTTCATCTTTTTGGCATGCATTTTTCCATATCCTTTGCTTCCCTTTATACAACAATTGTAAGGTTAGAACCACAAATATTGTATTTAAATAACCACATGCATGGCATAAGAAGGAAGGTGCAGAAGACTGCTCACTCAAGTAAATATTTTGATAATACAAAAAAAGCCTGCACAATCTACTTCTGCAAAAGTAAACTTTTGACAGGACACATCTCTGAAACACATCATTGTACACAAAGGCCTCCTTCTAGGAAAAGCACCATTCTCAAGTTCAAGGATAAATTACTTCGTTATTTTACAGTAACATTACCAAGACTTAGGTAAATAGGAAAGAAGGTTCTGGACAGCCTCACTGCTCCTATTTTACAACCTCTGAGAAAGAAAAAAGTTGGAAAATCAAGTAAAGCTCATAACAATTTCTATGACATTTCTATGCAGCAGAGGCTGCCACTACCATAAAGTACCAATATAAAAGTCATATAAAGCAGTTCACTGGAATACATCTAGATCCAAATTACTCTCTATTCAAATTTGTTGTAATTCAGTCTTCATTTCCACTGCACAGAATCGCTCCAGTCTGCCAAGTTTGCATTCTTACTTCTACTTCTACCAGCCTATCTTGGCACGATTCACTGGACACCTTTCCCGCACATAATTTCTTTCCATCTTCACCTGTCAAGATCTGCACATTTCTTAGCACAAATGCCCTTCAGAGACTCTCACAACTCAAATGCTAAATGCCAATTACATTTTTACTCCTCCCGCTCCCTTGTGCAAGGGCAGCCTCTTCTTTTGGAAGACAGAAAACAAAAAATATTCTTAATATATTCCTCCAGGAATTGAGGGGTAGAGAAAGGAATAGAGCAATTTAAATACCAAATACATTAAATTACATTTTCTCTCAATAGGAGACTTTCAGTACACAGTCTGAGCACTACCAAGCCCAGAAGACAGTGGCAGATTGTGTTCAACCTGATGGGACACGGGAACTCAAACTTTCCATGAAGTATTTGTATTCAACTGCTACTCATCTGTGTTTTTTCTTGGCAAAATTATTTCAGCTGACTCTTTCTTGGAAGCACTGCTTTTCAAACCTGCACTTCTTAGGCTAGGAGTGCAATACTGAGTTTAAAAATCTATTCACCCACTGTTTTGCATGTCCATTTTACCCGTATCTATACAAACACGGAATTGAAAGGCAGCAAGTCATTCTGTTTTAACTGTGGACTTTGGTTGAGCAATTCTCATTTAAAATGGAAAAAACAGTTAGTATTTCACCATTTGATGGCATTTTTTCCACTCAGCTAGTGCCACTGGCTTGTCTAGTGCAACTGTGCTATGTGCACTGATTCACTCTTCTTATCCCTCTCTCTTTAACATTTTATTTGCCACAGGTCTTATGATTATGGTTAGCTTTGAGATAAGAACTGTTGACTGCTAATAAGTTTTAAGCTCTACATCAGAATTACTTGTAAATTTACTAATGAAAACAAGTACTTCATTAAACAGTAAACATTGCAAGTTTTGTGCAGATACTTTTTTATTAAAACAGACTGAAACTGTGCCATAATAAAGTTAAAATCAGAAGCAGAACGTGAATACTCTAGTAACAAACATAGGGAAACCAACCTTAATTGCAGCTTCTCTCAAGGCCTCCAGTCTCTGTCTACTGCTTTCTTTCATATTTACAACATCTTTGTAATCACCCTGTAGAGCTCTCTGGAGGCCATGGATTGCCTGAAAGACTGAGTTTTCACTTTCATTTAGCTCCTTTTGGAAAATTTCAAAGGTGTGCACCTGAAAAAGTTTCTCTTCATCAGACAGTCCTGCATCCTTCTCAACTGCTCTTATGGCATTTTTTAGTTTGTTGAGAACAACGTTCTTTTGGCGAAGAAGACCAGACAGTTTTCTGCAGCTCTCCAACACCCACTGCTTCCTCTGAGCGATAACAGCTCCTTTCCCACGGTGCAGCTTTATTGCATGCTTCACTACATCTTCACGTTCTGCAGGGTTTGCTAACGGGCCGCAAGGCAGCGACACCAACGTCCACAGGGAAATAAATCCAGTCGCCTTCATTCTTCACTTTATATTTCTCGTGGGAGAAACTGATAATCCACAGTTGCTCAAAGCTTTCTGCTACATGGTTTCTGCATCTCCAGTATGCACACCAGGCTGCAAGATAGTACCAATCTGTCATCAAACATGGTAATGTTGGGCCATTAGATCAAACAAACATAGAGAAAATAAATCCAAGCTGTGCCTCCTGCACCACAAACTTTAACAGAACACCTATAGTCTCCTTCACTCAACATTTATGAAAGCTGAGAAATAATCGGAGGTTACTGAAAGATTTTTGTTTTCCCCTTGACTATTTCCTAGATAACATCTCGTTTTAAAAGCAGTGACTGGAAAGCTTAGTCACTTCACATGGTACTCATCTGCACTTCTTACATGAAAGAAAAGCCTTTAAAAATATCACGCCATGATGTCATAGGCTGCATTTCATCCCAGCACTAGAATTCATTATTCTTAGCTGTCAGTAAATCTCTTGTCGCTTCTCAAACCTATCCTAAAACATTGTATCATAATCATTTGTTATTTATAAAGTCTCAGAAGCATTTGCAAACTGAACGACACACCTTCAACAGAACATAATAATAAAAAAACTTAAATTAATCAGATTGCATTATGTAACATAATTGTGGAAGAAAGAACAGCAAAACTCCTGGACTTCTGAGTGCTACTAGTTTGGATCAAAGACCTCCTTCACCTGAAAGGCTGCAGGGCCTTGAGGTACTTCACTTCAAAACCTATTAGGGATCTTCAAGATTTTAAAGTAAATTATAAAAACACTAAATCAATTCATTCGTAAGTTCACTTCCTAGCAACTACTTGCAGATCTATACTTAAACTGCTGTATTTAATTTTAACACCAAGTGGGACAATTTAAAAATCAATTTCCTTCCCTCAGAACCTAGAAGGAACTACTGACATTATTGCACAAAATAACAGTTGTATTTTCCTCAAAAAAACCCTCACACCACAACGTTACACATAACAATATATAAAATCCTGTACTTGGCATTCTAAAAGCTCACACACAACATGCTAATAAATCATCAGTACAGCAGGTATTTCCCTAAAAATTTAGTTACAATCTTGATCATTGGGCCAGCAGCCTTAATCAGGAACCAACACATGGACACAGTAATCAGGAAGCAGTCTGCCTAAGGGAGAATCTTCTCTTCCTACAAGGCAGTAGCAGTCACAATCACAGATATCCAAGCCAGCCATCAATACATAAAATGAGCTCTGAGCAACCTGGTCTAGTAGAACATGTCCCTGCCCACGGCAGAGGGGTTGGAGCCACTGGTCCTTACAGTCCCTTCCAATCCAGGCCATTCTTTGATTCCAAGGGAAAGGAACATGGCAAGCATAGTCATGCACTACCTTCATTTTTCAAATGCCCTCCCATCTCTGTTTCACAGAGAAATGAGAAAATCTGTCTGTGCGTTGGTTTATTTCTTTTTTCAATGCATGAAATGTGACCCAATGTATTTAGTTACTAATAGTTGACAGTGGGCTAGGGTTTAACAACACAAAGAGCTAAAACATTTAAAATTAAGACCTGAAAGTGCAATCAAAGTAGCAAAAGCATATCCCACCAGTCTAATGTCAATAAAATAATAAAGTACTAATATTTCCGAACTTTGATAAAGCTGTGGGGGTTACTACTTTTAAAGAATCAGGAAAATTACAATTCCCACCACCTGGCAAAGTTCTAGAGTGAAATTTAAGGAAGTATTTCTTCATATACACAAACTAATGCTCTTCCTGTTTAGCAGACTTGGGGCAGAGATTTTGCTAAATAGATATTACAATCTATTTCTGTAAGAAAGAGGGAGAAGAAAACACCAAGTGTATACCTAAGGTGAGTAAAAGACACTACTGCATGTCTTATGTGGTACATCAAACCACATAACTACATTCTGAGCAGAGATTTACACCAGCAAAGTTCCCTCCCTGTTGAGCTGTGCAAACTTAGCACAGTGGTTCAGACATGGGACAGTTTTGTTTCAGTGCTTTTTACTTGGCTAGCAGAAACTGTTTAGAGGAGCAACAGCTGGGGCAGTACTCATAAGCTCGTAAGGGAATAAAGATCTCATGTACCAAAAAAAATGATGTGATGCTGAGAGAAAAAAAAAAAAAAAAAACAAAACAAAAAAACTAACTCTCCTCTCCATTCACCACCAGTAAGTCTCAAATCGGAGGGAACTACTGTCGTTGGAGTCCTTATTTAAGCAGCCTTTGCTTCCTGCTGGATTGCAGCTGATCTTTCCCCTTTTTCCTTCTTGAACACGACACTGTAGCACCAGATTTCATCAAGCTGATGATACGGGATCCTGCCCGCAGACCCCTGTTGCGGGTCCTTCCACGTCTGTGGGTTCGCCGTCACTCGCTCCCTTTCCCAATCCCAGCTCCTCCCCGGGAGCCGCAGGCCAGCCGGGGCCGTGCCCGCCCGGCACCTCTGCCCCGGTGCGGTCGCACCTGAGCGCGATGGCAGCTCCCGGCGCCGCTCCCTGAAGCAGGCCGGGCGGACGGCGGGGCACGAGGGGAGAGCAGAAGGACATGAGTGGAGCGCGAGGGCGACCGGCCCGGCTCCCTCTCCCTTATGGCGGCGGAAGGACGGGGGAAAAGAGGCGGCCGCCCCGCCCGGCGCTCTCGGTAGCGACGCTCACCTGAGGGACGCAGGAAGGCCCGCAGCGGCGGGGCGGGAAGGGCGGGATCGCGGGGCGGCGAGCACGGGTGTAAGTGGGCGGCGGCCGCTGTTGGAGGGCACCGAGGAGCCCCGTCCTTGCGGCCGCCCCTCGCCCCGCGCCGGTGCTCGAGCGCCGGGGCGGCGCCTTGGAGCG